>VZDJ01000119.1:0-10252 GCA_008694505.1 Cyanoderma ruficeps | reverse complement strand
ATATATATATATATATGTATATTATAAAATTATGTATCTTGTCAGCATTGCACTGTTTGTGCCAGTGTGCAGAGTTTCATCCAAGCAGCACTAACAACCATTAAAATCTGGAAGCTGCGCACTTCACAGATCGTCCTAAGCACAACGATGACTTCAAGAACTGAAATGAGGGTGAAGATTCCTTCCACCTGGAAAGAGTCACACTCCACCTGTCTAGTTCCGACTCAGCCTTGCTGTGATGCTCATGCTGGGCACTCCTCCAGTTGTTACTCAGTCAAGATGTTCTGTTTTGTGCAGTTTTGCTTCCTTTAGTCTAGTATTGGATTTCATTTGCAAGTAGGCTGATTTCTAGATGAACTGTAGACTAAAGAGCTGCTGAATTTAAACACGGGTCTTTAGTTTTCCTATCAGCTCCACTGGTGCACAATTTGGTTTGATTCATAGTGAAATTTGAAGAATTACTTTTGGTAAAAACAGAAAACATTGCTTTAAGTCAGTAATGTAGCAGCCTAATTTGATCAGTTTTGCTTGATTTATTTTAATAGGAATAAACCTCACTGCAGCCAGTTTGGGGGAAATTTGTCAGCTACTCTTTTTTTAAAATATAGAAATTGCTCTCCAAGAAGCTTGATGAATTTGACTTACTAGATTTATTTGCTGAAATTCACATTTTTTCTTCTCATGTTATGGAAAATATATAGTGACAAGAATGTTACAACCAAATGTCTTGATCTAACTTTCTGTGGTTCACAAGAAAAGACATATTTATATTTATCCCATATCTAAGCTTGTAAGCTATTTTATATGGTTTAGAGGAAAGAGGGTAAATTGCAGGTGAGGTAAATATTTGACTAATTCAAATAAAGCTCAAGAGATTAGGTGGTACTTTAGTGCTGTGATGTTTCTACTCTGAGGATATGGGTATGAATGATAATTGCAGTTTCTGCTGTGACTCCAAAAATCCTTATTAATAGTGCAAGTCGCTGCACGAATTTCTAGCATGTGACAGCACGGTAAGTTACTAATGCTTTGTGAAATAAGTGTGATGAGTTTATTAGCTTTATTAAATTGAACTTCTCTCATCTGCTTTTTGACAATCCTTTTTTTCCAAATGCCATATTTGTGCATCAGAGGAAGTATGGAAACTGTGCAGTTGTGCTTTTGCAACATGATGATTAACCAGTGCTGTTAGCTTGCTGCCATTCATTCCTTCCCTACTGTGTGGGTGCAAAGCTGGCAGTCCCTGAGCACAAGTCATAGCAGGCTTTGGGGAAGCAATGCCATGGGAAAAGGGATAGCCAAAGGGATGGCCAAAGATACTGCTCAAGAGAACACACAGGATAAATCAGCTTTGATGAATGCACCGAGGGAAGAGTAGAACTAATTCCTACATGTTGAATCTGAATAACATGTCAATTCATTACACAGGATATAAACAAGTAAGTAATTCAAATAGGTGCTGTCTATTAGTGGGGAAAAAATTCCAGTATTATTTCTGTGGCTGAGCAGTGCAGACAGGATTGCCAAAATCCATTGTGCTGATCTCCTGAACTGCTCTGATATTTGTAATTTCTATATTTGTTAATATTTTGGCAACTTCCTCCACACATGGTAAACCCTGACATTATTTGTCACCTGAACTCTTTATAGTATTGCACCACTGTTTCATCAACTGTTTAAAAATAAGGTTGAGCTATTGTTTTTAAGTAAATGTCTTAAAACTTGTCACTGCTTTGAAATGTTTTTCATCTTGTAGATCAAAATTTATGGCTGGATGTGACTTTTATTGTGACTTTCTTATGGCAAATCTCAAACTGACATCGCACATTGTCCCTCCCAATTCCTTATACAGCGGACATATAAATCTCAAAGTTGTGGAAGCACTGCTTTTCATGTTACAGCAAACTAAAAGCTGCATCCCTTTCCTCTAAATGCACAGCTATGCCACAGAGGTCCACACTTAGTGTCCCACAGGCTTGCAATGCCTTGCACCTGGAAATGAGCCCACTGGACGGTGTGCTGTGCAGCACACTAATTTCAGACACTAGGAGCTACATGGGAATATCAGCCAGGTGCTCAGGTTTCTCAGGCTGTTTAAAACTAAAGCCCAATGTAGATTCCCAAGGCCCGTGACGTTTGTCTTGAGATGTTGAGGGGACTGATACTGACAATGGCAATACCCAATCTCCTGGGTTTAGATAACAACTTTCTTCTAGTTCTTCATCAGCAGGCATGTCTCATTCTTTTATAAAAGAAAATTCCCATAAAACAGTTTCTGATTCCTGCTTGCTTAGGAGAGCCAAACTAAATGAGCAGTCTGATGGCTGTTTGTGAGATGGCATTGATGTCTTGGGATTTGCCATGTGATACAATCTGTGGCTGCAGGTTCCCTTGTACTGGGACAGACTGAAGAACAAGTGGGTCCAAATCTCCCAAATGCACTGATTCCCATCCAGCTACTGCAAAATGCATCTCTCCTGCTAGACCTCTCTGCTGTATGTTTAGCAGAGTGAGACTTTTTTTGGCTAAATGTGCAACAAATTTCAGAAAAAAATTGGCAGCCTAGAAGTGCAGTATATCAATCAATCAATCAATCAATCAATCATACAGAAATAAATAAATAAATAAATATGCATGTATGCATTTCTTACTACTTTAGAAGAGCACTGGAACATTAGCCTGGGTGAAGTAGGAAAGAATGAACAATGAAGGTGAAAAGCAAGCTGATGTATGTAGGTGGCTAAACAGAATTAAATGTGTAATTATATGACAAGGGGGTATGGTTATGAATCACAAATGGTGCTACCATTTTTGGAATGAGTGCTGTGATGAAATAGACCACACTATCATTTTAAATGATATAAGTGGGACTGAACCTTATTTGTTTCTATTGATTTTGGGTGACTATAACTTTTTTTAAAGAAGTTTATAACTGTTAGGAATACATTATGCTCTGTTTTTCAGAGCACTCTACTGCTGAAGCATATGATGAGTCACCTAATTGAACCGGGATGTCATTACATAAGGAGAAAAATAGATTGAAAGCACCACCCAAATGCCAATGTGTATTCTGATTTTGATTGCAGTAAATAGACTTGGAAATACTTCATTTTATTAAAAAAAATTAAATATGTTGAAAATCAGTTAGGGCTGGAAGTTTAGGGGACATTAGTTTAAAAATAATTTTTAAAAAATCCCAGAAACAATATTCTTGCATCTACTGATCTACTGAAAATTTCAACATCTTCCGGCATTTAAGACAAAGAAGAAAATTCTGCTCTTTACTCAGCCACAAAAGAATCTGTTATTTTCATAATACCTGTTAGGAAGAAGGTGCCTAGAGACCAGGTGATGTTCCCAGTACAAGTTAGAGACACTAGAGTTGAGGATGATTTAAAAAATGTGGACTGTAGCCCTAAGGTAAAGATGGAGGCTGTGTAATTGCTTACGTTGTATGACTGGGTGTGCCCACACCATGGGGTTAATGCTAGAGGCAGTGACAAACAACAGCCCATTTTCCTTTTGGTAAATCCATGACTGATAATGATGTCAGAGCTATTGAAAATAATGAGCTGCTCATATCTCACAAAGAACTTTGGGTGGATGTAAATCCCTTATGCAACATTACCCAGGGTGATGGGAGGGGCAAGAAAACCTTTCTCCTGTAAGAATAGTGACCATGCTGACCCAGGGACTCAGCCCTGCCTGCCGCCACTTCTCCAAGTATAGCCTTAGAGTTTCACCACTTGCTGTCAGGAAGGCCACCAGCACCACTAAAGTTAGCAATTTCCTTCAATGAAGGTGTCCCAGCAGAAAGCTCAGTCTGACATTACTTAAAGCCTGAATTTTCCATGCCAGACCTCAATGTGATAGCATGCTGCATGCCTGATGCAGATGGAAAACATCCAGAGGTTTAGGACAGACAGTCTATGTATAGCTGAGCTTGGAGCTAGGTCTGTGTATGGTGGGCTCAAATCACTGCTCATGGTCACCTTCTTAACCACTCCTTGCTTGGGGTGGGTCCTCACTCCCTAGCTGCACACTTCTCAGGATAAAAACACTGTGTAAACCCCACAGGTTTTAGCCTACAACTGGCTATCCCTGCTTCTCACTCTTCAAATCAGTATTAGTGGCTTTTGTAGGTTTTTAAGGATGCTTTACACCCCTGAAACCCCAAAGCACTTGAAACTCCAAAGCTATTTCAGAACCCAGCTGGAACACAACTGAGTAAGTGGTGACATATCGCCCTGAGTGCAGACTGGTGTCTGCAAGTCAGGTGGGGTGAGCAGGCAGGGGACACGTGAGGGTAGGCAGGCAAGAAGAGGTTATTGAGAAAGGATATTACTCCATTTTTTCAGCTGCGATCCCTCTCCTTTGGCTGGTCTTTGGGCTCTGGAGGAAAGCCTCAGTCTTCTAGCACCACTGAGCACTCTGGGTGACAGGTGCTTCCCTCCCATGGTGTTATGGACCCATTTCCCTCAGCCTCAGGAGACATCTGCACTGCAAAAGGCCAGAAAAAAAGAAAGCAAATGGTAGACAGGGGTAGTGTGTGGGTCTAGTTTTTGCTTTGTATGCCTGTTTCTCTACAATTCTTTTTCCTCCCAATGAAGGAACCAGTGCTGCTGCTCCTCTGACTGCTCTTTCCTCCACAGGAATAAGTCCCTAGAACATTTTCACTTGCTGGGTTTCAGGTGGACTTGAACTTGGTCTAATATATCTTGGCTGCTGGAGACCACTCCACTATTAATAACTCTTCAGTTGCTCGAGGACGTAAGGTCTCTCATGCTTCCCAGTAAGTTATATTTATATGGTACTTACATGACGCAGCAAGTTTGTAAAATGCCACAGCTGCAAAAACAGTGTGTTGGGATTGAATTCAATCAAGATCCTCACTGCTTTCAAATCAGATTGCACCTGTTGACACAGATTACTGCTCATGTGCCATAAAGCAAACCTTACCTTAGAGAGTTTCACATTTATTAAACATGTAAGGAGAACAAAGAGACATACCTGGGCATAACTATAGACACTGGTTGATTTATAGCTACACAGGTACTGAACCACATGAAAGAAAATTTCAGAAAATACATGAGCTGAAAACCATACTGGAAAATGCATGTAAGAACCTCTGTATGTGTGTGTGTGCTGTGTGCAGATCACCACTTGTCAGTGTGAGGGAATTTGCACACAAATGCTTGCATGCAAACATGGATGGATGGTCTGTGGTGCACAGGCTTCATACAGCTTTGGAAGGCTTGCCTTTTATGTTAGCTGGGCTAACTTTTATCTAGGATCTAACTTTTTAACAGGATCTAACTTGTATATTAATGAAAAAGCATTGCTTGTTTCAGAATGAGCCTTGGTGGGTGAGTTAATTAAAAATAATAATAGTTTGCCAGCTGCTAATTAGGAAATTAATTAGTCATACACTAGAGTGTTACTTCTGCATGTGACCGAGCTAACTTAAAGTTTTCTCAGAGGAGACTGGCATTCAACCAGCATCATTAAGTATTGTATACATGTTAAGTATAATATATCATATTCACAGAAAAAAATAAAAGCTGATTATTGATGAGTATTTTCCTTTGAATAAGAGGAGATCTGTTCCCTCAACAAAACAAAATCCTCTTCATATAAGAGATTTATGTTATCTCTTTTGGCAGAAAAGAGCTTCTGCAAGCTTCTAATGATCATAATAGGAAATGGATGTAAGGCTAGTTAATCTACTTGGTCCTGTGGTATGAAAAGCAGTTGCATGAAACCACTGCTCTTGGAATGAAACAGTATAATGGGAGATTTCATCAATAATTTCTCACCTTTATCAGCACAACAGTGAGCTGCATTTAATGTCAACACCCTTGGAGCCTCCTCCTTGAAGTCTTTGCTGTTCTCTAAGTCCACCATGGTACTCAAAGCATAATAGGGAAAGTGAACACTGTGCTTGTGGGTTACAAATTGTGTCTGAAAATGTAATAACTGGGAAGAGACTACCTCAATAACAGCACCATTCCAGGCAGTCTCAATTTAATTTCCTACCTAAGAGCCAACACGAAGTCATAAAAAGCCATGCTACCATGAAAATAATTCTTGAGATCTGTGGGGTACATCTTGAGAGAGCAAAATACAAAGCACAGCCTGTGTGGGAGGATAGATGTGTTAATTATAATACTGACAACACAAATAAAAAGAGCAGCATGTTGAAGCCGCAGCAAAACAAGTGCCCTATGTATCCAGAACTGAAACTATGTTAGAATTATGAGATCTGATGCTAGTCCACCTGGATGGGCAGCAAGAATACATAAATTGTGCAAGTGAGTACCTCAGAGGAGCTGCTGTGCCTGACACACTGCCCGTGGCTTCCTCTGATTTCCATAGGGAAATGCTGCAACTCTGTCCCTGTGGACAGCAGACCCGGCTTAACTCATGGGACAGGAGAAGGAATATCATGTCTAGCTAGAAATCTGGAGGCCAATATTTTGGCAGAATGTAATCGTTCAGCCCAGGATTACAATAACAATGGTGGATCATTCTCCGACCTCATGGATAGTCCCAAGAGACAGTGAAGTGGCAGCATCTCCCATACCAGCTCTCGTGGGAAGCTTGTGCTACAGGATGATGTGGTGGGTGCTGAGTTGGGACTATCAGGGAGGGGAAATGCAGTTTGCAACAGCTCCAAACTGTTCTTGAAGCACACATGCTTGAAGCAAACACAGTTCTGGCTTTAGACAGCATATGCTGAGTGAGACTGTGAATCCATGCAGGCATCAAAACAGGTCTCTCCTTGACAACAAATGTGTTTAAAAGTCATGTTTAAGAAATATGAAGGGCCTACACTTACCATAGTTGTTATTGTTAGAAGAATCTTGCTTTTAAAATCAAATTTAAGAACATACACTGCGACCAAGTTTCAAATAACCATCATACTGGATATTGCAAAGAAAAATCCTAGTGATGGTGCAGGGACTCCAAGGCTTTGGCCACCAGGGATCAAAATGTTCATCTTATCAGCATTTTTGATACCTGGCATTGGTGTATTCCTGTCTTTTGAAGATGCAAGTGTGTACTGTGAAAGCACCAGCCAATGCTACCTGCCTTCCTCCTCTACTCCTGGCACACTTCAGCAGTGGCAGGGGATTTTCCAAGTATTTTAGTCACTAGCATGATAATAGAAAATGTTGCATAATGGCATTTCAATTGGAGGAGGTGAAGAGGATGTATCCTCTAATTTTAACATAAGAAGAGATATATTGTCAAACAAAATAAAATTAAACACTCAAGGAATTGTGTTTCATGTAATATCTTCTGTAAGGTAATCTTTGTGGACAAAAACATACCCATGTGGGTTATTGCAGCTGAAAGGAAATACTTCATTTCCAACTTCTTACCCAATGCTGTCACCAGGTCATTAGGAGATAGGCTGACCTCTTGCCCTTTGTTTGAGTTGTCCTACCTTTTATGCTCTAGTAAAAGAGGAAGAGAACCTGTATTAAAAATAAAAGGAGATCCGATTTCCAGCTATCACAAGCCAGAAGCAACAGTAGTGGATTGGTGAAGAGTCACAGAGACTTTGCCATGACAGGTGGGGATTTGCACTAGCTTGGCACATTCCTGCTATATGAGGCTCATCCCTCTTCACAGTGGCAGGCAGAGAGCAGGTTCTGATTATTTCATAAGTTCATTAAAAATAAAGTGGTTATTTTAAGATGAGCAGTTTTCTGTCCCTGGACTGATAAATGTTCAGATCATCATACTTGTCAGTGAGATGGCAGCAGTTGCTTGTTTGCACCCATCAAGCAAAATGGCAAAATTATGTGCCAGAATCCCTGGGTAGAAATTGAACCATTTGTGGCAGTTTTACCAAGCAGGCACTGCCTGAACTGCTCTAGTAACAAGGTAACAAGAGAAAGCATGTCTGAAAGTTGGTGATGGCAATGCCTTGGAAGGCTGACCTGGAACAGAGACTAGACAGAGCTAGAGAACAAAGTAAATATTTATTAAAAGGCCTTTAGGGTACACCTTGGGCAGGACAAAGGCCTGGCCAGAGCTACACCCAAGGTGGACTAAAAATGGTCTCAAAATGGACCACTGATCATGAGGTCTCACACTTTTATAAGTTTTGGTCCATTTGCATATTGGGGTTTAATTGTCCAATTACAGCTTCAGGTTATGAAGTCCCATCCTTCTTGGTTTTTTGTTTTTTTTTTTTTTTCTCTTCAGTTCAGCGTTGTTTATGCTTTTGGGCCTGAAGCTTGTAACAGTTGTCCTTGGTCTCCATCTGGAAAAGGATTTGTTTTGTCTACTTACTCTGTGATGAGAGGTTATTAGCGCTTAATATGAGGCTCAGAACTACACCCCTAGGCAGCACAAGACCTGAAAAACATGAAAGCTAAAACTTAAGACATCAGTGGAAGATTGAAATGAGAAAACATAAGGTAATAGCAGTCTCAAAGGCTAGAGGATTATGAGGTTATGTTTTGTAATTTGTAATTTTTTCATTCTTCATTGTGACTGAGTCCTAGGAGGCTGTAGAACAGTGCTCAGAGAAGCTCCTTCCATGAACAGACCTCAACTTCCTTATGGACAGGATGGTGTATTCATTAGTATATCTGATTTGGAAGGCATGATGATTTTGGATGAACAAAATTGGTGCTAAAGGTCTTCTAAAATTCTTGCCAAAGCAGAGAGAGAAGTTGTATTGGCCTCATGGATAGTCAGGCTCACTTGGCAGCTTATGTGGGTAAAGACTTGAAATATTTTTCTAGTCCCTCCTCATAGGTAAAGCTTCACCTGACCAATCTTGGTTCCATGGCATGTTATACCCCTGTGAGCTGTACCCAGACCCGAGAAGAAAAGAAGGGCCTGTTACTCTGCAGTGGAGCCTTGGAAGTGGATTATGGAGAACACAATATCTTTCTGTTCATAGAGTTTGAGATCACTTTGGGGTTACAGTATCTTAGCAAATATTCCTTTAACCATGTAGCTCTCCAGTTTTGTGCCCAAAACAAGGGAGCCCCAACTAAAATAACTGATGTAGAACAAGAAAGACCTCCCAAGGCAGATTTGTGTGTCAGTACTGAAACTCCAGGGAAATTAATAGCGCTATTTTCAGCTGAAAGATGGTTTCAACCAACTTTGACTGGTATGCTGACTTTTTGTTTTCCCTGTATGCTTCCCTAAATGTTTCCCTAAATTCACATACTAGCTAGGCAAAGACAACTTTATTCTAATGTGCTTCCAATGCCTTTTGCACAGGTTCATAGGAGATTGTGCTGAATAAGTGATTTCTGCTTATGCAAAATCTCCTACCATGCAGGAATCCAAGGTAATTTCCTTGTCATTCTCTTTGTGACAAAGAAATCATGACAGAAGACAAGAACATCTCCCACATATTAAAAAAAGAAAAAAAGAAAAAAAAAGGGAAAAAAAAGAGAGAAAATGAATATGTAGTGGAAATAAGAGAGATAGACAGGATCTTTTCAGACATGCAACAGCTTCAAGAACCCCAGGCCCCTGCTGCAATGCAGGTGCAGGCAGGGTCTGATCCCAGTGGAACACCAAGGGCAGCCTCTTGGAAAAGTAAGGGATGAAAACTGATGACTTCTGCTCTATCTGAAGGCCTGTAACTATCCCAGAAGTTCATAAAATCATAGAACTATAGTGTGATAGAATGATATGGGCTGACAACAGACCTTGAAGACTCTCTAGTTAAAACTGCCCTGTCATGGGCAGGGACACCTTCCACTAGACCAAGTTTTTCTGAGCTCTATCCAGTCTGGCTTTGAACACTTCCAGGGATGGGGCATTGTCTTGGGTTGTGGAGCCTAAATTGTATATTCTATTTTCATCTGCTGAAAACAGTTGGGGGGTTGTTCCTCTTTATCTCTTGTTTACTCTGGAGGGAGGGGGGCAGGTGCCTTTTGATAATGGCCCAACGGTTATTACCAGGTAGGGCATTGTTCTTATCTTTCTCCACGATGGGCCATTACGACTCCCCAGGCTGTTTTCTTCCCCAAGCTGTTCCCCTTCCCAAAATATACCCACCTTCCATCATCCCATTGTGAGATGCTCCACCCAGTGGGGGGAGCCAATCATTCCTACCTGGATAAAATTGGGACTCCGGACCAGGACACCCTCTTGCTTCACCCGATTACCGGAGGAAGACTGGACCCTTCTCACCATCACCGGACCCTGCTCATCATCACTGGACCCTTTTGGCTACAGGATCATTTCTACCTCAACAGAACCACATCTG
>VZDJ01000117.1:1225845-1280352 GCA_008694505.1 Cyanoderma ruficeps | reverse complement strand
TTACTTAATTGCTTTTGACCATTTGTAAACCACCGCTTGCGGCAGGGTGGGGGGGGGTGGGGGGGGAAGCCACAACCAGCCAAAAGACACAACCCACCACCCAAAGTGTGCCTGCACCCTTCGTGCAACTCCTGCCCATGGGAACTGCCCGCAAACTGCTGTGCCACGCCCTCACTGAAAGCCGTGCCAGTTTGTCCTCTCCAGTTCCCAGCGCTCTCTATAGCCTCTTCTAAATCGCCTGCAAATGGCCCTTGCTCGACTGAATGCTCCTTTCAATAATCAGCCAAACAATCGTGTTTTTGCCGGGTTAAGTGAGTGTTATGGCTTCTTCTATTTCTGCTGGTGGCTAATGTGCCTTATTTTCCCAACATTCTATTCTTAAAATTATGACTTGTAATGCAAGATCAAGAGCATCTGCACTCCTGAATATTGCAAATCATCCCAAAAATATGTTCTCACGATCTAAGTTAGTATCCTTTCTGTTACTGAATGTAACCTAACAAAATATTAAATGGCACTAATAATGTGCATCAACCTTCACTAACTACTCCTAGTCACCTTATGATTTACTTAATTAGTGTTCATTTTGCCCATATTATCTCTAGGGTTACAGGCTATTTTTAAGTCAAAAATTACTAATAGTTCATTTAATATTGCAGCCAAATAAATTCTAATTTCTATCTGACAATATCCTCAGTTGGTTTCCTGTGAAGGTGGAAAGGTACACCCAAGAAACTGAAACTAGAAGAATATACTGAACATTTCACCAAAGAGTATAACTTTCCAAAAGACAGCTCAAGGAAAGAAAAATATATTTTAGTTCTTAAGCTGACTATGAACGGGTATCAGATTTGTCTTACAGAAAGATATGTGAATACCATCTTACAGATTTACTTTGAAATGATGCAGTCATACAGTATGTATATAAAGGAAGATTTGTTCCAGAAAGAAGTATTCATTACATACTTTATTAATTTGCCATTTTAGCTTACTGATGTAGAACTGATAAAACCTGAAGCCATCTACTTGCAACTCTGTATGCACCTTGATACCTTCCAGAAGCTGAATTCAACTTACCTGCTGTGAAAATTATTTGAATTTTATTTAGCTACAACCATGTACAACTGGAAGTAATTTTTTGCATACTAGACTACTGAGACCAAGAGCACTGAACCATGCTGCCATCTGCAAGAATTGATCAGACCTTTCACTTCATGTTTAATCCTTATGTAGTCTTAGCAAAGTAGCATCCAATGGTCCCTGAGATTCCCAAAATACTTCGGAAAGTAGAGATGCGACACTGTAAACTTAACAGTAGATCAAAATTCAGGACAAACAAGAGCTCTGCGTCTGGCTGATAACTGTGAATATAAGCTCATGTTATCAAACAAGCTGTTTCCTTTTGTACTGCTATAAACTGATTTCAAGACACACAATCCTCTTAAGGTGCACTTTTGCTAAACACAATAGAACTGAGTAGCAGTATACACTCTATTCAAGAAATTCCTTTCCAAGTGCATCATGACACGTCTTGAAAAATCAGTTGGTGGAAGGCAATATGGACTTTGAAACTGAAAACTTCATAGAATCACAGAATAAGCTGAGTTGGAAGGGATCCACGAGGATCATCGAGTCCAGTTCCTGTTTCTCCACTGGAGAGCACAAAGATTCACACCATGTCTCCGAGAGTGTTGTCCAAATACTTCTTCAATTCAGATAGCCTTGTTGCTGTGACCACTTCCCTGGGAGCCTGTTCCAGTGTCCAGCCATCTCTGGGTGGAGAATTTTTTCCCCATCTTTAACCTGAAGCTTCCTCAACTCAGCTTCATGTTGTTTCCTTGTGTCCTGTCACTGGTAGACAAGAATATGTGGGAAATGGATTTGTAGAGAATTTTCAAAGCCTGACAGAAGGTTCACATAGTCTTGTGCATCTGTATGCAAACTCTGAGATAAAGTATGCAGACTTAGGAAGGCCATGGAATAGGACAGACATTATTGAGAGAGAAATTGAACTAGAAACAAGTTTCAAATGATGACCTTGCAAATAGACTAGATACTTTGGAGAAATAGAACTATGAAAGATGCATTGTAGCAAGACCTACATGGGGTATTTTAATAGATGATTGGCTTAGAAGCATTTAGCAGCATTGTGTGGCAAAAGCAGATAGGCCAAGAAACACAATGTATTGTAATTAGGAAACAGTTTGGCTTCTGATTGTGATGGTGTGAATTGTAATACCTGTACTGTCTCACCCTTTTCATGAGACTGAAAATGGAATAAAAGTCTTTAAAACACCTCTCAGGAGAACCATCTCTGGGTGAAAAAAAGAGTTTTTCTGACAGAACAAAGAGGTCAGTTCTCACTCCTCTGCTTCCCCCTGTGAGGATGTTGAGGACATGATGAGGTCTTCCCTCAGGCTCCTCCAGGCCAAACAAAGTGATCTCAGTCAATTCTCATAAGGCTTCCGGTCCAGATCCTTCACCACCCTCAAGGCCTGGCGTTGGACTACTAATAGTTTAATGTCTTTTTTGATATTATGGTTCCCAAAACTGCACATAATAGTCAAGGTGAGACCACCCCAGTGCAGAGCAGAGCAGGACAATCCCCTCTCCTGACTGGCTGGCACTGCTGGGCCCGATGCCCCCTAGCTGCCAGGGCACATTTTTTATTAATATGCAGCACAACACTAACAAAAAACCCCAAATCCCTTTCCACAGCACTGCTTCCCAGTCTCTTGTTCCCTAGTCTGTACACACAACCAGGTTTGTCCTACTGAACTTGAATAACAGAGGAATCTGGGAATAGGTGTCAGGATCCATACCAACAGGAGTACGTAAAAGAAGCATGGCTTCAATATTTAAAGTGCATACACTTAAAATGAAATAAGCTCTCACTGAAGGATGAGGTTATTCTGATTTTTTGAAGACCTGTATTTTTGAACCTGAAATGTGCAGACCTTTACAGGTTTTTCTAGTAAAGACATGGATTACTAAGTAGTTGTGAGTTTGCTTTCCTTGTTGCTTTCTCTTGTGTTACCCTCAGGTTAGAAACCACTATTATAGAGGACACGTACTGAAAGTGTCATAAGAACACTAGTCCTGACCAAACCCACAAATTCCCTGTAGAGTTTTAGAGCTAGGTATTGAGACCAGTTGTAAGACCTTCTTAAATATTTACTTCACTCAGAGCAGGAGCTTGAAACTACTTTCCCCATAATTAAGGCCAAGGTCAAAACCTGACAGCATATAGAAAGCACACGTGTTTGTTATCAAAACCAGAAAGAAGACAATTGCACATGAAACTTTGAAACTTTTCACAGAGTTTAAGTATTATCACGAACTGGCATAAAAGTAGGCCAACATTGCCTAGAGCATTTAATTCTTTTGGATTTAACTATGGAGCAAGAGATTAAAGCAATTGTTCTTTCTTCTCTCAGTCTAAGTCACATTCTGACTGTAACAGTCTTGACAATCAGTACCCTTCCCAGAGAATTAGATAATAGCTATGGAGGATTTGTGGTGCTTCTTCTGAAGTTTTCATACAAATTTCACAAAACTTAAGTGAATCATTATATATGACCACCTTAAAAAAAACTTGAAAACCAGCATATTTTTTGCCCTAGAAGTCAGCTTCACAGTCATAGTATAAACCTAGCTCCATCAACCATGGTTGGCTCTTGCACTTCACAGGAGTAAGTTTCATTTAGAGTTTCCTTTATATCTGGAAGCTCCACCACTGGAATATGCACATAGTCCTGTAGCTGTAATAATGGTTAGGATGGCCCTCCTTAAAGGCAGTCTGAATATTTTTAGCTGATCAGCCTGACATAACTTTGCAACTTAACAAATTATTTCTATTAAGGACTGACACAACTGATACAGCTTTCCTGACAAAGTCACTGCTCTGCTAAATGTTAATAAAATATTACCAGAACAATGAAATGTATAGAAATCTTACTGAAAATACAGAAAGCATAGAAGTCTTTATCACATAAAAGCTGAAAATCCTGTGAAAGAGAACAAGCTCTTCTAGAGTTCTGCAGCTGAAAACCAACATATTTTATAAGAGCTGCTTGATGACAGCAGTAAATTTACATATCTGTTTTTCAAAAAACTCATACTGAAAAAGTAGTAAAATACTTCATCTTTCATGGAAGCTGTTAAGATCACTAATGGAAACATGACCTAAACATTCACAAGAGAAAGGTGCACCAACTCGTTTCATCACACATACTGATTGGTGTTCTGCCTTAAGCACTACTTAAATATATTTTTATTCTGGTTACATAGTTGTCAAAAAAGTTTTTTTTTTCACAACTCCTTTAACAGAAAACAAGTCAACTAGCTACCATTTTACTTCCTCTCTGTAAAATCTCTGCTGATTTTGAAGTTTGCTACTGTGCTCACTGTTTTTAAATGGAAACAATTATTAGCTCCAATGATAATTCAACTTCATGCTGCTGTGCAATAAATTTTGAGGTTTTTCCAAACCACAAAAATGGAATAAGAAAGAAATAGATACATCCAGGTAGATTAGCTGTAGCTTTAATTTCAGCTACATGAAAATAGCTGGTACAAAAGTTTATTAAGAATTGAAAGTTCAAACTTTTGCATGTAAACCCAGAATGGCAAGAATGGTTCTAATTGAACTGAAACTGCTGAAGGTTTTATTTTTAAAAAGCTCATGATGAACTCATTGAAACACTCCCCCTACTCCAATTTTTGTCTTCTTTTTAACAATTAGTACCATTCTTTGAATTGCAGCAACTTACAAGTGCTTTATAAACAACCATCTGCCTTATTGTATCTTTTCTGCTTTTCACTGTTTATCAATTTTAAAATGTAAAACACATTTATCAACAATGTAAAAAACTCCCATCTGGGTTTATGAGATGCTCATCATTTCTTTCAAGAATCATGCTAACAATAATTATAAAACTATCTGAACCTTTGGAGAACTGTCATGTTACTCTGATGAACCAACCTACTGCCAATTGCTGCCTGCAAACTAGAAGAGTTCACTGAAGCACATCTGACATAATCATTCCACTAAAAAGTCTTCACAAACACCAGATTTTGAAAGCTGATTTAGCATATGCAAATGAATATACTGCATGTAGTGAAGATTCATATTTAAATTTCTGTAGGTACTGTTAAATAGTCCTGAATCCTAGCTGTCCATTTACTTCACTCAAAAAAGAAATGCTGAAAATTAACACACTGTTAAAAGCTCAAATCTTCATAAAATTACAAAGAACGTACACATATATAATTTAAATTTTTTTCAGCTGCCTCCACTAGCTTTCTCTATTACCAAAAATATTGATTCAAAAATGGGAAAAGTAAAAGGACTAGAACTTTCTAGAAATTTATTACTTAGAACTTAGGAACTAATATTAGAGAGAAATTCATTATCATGCCCCAATTTTAGTTGCTTTACCTAATTTGTTTAAGGTTGTCTTTGCCATTTTTCTATTCCACACTTACCTAGCAAAAATTGAAAATAATCAAACCTGTACAAAAAAACCCCTTTAACAAATAGGGCATGGATTCTTAAAGTACTGCATTTATAATTGCCCTTGCTGTCCATAAAGTGACAGGGCTCATTCAGGCTCTTCCTTCAACTGGTACACTCAAGATTCTCTGTTCCATATAGAGACAATACAACACAACAATCTCTATGTGTTGTAAGAAATGAGATCACACATTCACATATTTTAAAGATCCTGGCTAATTTCTCTCTTCTGCCTACTTTTATATTTTTGTCCAAACACTGCAACTCTAAGTTTTTCTGTGACATTGACTCCACTGGAAAATTTCACTAAAGTAAAAAACCTTCTGCAATATTCATTGGTAGATGGGTGTCCTGGTGTGCCCAGGACAGGGTCTAATTTTGCAGTAGCCCCGAGGGGGCATGGCTGGAACCCAGAGGTTATTCTACATCACCTCACATCATTGCTAGGCCAGTGGGAGGAGACCCTCCTCTAGGGAGAAGGGGTCTCTTCTGGTTGGGGTACCATGGCTGCCATGGGGTCAGGTCAGGCTCCACAGTGAGCATTTTACATGTAAATCACTCTTTCTCTTTTGTGCCCTTTTGTTATTAATACTACTGTTATTCTACATTAAAACAAAACAAAACACTGTTATTTTTTAGCCGGTTGTATTCAATTCCTTCAGTAAACTGTTATATTTTTTCACATATCTACTAATATTAATTTCACCTTATTGGTTAAATTAAGGGTAGGTAACTCATTTTAGAGTGTCCCTTGTAAATTATCTTAAAACAAGACAATAATGATAACTAAATGAGCTACATATCTGCTTTCCATTATAACAAAGCTGTTCTAAAATAAAACCTACTTATATATACTTAAAACCACTGATGACTCAGTGTTATTTCCACTCCAATCTGTTCCATGGGGTCTATTAGCAAGAACCTGGATTACCCTCACCTTCAAGGGTGGGTTGTAACAGAGGGTATTTCAAAGACCCCAAAAGGCCAGCCATTGTTGGGCTTTTGCGGGAGCTGCTGTGGAGACAGAGGAAGTTAGACAGCTGAATACCTCTCCTGGTCTCCCAGAGGACCCCTCTGCTGAGGACTGCTGAGGGTCGAAGAACAATAGGTACCAGCTACTACCAGAGCAGTGCACCATTGACAACACCATGCCAGCCAGGACTCTGAACCCCAGCCATGAAATGGCCCAGGAGAGCCAGGGAATGGCCAGCAAGACTCGCTCACTGTTTAATAGTCCCATACAGTCAGTGTATAAGTCCAGTGGAGACTGACAGTGGACGTACTGAAATCATGGCCTGAAGGAAGTCACACCACCATTGAGTGCTGCTGTGCCAGACATGTGGAACTTCAGCATGAACTGGAGTCCAGGGCAGAAAAATGGTGCCACCACTGACATTGCAAATGTGCTCTTCTCCATGTCTTTCACCATGAGTGCAGGCCACAGTTTGCTGTCACCTAGAAGGGCACTGAGTACACCTTGAACCTGGAACTGGCTGTGCAAGGGCTGGAAACCCAGACCCACTATTTGCCTTGGGCTGACTCAGACTGCACTGCAAAGAAGTGAGGCTCCAGAACACTTACATTGATGACATCATCACATGGGGGAACATATCAGAGAAAGTTTGTCAGAAAGCAGAGAACATAATCCAAGTCCTTCTGAAGGCTGCTTTGGCTGTGAAGCAAAGTAAGGTTAAGGGACTTGTCCAGGAGATTCCTTTTTTGGGAATAAAATGGAAAGATGGACATCACTGGATTCCAATGGACATGGTCAACCAAATAGCAGCTATGTCCCTGCCAACCAGCAAGAAAGAAACACAGGCTTTCTTATATGCTGTGGGTTTTTGGAGGATGCATATTCCAAACTACACTCAGATTGTGAGTCCTTTCTATCATGTGACCAGTAAGAAGGATGTTTTTAAGTGGTGTCCTGAATGACAAGCTTTTGAACAAATCAAACAGAAGATTGTTCATGCAGTAGCCCCTGGAGCCAGTCAGAAGAGGAGAGGATGTGAAAAATGTGGTCTACACAAGAGCAGCCAGAGAGAATGGTCCTTCCTGGAGTCTCTGGAAAAGTACCTGAGGAGACTAGAGGATGAACCTTGGGGTTCTAGAGTTGGGGATACAAAGGACCTGATACCCACTACATCACAACCAAAAAAGATCCTGGCAGATTATGAAGGAGTTTGAGCTGCTTCCAAAGTGATGGGCACCAAAGCACGGCTCCTCCTGGCACCCTGACTGCCAGTGCTGGGCATGATGTTCAAAGGAAAAGTCCCATCCACACATCACACCACTGATACTATGTGGAGTAATTGGATCACTCTGATCACAGAAAGCTTAAATAGCAAACACCAGCTCCCCAGGAATCTTGGAATTCATCATGAATCAGCCCAAAGGCAAAAAATGTGGATTATCATCAGAAGACGAGGAGGAAGTTATACATGCTGACAAGGCTCCATCATATAATCAGCTACCAGAAAACAAAAAGCAACATGATCTCTTCACTGATGGTTCCTCCTGTAAGGTTGGGCTACACTGAAAACAGAAAGCAGCTGTACAGAGTTCTACATGGCGAGTCACAGAAGCTGTGGAGGGACAAGTCAGATTGCAGAGGTGGAAGTCATCCAGCTGGCTTTAGATATCACTGAATGAAAGAAGTATCAGTGTTCTACCACTACACTGACTTGTGGATGACAGTAAATGTGTTGCAGACGTGGCTGGACCAATGGAAAAAGACCAACTAGTACGACAGAGGTAAACCCATCTGGGCTGATGAATTGTGGTGAGGCATCATTGGCCAGGTAGAGAAGCTGGCTGTAAAATATTGAGTAGATGCACACTCACCCAGGAGTTGGGCTACTGAAGAGCATTTTAAGAATGAACAGGTGGATTGGGCTGCCAAGATTAAAGTGTCTCAGGTGGACCTGGACTGGCAGCATAAGGTCAGTGGGCCCATGATGCCTCAGGCCGTCAGGGAAGAGATGTAACAATACAGATGGACTCATGGCTTAACTTTGGGGTGAATTTAACAATGGATGCTGCTTCCCAGGTGATCCAGAATTGAAACATGCACTGTGATCAAGCAGGCCAAGCAGGTACAGCCCCTGTGGTGATGGTTGAAATACAAATACCATGGGTTTGGGAGGTTAATTACATCTCAATCCCACAAACCCACCAAGGCAGGCCCTATGTGCTGAGAGAGTGCTGTAAAGAACCACTGGATGGCTGGAGATGTGCCCTGTGCCTCACGCCAATGCCCGGAACACCATCTTGCAGCTTGAAAAGCAAGTCCTGTGACAACATGGCACCCCAGAAAAGCAGACCTGTACTGATGCAAAGATGATTTCTTGCCTTTTCTTTTATATTCCTTTTATATAACTTTTATGTATCCTCAGTATTATTAGCATGCATACTTGTAATTCCTTAAGTCTGATAACTTAACATAGCCCTAGTACTTTGTTAGGCAAGGAGACCAAACATCATAGTGGCCTCATAGTAGGAGGCTGGGAAACCCTCTCCCATCTTGAGAAACCAAGGTCTTCTCTACAACGTATCCAGTAAACCAGAGATTTGGCCCATCCAGGGGGGAATTCCTCAAATCAGGAATTATCATGCCATTCATCCAGAATTCCCATTGGGGCATCCTTGTTAGATATGCTAATTTGTAAGGTCTATAAAATGTATAGGCGATCTATCATGTGGGTGCATTGCAGCACATCCCACTTTGGCAAAAATGTGTGGCATAAGGATCCTTACTAAAATACCAAAGTAAAACCCCTTATCCCTGAACCTTGTCTGGCTCTCAATTTCTTAAGACCAGGAAAAGGCATCAGTACAATGGGGCTGATTTCAAAAATAGCCTCACAGGCAAAAGGGCCAGACAGTATTCAATGGGTATCATATTCCCTGTCATGCACCAGCCTCTGGCAAAGTTAAATGAAACAATGAACTGTTAAAGCCACTTTGAAAGCAATGGGTGGTGGGAACTTCAAACTCTGGGATCTATATTTATTTGAAGGCTACCTGGTTAGTTAACACTACAGGCTCCAGTCTAGCTGGCCCTGCCCAATTAAAACACCCACCTACCACAGAAAGGACAGAGTAACTATTGTGCATATGAGGAATCTGTTAGGGACAACAGTTTGAATTGCCTCCAACAAAGGCAAACCCATCAGTGGGATTGTTTTTGTTTAAAGACCTGAGTACATTTCATGGGTAATGGAGATGGATGGGGAAATGTGATATGTACCTCAAGAAGAGGTGCAATTCTAAATTTGTTTGTGACATTGACTCCACTGTAAAATTTTGCTAAAGCAAAAAGCCTTCTGCAATATTCACTCGTAGATGGGTGTCCTGATTCCAGCCAAGACAAGGTTCATTTCCACAGCTGCCAGAGCAGGGGCATTGCTAGGACCTGAAGGTTGTTCTGTAGCTCCCTGTTATTTTCCACAAAGAGGGAAGGGCTCACTTCTGGAGCGAAGCAGACTGGCTGCATGGGTCAGACCTCCATAGTGAGCCTTCTGCACAAAAAAATCACTTTCTTGCTCTTGTACACTCTTGCTGCTGTTATTTTTGCTGTTTCTGTTAGTTTTTTTATCTCACTGCTGTTTCCAGCAAATAGTTTTTATCTCAATCCATGATCTTTACTTTTTTTGCCTCCAATTCTCTCCACCTTATCACAGTGGAAGGAAGAGAGGGAAGGGGAAGGAAAGAAGCAGCACACAGTCTGGAGTGCCTCAGTGGGAGCATTGAACTGGAGAGTACCACTCCTAAATGACCAAAACAGGGCATAAGTTGCAGAGAAATAGCACTATCAAAGAGGCTCACACAAAACAGAAAGTAACCACTTTCAAAAATAAAGATGGGGAAGATATTTGAATTAAATGCTTTCACTCTCCCTCTGAAACAGGAGTTAGAAAGAGTTATAGTGGGCCCTTTTGCTACATCCATGGAAGTTCACCCTTATCTGACTGTAATACAAGACACTGAAAAAATTCAATTCACACATGCTCCACCTCTAACACCTGTTACCTGTTATATGGCATCTCCTCTCTGAACAGAAAAACCTCTTCAATAGCCCAAGCCAAGCAGGCATTCCATAAAGGCAAATGCTCATTAATACAATGACACATTACATCACTATAAATTTATTTCATTGACTCAATAAGAAGAATTTTTCCAATCACCAAATAACCGAGAGCAAATACATTATAAGAAGTCAAGGTGCACAAACAATTTTGCTTGATCCATGGTGTGCAGCATGTACTTTATATTGTATTAAAGCATTGCTAGCCAGAGAAAATCTGGAATGCTCAATGATAAACTGCAAAGAAACTGAAACTAAGAGTGTAAGGATTTCTACTAATCATCTGCACATTTTATTTGAAACTTGATCCTGCAGCCCTTATTCATAAGATCAGACCTATTGAGTTTATTCACATGAGCTTTGGCTGCAAGATTGGACCTTAAGTACTATCAGGTGCACGTGCAGCCTATCATCAGATTTTGGGTTATTCATTCAAGAAGCTACCCTTTCAAATGCAGACTACTTAATGCTTCCTTCTTCATTAACTTACATGTCCTCTTCTGCTGCTCTATGCTTTCATTTGTGCTATGTAAATAGCCTCTCAGTCATCAAAACAAATAATGATATTTGCAACCAAGGAGGAAATTAGTAGCAGGTGAACGCTTATTTTTTAAATCATGTTGAGACCAAGCTGTTCTTTACTTTAAAAGAGATCTGGAAAAAAAAATCCAGTTTTACTACTTAGCCATCTTATTTATGTGTTGTCAAGGTCATAATTCTACATACCTACCCCATTCACACTACTTAAATATTAACCTTGATAGCAATCTACTTTGTGATGAGCTGGACCTAACACTGTGAACATTCTTTAAAATGGTTTATTTAGGAGAATAAGACTTTCCTGATGACATAAAATTTACTGTATCTCAACATAGATGAAACCAGGAATCTCTGATTTAAGTGTTCTATTTCTTTGCTTTACATATCTACTCTATAAATACAAAATATTATACTATGGTGACTCCAAACCAACTATCTCAATTCTTTTGCTACCTGCCTACAGACTTCTGCAGGTCAGATAGGCTGCAATTACAAGACATGGCATTAACTTGGAATAGGATCACAGCAGAGACATTCATGTCATGGTCCACATTATAATCTACATATTTACAAATCCTCTTCGAATTTTGCAAGACCTTGGTAGAGAAGCAAACTGTCAATACAGGCAAAAGTCTCTTCATCAACGATGGCACTCCCAAAAATATTAATGCCAGTGTTCCGTGGCCTCCAAGTAACCAACAAATTATAACTGCCTTTCAGCTGTAAGATACATGCAAAGCAACAGACAATATATGCCTTCTGATGGTAGGGATACTCTGGATACTAAATGAGTATGAAAGGAGAAAGTCAACATACATTTTTTCAGGAAAACCTCATCATCAACACAACCTATGTGACTGGCAAAATCAAGGGTAAAGTCCCAGCAACAGATATTAGTACTACTTTCTTTGTATTCCAGCTAATTTCAATGTAATGATAAGGCAGGGGCTGAAGCTGACTGTTGACAATTTCAGTAGTCATCAGATGCAAATGCAGTACAAATAATAAGCACACACATCTACTTAAAATGCAAAAAAACACATATCACATGAATCTAATCTGGAGTTTAATCTTGAATCCAAATCTTTGTAACTCAAAGCTAGAAAAAAATTTAAAATGAGAGCTTGAACTGGAATTGTATGCCTGCAACAACTAAACTTATCACAAAATTTTTCTCAGTCCTACTTCAAACTTGCCACATGGATTACTCGTCAGTTCAAAGCAGCTGCAACACTATGTTCTATGCACTTCTGTTGCCATTTTAATTTTTAAAAAGCAAATGGAGAGGCTCTCTACAAAATTCAATGCCACAATAGCAATGACTGAACCAGAACTACAAAATTATGAACAGTTCACTAAATTATCTATTAACAACACATATCAAAAGGCTGCAGAAAAAATTGTGTGCCTGAAATAACTGATCAGTGAATAAAGAATAAAGAGATGTAAGGAGAGGAGACGTAGGCAAACCATTTTGATTTTTCAAGAATCAATTTCCACACAATCAGAAAAATGGCATAACATCACAGATAGTATATCCATGACTTTTATCAGAAAAAAAAAAAACAAAACATGGATAGCCAAACTGAAATTTATTAGTTCTCCAGGAAAGAGAGAATTATGCTGGTACCATAAGGCCAGGGAATACACTAATTTCTTAAAATTACTGAAACACATTACAAACAGCCCACAACATACATACATACATATATATGTGGCTGTGTATGGGTGTGTATATATATATGCACAGTAAAAAAAAATTGTCTTGTGCAGGATGTATATATCCTTTAAAAATTAGAAAACCAGCATGCAATGATTGAGCTAACAATGAAAACACTGAATACATAAAAATTTTTGTTCAGTGGTACACTACATCATCTCACTGGATGACCAGCTACATAACTGAACCCTAAATGCACATTAAAGAACTCCTACAACCAAAGGATGATGTTTCAAAGCAAAAGCCTAAGGCCAGATTTTACTACACCACTGTACATTCATTAGAGGAACTGTTCCTTAAGCTATCACAGTTTTGCTAAACACATCTTCACCTTAGACTACAAAACAGCTCATAAGAGCATGATACACCACTCTGGTACTATTTAATGTTTGCATCAGTGACTCACTAATTTATGTCACAAAACAAGGTTTTAGTTATGTGAATAAATGCAAAGGATCAGCATATCCTACGTTCCCAAATAACTACATCAAAACCAGGCAATGGAACATCCATAAATTCATGGCTTGTTGGAACAGCTATGTGGTACCATGCACCTAGTAGAAATAGACTGAAACACAGTTGAGTTTTTTTCCTCTAAAAACATAAAACAGACAACTTAGAATAATTCTCGGGCAGATACCTAACCTTAAGCCTTCCTTGCCTTTTACCTACCAATATAAATGAAATGCATTTTCAAAGATCATTCAAACTTGAACATGGAGAATAACTTTAACTAAGGCAAAATGCACAACACAGATCACAAATATAAGATCCTCACTCTTGGAAAAAGTACACCAAAAAATCACAAGAAGTTGTTCATACTACTGTGGGTTGAAGCTATTTTCACACACTTTCGAGATGCACAGAATGTGAAATTTGCTGTGTATTTCCAAATATGCATAGGAAAGTGTGCTGGCATGGGAACCGCATACTGATCTTTAGAGTCCTGCTTGTCCAATTCACGTATCTGGAAAATGGGAATATTTGAACAATGCAGACAGACAAACCTCCACACACACAGGCCATGCAACAGTACTTCCTCTCAGAAGAAATGTGTATCAAGTAACTTGGACTATGTAGACATGACATTCTGTATCTACACATAGCACTATCCATTTTTTTGGAAAAGTATACAAAGAGAAAGGACGTCAGAAGCACCTGCAGTAGCCCCACCCACTGTCTACTCCCACCCACAGTTCTTGCAGGAAAAGGAGAAGATAAAGAGCTCCATCAGGACTCCATCAGTCCTTGGTAACAAAGCACTGGCAGGTCGAACAGCTGGGCAGCTGCAGCATATTTAGCAGAGAGCCCAGAATGAAATGAAACTGGCTGAGCAAGCAAGCACAGAGCACCCCCAGAGTGCTGGAGCACCTCTCCTCTGAACACAGGCTGAGCGAGTTTGGGTTGTTCAACCCAGCAAAGAGAAGGCTCCAGGGAGACATTACAGCACCTTCCAGTAAAGGGGCTACAAGATTACTGGAGAGGGACTATTGACAAGAACGTGGAGTGATAGGACAAAGGGCAATAGCTTCAAACCTAGCAAAAGTGAGTAGGTTTAGATTAGGTGTTAGGAAGAAATTTTTAACTGTGAGGATGGTGAGGCACTGGAAGACTTAGCCCAGAGAAGCTGGGGATGACCCTGTCAGCCTTCAAGTTCAGGGCTCCAAGTAACCTCATGTAGTAGAGGGTGTCCCTACCTACGACAGGGGGTTTGAACTAGATGACATTTAAGATCCCTTCCAACCCAAACCCATTCCAGGATTGTATGGATAAGGCACTTGTCTTCCTAAGGCACCATTATGCACGAACAAGCTCTGCTTTCCTGCAGATGGCTATACATCTGCCTGCTGATGTAAAGAAGTGAATTGATTTCTTATTGTGTTCACAGTTTGTGTGCACAGCTTTTACTTTACCTATTAAACTGTAACTCACCCTGTGAGTTTTTCATTTTTACCCTTCTGATTCTCTTCCTATCCCACAGTGAGGAGTGAGCAGGTAGCTATGGGGGGCTGAACTGCCTAGGAAGTACCAGTAGCATCCAAATATGTAATATGTCAACAGTGTATTTATTTACTGGTTCCTGGTATTTCCTGGTAACATGAGAAAATCAACCAGTGCATTTATCTTCAGCCAAAAAGTAAAATGTCACAGTTTTGCAATCCATGAGGTGACCAAGGTTAAAGAAAATACTGCACTGTATAATTTTCTGACTTACGTAGATAGATGATATTCTATTATGAAGATATACTTAAGTCAAACAGTAATCTAAATCACACCCTAAGCTGTATAGTAAATGATAGAAATTACTGTTAGGGCATTAATATGCAGTATATCTTGAAATATCTTCTGTTAAATGACTGAAGCCTCACTAAAAATTATGTATGTAAAAGTATCACTTCTACAGGGAAACAAAACAAAACCCATAGCACATGAACACACAGATATAGACATATATCCACATACATACTTATATATATACACATACACATATATACACACACACATGTACATATATACATAGATATATATACATGCATGCACACAGACAAATTATGTACCTCTCCAAGAGCTTCATAGCGCTTTTGGTTCCATCTATGCAAATCTTCACGATAATTAAAAACAAACGGCTCCCCAGTTTTAATGTGTCTTAACTGACCTTCTGTAAAAGAAACAGAATCATTACAGTTAATATATTTCTTCACTAAAAGTAAGACACATTCAATTGCTGAAAATTTTAAAAGAGGGCTACATCTAAAAATCAAGCTATTACAAATTCCTCCTCATTTCTGGTTATAGGCTTTTTAACAGAAAACTATGGCAGCATAAAAAAATTTATTCCCATTTTATGGTATATAATGTTAGATTAAACTGAACAGAAATTATGACCGTGAAATTGCATGTAGATATCAAATGCCAAGCTGCTTCACAAGACATAGTTATGTCTCAACTGTCATGAATTAACAGTGAAATGTAAACATTAGTTAATATTTGATCTGCAGGTGACTAAATCGTAGCTACAAATCTTCTACTTCAAAACTAACTGCATTGTAAAGAAATGCAAATACAAAAGGGGGTGGAAGCTGGAAGTAAGGGAAAGATTTATCTTCAAGCCTAACAACTTTGTAAGCTAATCTGAAAAGAATCATGTCCAGTTAGAGAAAGTATCTTAACTCCAAGGCATAGTGAAATCAAGTAAGACCACCTAGACTTAGGGTATTCTGAGATTACAACAATAGAATAAAGCAGAATGCTTGTGCAAAGCAAAACCACATGCCATTCTTACATTCCACAGTAACTTCCTGTAGTTGGCCTTGTTAATAACCAAAGATGGCAGCATACCCAACCACTGGTGAAGACACGGACTGCATTAAAACAATGATAATAATAAAATGGCAACCAGTAGGAAGCCAACTACAAAACCAAGAATTTTACCAACAGTGTTTCAGCCTATCAGACAAAACACAAGTTATGATCTCAGAGTATTACAAAACTCAGTATATCAGCTGAAACATTAAAAACAGGGATATGTTCAAGTAAAGTTTGAATGCTGAAATGTCTGCATGATGAAACAAAGGTTTCTCCATAATGTTGCCTCTTGAATAGGAGGAAATTGCTTTACAGAACTTTCACACTTTGATTCCTGTACCTTTAAAAATAATATTTAAGATCTGAAGTCAATAATAGTTATGTTTATCTCCTGATTTAACTTCTTTCCAGACCTGCCTTACCTCATGTACTAGATCCCAAGGAAGTATTTCTCCACAGTTTCCTATCCCTGTGCTGGGTTCAAACACCCTCCTTCTCACATTTTTCATTATAACTTTACTTTCAGCAGGTCATTCTCAGATACATATTCTTCAAATATGCCATTCAACAGTACATGAACTGGCTCTTGTCACAAGTAACAAATATCTGCTATATGTTCCTCTGACTTTCTGGAACCTCTACCTTATTCAGATTTAAATAATCTGGCAAAAAACTTCTGTACTTTTCCACCATAAAAAGAACCATGATTAGGACGCAAAAATACATGACTGAACATTTGAATTAAATGTACAAAAGCAAAATGGTGACTTTTTTGCTTTGCTGACCCTTAGCATATGTAATAGGTTTTCCTCCATTCTATGGAAATCACTCAGCCTGTGAGGTTAGTAATGGAATATTCAGTAACATAATTCATTCCCCAAAATTCAAATTTCAGCCCTTTTTATCAGCCACATATGAATCATTAACTCTGAAGTCAGTAAGGAAGACAGTAGACACTGTGCAGATCTAAAAATAAGGAGCTGAAAAGTGACAGAGTTGAACTCCTTCCATCAAAGAAGGAGCATCACTTTCATGACACTTTTAGTCTCTAAGTACCTTCCTATGAAAGCCATCAGGGTATTAAAAAGCTAAGTGTTGCATAAATGACTATCATTTAAAGAAAAGCTTTTTTTTTTTCTTTAAAAGTGGAAGATGTAAAACAGGCAGATTTAGAAACCAAAGTTCCTGTTCACAGAGCAGGCGCTCTAATGAAGTAAAATTGTAAACATTCCCATTTGTTCTACAGGTTTTAAACAATCTTGAAAGAGTCACTTCCTGCAGTCTGGTATTACTTTAGTTCAGGGGCTCATTTCTTGCCTGGATTTTAAAATGCATGCACTGGAAATTATAAATACTAAGTCATTTAATACAGAGACTGAGCTAGTTGGAAGTACTTGCTTGCAGTCATCACACACTTGGCTGCAATGCAAAATTATGTTCCACACCAGAAGAGAAAGTCAATCACATTCCTTATTCTTCTATCAACATACATAGGTGTTTTCTTATTGGTATTAATGGAAAAAATGGGACAAACTAATATCTGAAAAACTACTTCTTCTGTAGTCATAAAAATGAATCACAAAATAAAACATTCCTTAAATGACTGACCAATATTTCATTCTGATTTTTAAATGCTACAGAAATTACTTTCAGAATTTTTCAATCAACACCTCTGTAACAGAAAACAGGAAGCCATAAAGTAGGCCCAGCACAACTCCACAATGTTGTATGAAATGAGGGATTTTTGTGAAAATTGTATGAAATAAAAGCCAGGTCTTAAGATTTACAAGTCTATCAGCACTGAAGTTTAAAATTTTATTCCTAACAGGAAAGTATGAAATTTTAATAGGGACTTATAAGGTATAATTCAACTTCTGATAACCTCTCGACATTATTCTAAGTATAGTCTTTACAAAGCACGTATGACTTACTTTCATTAAAAATGTACTCAAATCCTTCCAAAGTATCAGGAAATTCAAGTGGTGGCTCATCTTTTTTCATTAGTTCATCCAAGTCTATTCTAGACAATAAATCTAAAAAAGGGAAAGAAAAAAATTACATAATGCATGCTGTGTCTTTTATTTCCCTTTTAACACTGACAAAATGTGTTTGCTGAGATTTGTAGATCTTATAGGTAGGAGAATATCCCAATATTACTAAACACAGGAGGGACACTGTTCTGGGAAATCCTGTTCAAAGTTCAAATGCTAGACTTCACTGTCTGTATATGTACTCATTTATTTACCCACTTATTTATCTCTATGTTAACCTAAAAATGTCCAGAGACAGGGAAGTCACCAAAGACAGTGATTTGTTCCAATGACTCATTACCTCAATGTCAGAAAATAAGTCTCTGGGGTATGCATTATGGTTTTAACATAAAGTTCTCTAGCTTCAGTTTCAAATCACTGATAGCATCTTGATTGCCCTCTTGAGGAGTTCAGATTATCTGATGCACATCATCTAACTGGCATTTACCAGCTGTGTGACCACACCTGTCCTCAGCCCCTCCTTTGATACCCAGACTGTTAGACCTGAATCCTTCTCTCAACCACCTCCTTTAACAGCTCTCAAGATAGAGGAAACTCCCATCCATTTTGTAGCAAGCCATGGTATGCGCATCCTTTTCAGATCAGGACTGTATGGCCTGGTACAACCTGCAGTCACTAATGCAGTCACACTAAAATTAGCATAATCTACACTCTTTACCTTAGA
The DNA here is from genome assembly GCA_008694505.1 of Cyanoderma ruficeps. Taxonomy (NCBI): domain Eukaryota; kingdom Metazoa; phylum Chordata; class Aves; order Passeriformes; family Timaliidae; genus Cyanoderma; species Cyanoderma ruficeps. Next base: position 1,261,470 of record VZDJ01000117.1, on the reverse strand, counting down.
TTTAAGGATTTACATTTAACCAGGTAAACTTATGGGGACATCTTTACATCTACATGAACTACCAAACAATTACTGCATACACAGGTAATAGCGTACAATGAGCTCTCCTCTCCCCATTCCAGTGCTATGCTTCTAAAATATTTTCTGACTATTAATTAAAAAAAAAAAAATCAAGAAACAATTCAGCACGATTTTACCCAAATATATTTTCCTACTTCATCGTCAGATGAATTCAAAGACCACACAAACATTCTGCTCAGGAGTGCTAAACTGACTTTGAACTACTATTATGTCATAAATCAAGATACTGTGTGTTACCAAGGAAATACATTAGGTATTCAAAGTACATTAATTTTTACCTTTATTATTATCCAATGCTGTAGCTCAAAGAAAAGAAAACAGTTTGAAAAGACTCATTTTCTTTACATTTCGTTTGTCGTTAACTATGTTTCCATCTTTGTATTACTTAAAACAATTATATTTTTATTTTGTACCACTATCTTTGCTTGGTCTTGTTGCCAGTAGGCTTAGCTTAGAACTGACACATTCAACGTTTTGACATTTCTGCTGTTTAAAATGTACTGAAAACTATCTTCAACATTCTTGAGAGTTTCTTAACCTGCACTTCTACAACTCTTCAAGTTCACTTTACAATTATTCCAGCATCCATGACTGTCGCCAACTCTTCCTTCTGAGTGTTTCCACTGGGCAAAGCTAGAGGATCAAAAGTCATCAAGTATGGCTGTTGAAATTCAACATCTTTCCAACAAGTATCATGGTTTCTGAGCATCTTTGTGGTATCTAAATGTCTATATAACACCAGACACTGTCTGGATAATTCTACATCTGGCTTTCTCAGCCACAGCTCACTTTTACACCACATTTGTTTAATAGCAAGTCCCACGAAATTCAATTCATACAAGAAATCACGTGTTTGTTCTTGTTCACTGTCCTTTAAAGTTCAGCAGAAGCTCCTTTGGTTCTCAACCAAATGATACAGAAGAAGAAAGGAATTTTGTCGAAGAAGTCTCCAACAACTGGATGTGAAAAGCATGTCCTTTCTTCCTCTGTACTTTGACAAAATCAAGGTAAGAAACAATCTTTAGCACATCTTTCTCTCCTTGGTGAAGAGACTCCAGTCACACTACATCCCTAAAATTTAATTTCACTCAAGTCTCCATACCTTCTTACTGTGATCTATTTGGAGATGTCTTTACACAGAAGTGGACAGAAGTATACAACAAAACATCGATCTCCTGAGTATTAAGGACCATAGTATATGAAGTATACTATGCTTATTCACAGCATGTCATGATTTACACCTTTCATCAGTCACTAAGGAAGATTGCACCTGTTCTGAGCTGCAACCACTGACATGGCCACTTTCTTCTTGTACAACTTTTCAAAAGGAAATTATCTGAAGTGTCTTACAACTTCGCGATTCTTTCCAAAACTGATCTACCATTTTCACCTAAGGTCTTGGACTTTCCAACTCAATTTGAGATAGTTTAACAGAGTTGAAAAGAGTGATCTGCAGGAGACTTTCTATAACTAAATGAAAAATACTCAATCACATCAAAGACACTAATCCTTAATGATAATAAAATTAATGCCATGTATAAAATGGGACTTTTACTTCCAAACCTGAACTATAACTTCCTCAAAAGATACCAAATGGACAGAATTGGCAGAAAGTTTGATAAAAGCACTACATAGGTTTTTACCAAATACTTCACAAAAACTCAGTTGCAATTGAAGAAATACCATCTATCATCACATGTAATGGAATATCACTTTCTAATAATGCTTTGATAGAAATCCAGGGCTTACACTGGAATGGCAACCTAGTTTATTTCTTCTCCTTTGAATGACAATTTAGAATACAACTGTGTGATGCAAGCACTTTAACATTTGGTTAGCTTACATATAGGTGTAACCAATTTCATGTACTTCCAAAGTTGAAAGCCACTATCTAAAACATGCCATTTATGTAATTTATTTTTCCCCCTAAGTCATTTGGATCTGTTTATTTTTTAAAACATACACAGGGAACTTTATAAAACCAATATGAAAATCAATGTCCTGAAGGCCTCTTCCCTTTTAGCATCCTAGTCCAACAGATTTTTACAAGTTGTAATATGGTTGTATTTCTACGAAACAAAAGCAAAACTTCCAAAAACTAATAACACAAAAGCACCAGCCAGCCTTCTAAAAGGTCCATTATGAAAATTTTAAAAAACAATGAATAGTTAATTCTGTTACTCCTTACCACATACCATTATGTTTTGTACCATCTTATGAAAATACTCATTAATGGACACACCATTAGACAATAAGCATTAGCACAGGTACACTCCAAGTCTCTTCTAGTATTGTAATTCCCAAGCTCTTACTCATAACTATATAATATTATTATCCTTTCCTTGACAATAATTTCTGAAATGTCAATATATGTTACAAAAGGGCAAAAAATACTCATACCCTTTAATGCAGTTGTCTTCTCTTTTTCATCTGGACCTCCTTGCTGGAGCTGAGCCATCATTTACCCAACTATCAACCAACTTTGATATACTGTGGTAAATGTAGATTAATATTCAAAGCACAATCTGAAAAAGAATAAGAGTTGGAAATGAATAAATTTACTTACTTCTCCTTCAACAGCTCTTGTCTGCTACTGTTTACACCACCAAAAAAAAGAAAAATTCTGAGTATTATAAGCCCAAAGTCTGACCAAGTTTGCTTAAAGATTCACGTTCACAAAAATGAACAATACCTCTTCCTAATCCTAAAAGGACTTCTACCTAATCAAAACTACTTGTTTTGTGATTCTAATGCAGCATCAGTAAACAATAAGCCTTCTAGGGAAGCACAACACCTGCAAGTCCAAAATGAAAGATACAAGAAAAAATTAAATACAATCAACAGAACTTCCACAATCTTTATGGATTTTCTTCATCAATTAACTCTACTTTGTTGTCATTACTATGCTATATAGTTTTGTTTTAGTAAAGCTACATGAAGCACAGAATTTTAAGCCACTGTGATTTCCACAATACTTTATTGGTATTGAAATATATTTGTATTGTAGATGTACTGAAATACAAAGCTACACTTGTCCAGCTACAGAACACATCTCAGTGTATTCAAGACAAGACTTTACATACAAAATCTATTTCCAAATTTCTCCTACTGCACAGAAGGCAACGCAGACATTCAAATCCAGACTCTTTCATCTTGAATCTGACACCAAGGGAGTGAACTACCAAATCACAATTGCTTCCTCCTTCTCAATAAAAAGACTTCAGTGCATTGAATTCTTATTCCCTTAATCTTTTTTGGTTCTTTGTTTTATCTGTCAGTCATTACCAACTTGTTTTATTCTTCTCCCTCATGTACTTTATCATTGATGAGCTTGCATGAACTCTGTCTCCACTGTAATTTGTCAAAACAGTAACAGGATTCACCAACTGTACTACTGGCTCCCTAACACTTGGACCTGCAAGAAAGAACCCCAAAATGGTTTAAGTAACAGCAGTTCACTGTATAGACAGCAGAAAAAAAAAATACACTTAGCATAATAAGACTACTTTTCTATTCTACATAGAGAAAACCTATTAAACATTTTCTTGTCTATTAAAGGAGTAATAGAGCAATTTTAGGGGGCATTACTTACTAACTAAGGAGAGGGTTTGAGGGATTGTTGTGATTTGGTTTTAAGCTTGTGGGTCTAGAAAGTCCAATAATCTATTTTGCAAGTTGGAACTATGGCAGACTTTTGACACTTTCCTTTGTAAAAGCCGTTCAGACAAAGCTGATGGGAAATAGCAATACACTACAAGAGTCTTCTATAGATAAAACCACACAAGGAAAGCTCTGTTTATATTGTGTACTTCCTAAATTATGACATGATTCAGCTAAAATGTGCATCTTTTGTCTAACACTTTAGTCACCACTCACCACAAAAGTAATCACAAAAGTAACAGCAAAACCACTGAGATTTTTTTTGTGCATTTTCTAGCCTATAGTGTTGTCAATGTAAATATTAACGTGACTCAAATGTTAATTCCCACACATGGATGGTATTAAGTATTTTCCTCAGATGTTTCCAAGCACTCCATTGAAAAAAAGACTATCAAATACAGGATCTTGTCCATCTTGTTTGTACATTTGCAGCACAAACCCACTATATTCTACATAGTAGTATATTCTAGAAAATTCCAGTATATTCTAGTAAAGCATTCCAGTATATTCTAGTAAAGCATATAGAAAAGAAAGTAATTTCAGTTAAAATTATTCAAACTGCTAAAAAATTACAATGATAGTGTTTTGTAAGAGCCCATTTTAAAATTACTCTAGCCATATGAAATTGAGCGGTTCTCCCTACACAACATTTGACAGATCATAATTTGGTATAAGTAAGTTAATGCAGTTAACAAAATACATACAGGTCCTCAAAGATTTGTTGTTAGCCAAGGGAAGAAACATAAAATCTACCTGAATAGATTTACCTTGGAAAGCAAGACCCCATCCCCTGATCAGATAAATCAATGCAGAGACCAGGAATCCTTGCCATTCTTGTCTCTGCCATGGATACCATTCTTCGTCCTTTAACAGATGAAGACCCTGCCACTGAGCAGATCACAGTTCAACTGCAAATCTAAAAGTATCAAAATAAATAAATCCGAATTTAGCTTAGAGAGAGAATTTACAGTTCTTTTTGATGAAGCAAAAACTGTTACAGCAGCCACTGGAGGGAGGACTTGATATCACAATAACGATGGAACAAGCATACGGTATGTTTATGCATTGTTTCTGTGAATACAGGATTTTCTGGAATCCCTCACTGATACTTGTTTAATTAACAAAGAAAAGAAAGTACTTGAGAGTTGGATTTCTGTTCTTTAATGAACAGAGGGGGCCAAATCCACTACTGACGGTACAAAAACGGAAAATTATGAAGCTCTCTGAGTGGTTCCATATAGGCAAAGCAGGAACTGCAGTTTATTCTAGACATTAATTTCAAACTGCAGTTTATTCTAGGCATTAATTTCAAACTCCAGTGATCTTCAACTGCACATACTGACTACTTCACATAATTCCTGAATGCCATCAAGTTTCTTGCAATAAATACTGACTTTAAATGTGTTATTCTTATTGTGTTAATATTCTTAAATGTCATACAATTACTTAGATGAGTCTTTTGAAAATACCTGTGGGTTTTTTTGTATTGGCTACATACGGCAAGAGTGCTTCCTAAAACACAAGTTACTATTTCACCTGAAGAAATAGTTACAGCAAATATTCATATATATTTACTTGCACGCATCTTGCTTATGCATGAAAACTTAAGAATTCTGACACAAAGTATCTTATACATATTCTGTGCCTCTTTATCCCCAGCAATACTTAAAATAATTTGACACAGAAATATTCTGGTTTCACATGAGATGGTGAGGCTGCATTTTCATTATACGCCTGCTTATGTAATTATAGAAACTGTAATTACACTGTGGACTCAGAAAAAAATGGTCAATAAATTAACTTTTAAAAATGCATACATAAGAGAACATACAGATTTTGTTGCCTGTAAAGTGGTATTGGGAGTTTGAACTACAGACCTTGTGATGGCAAAGCAGTAGTATTTTTTAAATCAAACTAGACACCATATCATATCCATACATATGGATACACAGATTTCAACATACTAAAAATACTCTTCATTGTGCAAATGCAGACAGAAGTGTGACAAAACACAGTATATGATTTTGCTCTAAACTAGCAATACCTGAAGCTAAGTCAATATTACAAATATTCCAAATAAAGGCTATAAATTATTATAGTGTTACAAGACAGAAATAAGAAGAAAACACACAAGTATCTTCAAACAACACAAGTCCTTCAGGCTTATCTGGATACCATATGTGGAGGTGTTATCAGCATGCTTCTTTGTACTGCACTGATTTATTAGAATGTAATAAATGCGACTCTTACTCTTTGTACACTGACATCCCAACAAAGGTAGGAACCAGTATGGGTTAGATTTGTATAATGTGGCTGATGACTGATTAAGACCCAATTTTTCTTCAAAGAGATGGCTGGCTGACAGTTTGCTTCGAGTCCCTTGTTGATAATTGATTCAACAAAGCAAAAAAAGACAATAATTTATCTTAGCAGTATTTTCTAATTGGATTTTATCTTTTCCCACTTTTGGGCACTACAGATGGCATCAACCACAACTGCATCAATTAAGGTTGTACTTCACTTTCCCTCACTTAAAAGACCGTATTTTTTAAGTGCTTATTGTTTTACTCAACTTCAGCTCTGAAAAGCTATTATTTCCAGTCTGCTTTAGACTAAATGGTTTTGAAAATGTCTACCTCTAGTATAAGAAGGTTCTGAGACAGCATCTTATGCTCAGTTCTGATGATGTTAATGAGCAGCTACAGCATCTCCATGTTAGAGATCAGAAATTTAGGACCAGAGGATCAGCTTAGTAGTGTGCGCTTCTCACCATTAATTACCCTTAAAGCCTGCCCCACTCTGCTGAAGTTAAAATAGCTTTTCTCACACATTTAACACAGACTTACTAAGACTTACCAGAATTTCAAGAAAAATTACCTAGTTGTCCAGAGTATGCTCCATACTACTGCAACAGGCAGAGGAAAGTTACACAGGAAGGGGATTAATAAATGCTAGAAGGGCAGATGTAACCACTCAGAATACAAAAAAACTGGCAACAATCCTCAAGTCCCTGAATCTCAGCAGATCTTTGTACTCTACCACACGGTGGTAGAACTTGCTGATAAAGTGCATGACTGCAGTCAGCACTAAAGTTAGATATATTTGCACAGCAACCACCTTCCAGTTTTATTTATCCCAGATAGCTAATTTCAAACAACAGATGACTAGGAGCCACATGCATTAGCAATAGGTGTCAGCAACTCAACTATTTACACCAAGCAGAGTCAACACAACTCCACACATTGAGATTTTAATGGTTTTGGTTTAGCTTCCTTGAAATGCTGGGAATTACCTTCATAAACACATCCATATTAACACAGGCAAAAAACCATATCAAAATAACAGAAAAAGAGGCAGCACAACCTCAACATAACCTCTGTTATGTTGACAATATGATGGTATATCAACCGAACACAAGATCCTAAATGACTGTCTGAAGCAACGACAGCTTGAGTACTTGCACTGGTTTTCTCTGGGAGAGAGTTAGTTTTCTTTGTGGCAGTACGTAGGGTTTGGATTTGTGCTGAAAACAGCATCATTAACACTGCTGAACAGTGTTCACACAGCATCAAGGGCTCTCCTGCTTCCATGTGCTGGCCTGCCAGCAGACAGGCATGGGTGTACAAGAAGCTGGGAGGTGACACAACCAGGGGAGAGCTGAGATCAAGTAACCACACGATGACACACTCAGCAATAAAAATTTGGAAAAGAAGAAACAGGGAATGTGTGAAATGATGGTGTTTTATCTTCCCAAATTACCATTACATGTGATGAGGCTGTGCTTTCCTGAGGATGGCTGAATATTTGCAATTCTTTATTTTGCTTTGCTGGTCGACACAGGCTTTACTTTCCCTATAAAACTGCCTTTAACTCAATCCATGAGTTTTCTCACTTTTACCCTTCAAGTTCTTTGCCCCATCCACTGTTTGGAGAGTGAAGGAGTAGCCAGAGGAAGGACTTGGCTGCCTATTGTAGCTAATCCACAACACCACAATTCAGTACTTTCTTAAACATGCAAATTATCAATAATTAGGTGTGCAGGACTCTACCTCTGTTGAGGTAGACAGCTAAATCAGGCCATCAGCTCTGGGGACAGAAAAAGCCACCCTGCAGTGAAGGCAGGAGAATGGTGCCCAGAGAATCCTGTTCAGAGAAGGAATTTGCAGGTGACTTTCACCCAACACCTGAAAGATAAAATGTTTACAGATAATCTCTTTTTGTATATTTCTCATTTTCCAGGCAGGAAATTCAGCCTGGAACTTCAAAGAACCTTCTTTAGGTTTCCCAATCTCAGCACCCAAGAAGAATGTACACTGATGAGTAATACACTCATTTCAAGATGCCTTCACCATCACCTTCCTCTAAAAGGTCAGAGAGAATCCTTCACAAACAGATGTAATGAAAAATCCAAGGAATTAATGTTCATGAAGAACTAACATCCCGCAACTGAAGCATCAGGAAAAGTCCATGTAACATGCAATAACGCTATAATTAGTGGCTGATTTTATTTCATGGGCCTATATCTCAGCTGATAAGGACAAAAATAAAAAGCATTGAGGCAATAAAGCTATTTGGAAAACACTTGTGTGAAATGCTCCTTATTTACAGAATCAGGTTTTCCAGGCAATATACATTACAAGGAGTTATGAAGACTTGGTAGGACATTACTTTATAATATAGCTGAAATTGCCCTGTGATAGTTCATTAAAAAATGGGTTTGGATGACATTAAGATGCTTACACTTTGTACTGTTGGTTTTAATGGGATTTTGACTTGAAATATGGAGTAGGGAAGACCGACTCTCAATAGCCTCATCTCTGCACATACTAAGCAGTTGTAGGACAAAGACTTTTTTTTTTTTTAATATCATCTTTTCTCAAGCAATCCCATGAGTCAGCTGGGAGAGAAAAATGCCTCTGAACAGAGAAACACTTGAAGACTATTAAAAGAGTCTTCTCTTATGAGAGACACCAAAGTAATTTTCCAGAGTGCCACAGAAGAAAGAAACTGGAAAACTCTAGGGAAATGGTTTCTGCTTAGGACACCATCAAAAGCTGCTAAAAAACCCTAGACATACACCTATGTTTCTAGTACTTTAAAATCCCCTTTTCCCCCTTTCTTCCTTTGTCCTTCAGTAACAGCATGACTTTACAAGGGACTGTCTGCCATGAACTGAAGACTCCTGAAAAGAACACATACAAATCAGATGGAAATGCAGTGAATCCAGGTTTGTAGCCCAAATCTTTGTAAACAGCAAGGTATTTCTGATTCTGCTCCAGACTCTGTCCTGAGAGGTGCACAAAAGGAGACTAAAGAAAGCTAAGAGGTGCATTCAGTTTTCTACAACACATCTGTTTCCTCCAACATCTTCTGGAATGCACACATGCAAATATCTATCACTACCTCACTTGACTACTCTGCATCTAATGCAAATACTGCAGACGACACAAAAATATACAAAACAGATGGACACTGCATAATCAAATCATACACAACTGAAAAGGGTACGCAGGGCTACTGAAGACATCAGTTCATTGTCACGTTACCTTATTTCAGAATCAGACTAAAAAGCCCAAATCCCCATAGTGTACATACCTTTTATCTGCAGCAATGTCTGCCTCAAGAGATCTGCCTTACAGCTCTTCCCACAGCATTTTTCCTGTAGAACACTTGCTTCTTCAGTTTATGATTTTGATTTTGATATTCAGTTTATGTTTATGATTTCTGCAAGCTTTACTAATATAGTGTCTCAACTGTCTTTGCTCTGCCCCCTGCCCGAGAGGCAGCATGTGCTATATGGCCAGCCGAACCAAGTACAGCTGTACCAAGCTTAATTTTAACTATCGGGCAAGCAAAGCAAAGAGCCCTGTGAAACGCCTGCAGTCCTCAGATCGGCTGGACTGTCATAAAGTCGCACTACAACATACATATATACATATATTATATATAATGTGAATATAAATGCATTATTTCTTTTAGCTCAATATTTAAATAAACTTCGTATTTTTATTCTGATAGCATCAAACTTGCATTTTTAATTTCTTTTCCATATCAATACATCTCTTCTTTCATGACACATTAAGAAGAAGAATTAAAAAAAAGGAGGTAAATTTTATTTTCTTTACTGGTTTAGCTTCAAAAACTGAAAACCAAATATTTATGTAAAAAAAAATATTCCATGCCATTCCGTTCCAGTGCCTGTCAGTAACTGCAACCACACTACTTCACAGTTTGCTACTGCCTCGTTGTCTTGGGTTATAGTTCTAAACCAGGACACTCGTCTACAATGTTGCTATCTCTGCCCAAAGCCATGGCTGACAAAAAGCTGTAACCACAGCATCACAGAGTACTCCAGGCTGGAAAAGATCTTGGGAAATTATCTAGCCTCCAACCTTCTCTTGGACCTTATTTCACTAGGTTTTAACAGGGCCTTAGATCAAGTAAGCTATGGAGCTGCCAAAATCAGCCTTAAATACTTCCAGTGAGGGAGACTCCACCACACTTTTCAGAAACTTACTCCAATGTTTAGTTATTTCTAACAGGCCAGACGTCCCTCAAAATCAACCATGCCCTCTTAAAGAGATGCCTTGTACTTTCTTCAGCTACCAGTCTCTAAGACCAGTAACTTACATTTAACTACAGCAGTTCTTACAGAAAGGCATTCATGGCAAAATTCAAGTTATTTAAGAGCTAAACAGTCCATCACTTGCTGTGATGTCTGAAAGGCTAGTCACTGTCCTTTGTACTTTATTTCCAGCTTGAATTACTTTGGCTTCAGGCTTCAGTCACTAATTATTGCCACACCTTTATATGATAAGTTTTCTCTCTGTTTTTCCCTTACATGATTAGACACCACAGCCAAGTCCTGCCTCTTTGGGCAAACTAAACAAGCTTAACAGAACCTCTTTTTATGAAATTTTTATTCTAATCCAAGGTAATTTTTTTTCCAGTTTATCTGATCCATCCATTTTTAAACCCCCATTGATTGCTGTTAAACACAACTTAGTGATTTGAATAGCGTGGTAGCTGAAAAATGTAACAGCTACAAAAGTGTTTATAGATAAACAAACAAGAAAAGAGTACACAATCCATCAAAATTATTTTACCTCCATGTCACCTTATGATCAGACAAATAATATTTAACCCTAAAAAGTCATGAACAACATACATGTTTACTAAGGACTGCCGATGTTAAAATTCTTTACATCAGCCTCTAAAGCAGCTGATCATATTGATCCCCAAGACAAAAATTAATATAAGAAAAGCAGAGATACAATAAACAGTGTGTCAAATGGGACAAATACAAAGTGGCATCAGCCCCACTGAACACAACAGACTCCTAAAAATCATGTTATAGGCAATATAAACATTTTCTCAATTTTTCTCACTGTTTGTTTCTCAAACAAATTTTTAAAATATGTGCTGAAATAGCACTACCTATAAAGTATCATTGTGTGAACAAGAATTCTTCTTTTCTGTAATTAAATGAATGCTGTACTGAGCACTGCACAGTCACATTAGCAGTATACACATAGGACAAAATGAATCTTCAAAGCAAAGTACTAAATCAATTACAGAACAGCAAGGAAAAATATGCTGCAAACATCCACACAATAGTATAGCAAGCCCTCTAATATTTCACATTTTTAACCTACTTCAAAATGAAAGCAGAAGAAAAATTTCAGTTACAACAGCTTAAAAATAGGCCAAAGAAGCAAAAATGGTCTGTCCCAAATTCCTTGTACTGGAGAATCTTAGATAAACCAAAAATTTCAGACACACCATGTTTTGTTACTAAATTCTACTGTAAAAAAGAAGGGAGGAAACAGACAGAGAATCATTTTACAAAAAGAGCCCTACACCAAACACCAACAAAACTCCAAATCTTGCAAATAAAAGATCAGCTAGACAAATTACATGCTCCCTTGATGTACACAAAGTTTATTAGGTTTTGTAGAAATTTGGAAGGTGGATCAAAAAATCTGATGAACATTTAGAAAAACGGGGAAAGGAAGAGGAGACAGAACACTGAGAATCCTTATGAGCAGTGTTTGGTTGAGCAAAAATTAAGAGCTCATCATCTCAGGGGTCTTAGTTTTGTGTTCTCAGGAATTCCTTTCTGATTCTGAGTCAATCTGCATGAAAAAGCCAAAATTTGTGCCTTTCTTACCCAAAGACACACTACCAAAACAATGCTAAGACAACAGGTACCAGGAAATACCAAAATTAAGACTGCCTCCACAAAAAAAGTTCAGCACCTGTGCACCAAAAGTCCAGTATCATACAAAAAAACCCCATGGAAAACATAAAGAGGAAAGAAGTGATCTCTATTCTCAACTACTTCTCTAAGGTAGTGTCATCAAGATCTAGGTTTCTGTCCAATACAGTCTTGGCAAGCTCCTTTGGGCACCATCCTGCCCTTCTGTGAACCTCCATGGGTTGCAGGGGTCCAGCAGTAGGTTCATCTTGGAATTGGCTGGCACTGGGTCTACTGGACATGTGGGAAGCTTTTGCAGCTCCTCACAAAAGCCACACCTGCAGACCCCTGCTACTAAAACCTTGCCACACAAACCCATACAGAAGGCATAATCATCTGGTTTTTGTCCACTGCACTTCTGCCTTGTCAATGCACTGAATGAAGATATTCACTTAATAAGGAGCCACTCAGTATTTTGTCTAACCTTCCTGAGTTTTAAGTACAACCCTCATGTTTCTCCCAACCCAAATTTCTCCTCTCCCACACTTAAGTGTCTTTCAGCCATCCTTGCCTATTTCTCTCACAAGCTTGTTGTCCTATTTGGTCTCACATTCTGACAGCTTCTAGCACCATTCTGTTCCCTCCCCAAGTTCTCATTTGTCTTTTCATTTCAAGAGCTTTCACAGAGACACTGCCAACTCAACTCCTTGTTCCCAAGCTCCCATTGTCCACATTGCTCCAGTCCCCTGGTTTCATTTATCCCGCCGTTACAGAATGAGTATGGAAATGACAAAGGCAACTGAGAGCTTTCCTCATAGCACACTCCCTGTTGTCCACTGACAGTGGACATCCTCACCACAGCCCCGTGGCAGAACAAGCACAGCCAGCTGTTCTGTGGTGTGACAGTCATGCCCAAACAAGGAGAGCACAGCATGTCTTGTACAGGCAGAATCCCTGGAGATTCTTACACACTGATACTGGGGTTGATACCTGACACAAAAGTAAACTGTACCAAGTATCTTCTTTCTAATCCAAAACACCAAATCACAGCAACACAGCACCACGTATATGGTAAGGTATACCTTGTATAGACCTTTATATGCCTTTGGAGGTCAACTGAAAGATGTTACCAGAATGTGCTGCTTAGGCACTTGTCAAGTTTTGAAGACGTGCAACAACAGTGATTACACAACTTCTCTGGGCCCCATGCCCATGTTTGACTACCCTTATAGTTTTTTTTTTGGGGAGAGGTATATTTCCCATGAAGTAAAACATTAAAAGTTATTTATCTGCTATCCTATACTGTGAAAGACCAACCAACCAGAGAAAAAATACTACATTATCTACACCATGCTCCTTTTTTAGAAAGCTAGGTAGTTTAACACTCCCACATAAAAAAAGCTTTCTTATATCCCTGTTAGGAATATACTCTAAAGACCATGATTCTCTGGAATTTTTTTTAAAATGTTCTTAACATTGCCTCTGGACATTACTGGGCAGGCAAAATCAGAGCTTCTCAAAATGAACACACTATTAGCTTCTACAAATTCAGTGTCTGAAACAAACCAGGTAATAGTTTTATCTTTCATCTCAAGAAAATGCAGGTATGGGTTGACATCCTTATGGACTTAGACTTTCCATCTCAGAATATTTCTATTCCTTCATTCCTCCTTCAACTAAGTACTTCAAATAGGTAAAAATTCAAGCTTCTGGGTTTTTTGGTGTAGTCCTCTCACAATTATTCCATAGGGAGTTACACTAATTTTTATGACTACTTAAATACTCACCAGAAAGAAAGACAAGGATAATAGAACTAACAGAACAAAGAATGAAAAGACAATTTAAAAAAAAAAAATCTTTAATTGCCCAGAGAATTATGCTGGAAAGATAATGAACAAGAACTTAGAGCTCTCCTGCAGGAATGTACATGCAACCTATTTGATGTTAGTGAAGTCAATAGGCTGATTCACATGAATGTAATGCTACAATTCAAGAGATATAACCTATTTAGAAAGAGCAACAACAGAGAACAAATGGTACTGTGTGCCAAAAATGTCACTGTCTGTTTCTGAGTCACTGACAATAAAAAATCATGTCTTAATAAAGAAAGTACAAGTCAGGATACTAGCTGGGGTTTGCTACAGATACAAAATCTCACACAGCAAGGTGGTTAAGCACGTATTGCTTCTTGATGGAAATAAAAGTTTCATTATCACAGTGGACATAACACAGAGTGAAATAACCTGGAGCCTTCATGCTGCTATTATCTGAACATGCTCAAAGTTTCTAAAAATTGAGGACAATTTCTTATACTGAGAAATGTTAAATCCAAGCCAAGGGAATGCTATGTTCAACTTCATCCAGGCAGATAACAAGTACCCCACTGTTTCACAGAGAGCAAATACAGAACAAAGACCCTTCCTGCCCCCAGGTCTTGGAATCAAAAGATATATTCACAAACACATCTTTGCAAAACGACTTTAGCAGTCCCACCCCCTACCCACGCTATCCCCTCAGCTGACAGAACTGTTTGTAGCAATGTACAGAGAACCAGTTCAGGGAATCATATCTGAGTTAAACCAAAACAGGGACTTGATCTGAGTTAAAACTACCGTTCTTTCTTTTCCCTCCCCCTCATCCCCTTTTTTTTTTTTAAGAATATACTTTTAATTTATCAATTTTCAGATTTAGGTCATTACCTGGTGCAACTGAGGTGACAGAACAGGGATCCAGCCACTGCCTAAAAACTTTTTAGCCTGATTTGCCAAAATGGCCTAGAAGGAAATATAGAGAGACGAAAACGACTCAAAAAGTGATCACTGTGGTAGGAAATAGTTTATGCTTCCAAAATTCAAACTCTACTATTCCAAAATGCAAACAATTTGAAATGAAGTATAAAGAAACTTCCACCAATTTTTGACTTACCAATTAGTATCAAATGCAAGTCTTCAATAATAGTAGCCTTGATTTTGATGGCTGTACTTGTTCTGAGATCTTTCTCCTAAGCTTGCAGGTAGGCTATGTTAACGCACTCCTGCAGCATTGGGAGATACCAACATATAGACACAGAATTCTCTTTTCATTCAGACTTTATTTCACAAGACTGTATCATATGCTTCACTGGGGAGACACTCTTTCAGTACAATGATCATTATTCAAGACATACAGACTGTATGCATGAGCACATCTATTTATCTCTCATTTCACCAAACTTTAATAATGCTTTTATATAATGGCTCTTTCACTGCCAAGGCTTCCTGTTAACCAGTTTCTTCTCTGAAATACTTTCAGTTTTCCTTTTGACTGCAGTGCCTGTATTTATTCAAACCTAGCCCACTTAACTTAAGCCTTCTTGAGGTGGGTTTGTAACACACATGTTCTGCAAGAGGAATGAGATGCCCATTTGTTAGGAAAAATAAGCAAGACCTTTTCAAGATTTGCTACACATTGTGCCAAAAAAAAAGAAGGAAGGATGCAAAGCAAGAGTATAGTTTACCATCTTCTTAAATTAAACAAGGATTAGGGATTTGCATGTATTCTATGCTAAAACGTGACAGTCACTCGAATGCGCATTCCAAGGCTTTATAAAGCCTGGCTTGCAGAACTTCAAAAGAAACTATAAGCACTACATTATTTGTTAGGTTTGGTCTTCAACACAGCATTACAGACAACCAGGAGAGTACCTGGCACTCGGACATGATCAATCAGAATTACTTTGTCCATTTCTCAAACAAGCAATTATTACTTCAAAACCCAAGACTCACAAGTATAAAACAGCTCCAAAGTACAATAAACCGCCTCTCTTCATACACCTAAAGCAGAACAATGAGGGGTACAGTATGCCTGTTCCTAAGAGAAAATATACCTCAGTCAAGGGATGACAAGAAACCAGAGAACACAGTTTTTGCCATGTCCCACCAGGAGCTTTCACTACAGACACTGCATAAAGCTGATACAGTGAAGAAAGCTCTGTGGGTCAGCAGAATATGTATATTGCTGCTGAAATGTCCAGAGAATTCAAATTAAGTACCTTAAAAGATATACCACAAATGGAAAATGACAATTTTATGGAGCTTGTAATACAGATAAATCCAGACTAGCTATCTTGGGAAATAGTTCACAATTTCCAAAGCTAGCTATCTTCCTATTAAATTTCATACCTTTTACCTACATCTTGGAGTTGCTTAGTGGTACTTCAGAGTAATCAAGAATATTTTCAACACAATCAAAAACGTTTTCAGCACATGCTTCTCAAAAAAAAAAAAATTAGTCTAAACTTTGACTTGAAATTTACAATAAAATTCATTATTACCAATTGATAATTACCAACACTAAAAAAAAGCAGAAACTGGAAAAATTTATAGCATGATGGCCTGACTTTAAATGCACAGGCATCAACAAACATAAGAACTAACATTACTGGTGCTTCAGGTATGGACCTGCCTCCAGTCAACACTGGAACTTGGCTAACTTGCAGTACAATTGCCAATGTTAATTCTTATTTTAATCATCATCTCTCTTTCTAGACATGCAAGAAAATTCTTTCATTTGCCTGCCTGAGCGTCCTGGTTTTGGCTGGCTTAGTGTAGCTGTGTTTTAGATTCAGGATGAGAGGTGTTTTCAGGATGAGAATAATGTTGGTGGATGGTTTGGCTATTGTTAAGTAGTGCTTACCCCAAGTTCAGGACTTTGCTGTGTATCATCTTGAGTTTTATTTCCCTCTCTCTCTCTCCTCTCCATTACAATTATTATCATTAGTAGTACCACATTATATTTTCTTTCAATTATTATAGTGCTTTTATCTCAATGCACAAGTTCTACACTTTTTTTTTAATTCACTCCCCTTTCCACTGAGGCAGAAGGAAAGGGGAAGGGAGTGACCAACCGGCTTTACAGCACTTAGCAATCAACTGGAGTTAAACCACAACACAGAATAACTGTTTGCGGACAGACGACTTTCTTAAATTAACCACCATACCAAATATATTGATTCAGCTAATAGCGTTTTTGCTAAGACAATACTTATTTCACCTGTGTATTAAAAATCAATACCTAAAATAGCCTACCTATATAGCAAGCTTAGCACAGACTGGCCTCCTTAATTTCTGCTGGCCAACAGAACGTGGAAGAATAGAGAAACCACACTAGGAGAAACATCTAAAATTAGCCTAATAAGGTCTTACATGGTTCATCCTTCCTCTTTGGATACACACTCAACAGAATACAAACTGCAATACCGGACAGGTTCCATCCACATGGAGGTCAATACCCTTCAGGACAGCATAACAGGAATAAAAGCAGTGAAGATTTGACTAGACCACAGAACAGGCCACCAGCCTCACCAGCAGTACTAATTAACTCATGGAACAGATCGCTCATGAAAGTGCTTGAGAAGCTTTCATCACAGCCAATTGAAGTACAAAGTGACTCAGGACACAGATCCATGGTTTGCTGAAGTCTGTATGATAGCTTCAGACCTTCTCCTATTTCTAGGTTCTACACTCCAGTCCTGCATCATTCCCTAGAGACTCATAGCAGCATTTGGGTTTTGTGAGACCTTGTAGCTTATCTAGTCCAATGACCTGCCATGGGCAGCATCACCTTTCACAACACCAGTTTGTCCAAAACACCTGCTTGGCCTTCCACCTACCAGGATGGGGCACCCACAACCTCTCTGGACAACCTGGTCTCATGCCTCAGCATCCTTGCTGTGAAAAATTTCTTCCTAGTATCTAATCTAATCTTGTCTTCTGTGGTTTAAAACCACTGCCTTGTGCCCCATCACTACTACTCACGATGGCCTCTGTGTCAGTGAGTAAGCTGAAACAATGAGAGAGAAGCATTTCATACCTCTAGTTCTGTATCAGCTGCATCAGCTTCTTTACCTGGTTCACTATGCAGCCTGCTGCTCCTCTGCATGGCTCAGAGAGATGGGGCAGGAAGCAGAGAGGAGTGCTGCCCATTCCAGTAACAGAGATCTAATGTGAACAGGCTGTGAAACTGCACCCTGGGCACTTTTTTAACAGAGTGGATATGTAGCTGTAGGTAAGTAACTTTTGGTCCCAGTCTAACCCATAGAAGCAGTCAGCCATAAAACAAAAATCATTACCAAAACTAAGGTACTAACAAGTAACTGATGATGAGCTGAGCAGAAGGGCAAGGATGATACAAAAGCAAACATCATCTTTTCACCTTCCAATAAAACTTGGTCACATTACAAGAGCAGTGTAAGGAATGCTGTGAGTAGTTAAATATTGAGTTTTCAAAGTCCACATAGCACATAAAATGCTGAAAAATAACCATGAAAAATAACAAATTTAAACCCATTAAATTGTACTCTGGGAATTCCACTCAGTACAAATCTGTGAAACTGATCTACAGGCTAAGTAGATATAGATACAACAATACTTGTAAAGAGAAAAAAAAAATGTCCTTCTAAAGCACAAAACAAATTCACAGAGCAGTATTAAATTTCATAAGAGGATGTTTTCATGTCCATTGTTAAGCAATTTGTTTCAGTAACCTTATGGAAAAAAAATTAAAAAGGTATCTATTCATTCTTTGTGTGTATGCTTTACTTCAAAGAATTCCAGTAATCTATTGTAAATCTAAAAAACTCCTCACTCACGACAGCACATTGTTCCCCAAAGGAATGGTGGGTCAGATTCAAAGTACCAGCAATAGCGCTGTATTCAGGACTTTTTCTATAGAGCCTGGAATGGGCAAAACCTCCAGAGTCAGTGCTGAGTCTTCAAGGGAAAAAAAAAAAAATAAGATTGTGAACTTAAAAGAAGAGATTCTAAAAGATAAATCCCCACTGAGTAATTATAAGGAGAAGCTCTCCCAAACATTTGCTAACTAGTACATAAAAGGCAATTCAGTGAAGACCATGGTCAAGTCAACTTGCAGATTTAAATACAGTCATAATTGGCTACAATCACTGAAAAGGCAATCTCAAGAAGACAGACAAAATCCAGGCACTGGTGAGAAAAATCCAATAATTAATGGTATTTCACTAAGGCAGAGAGCAGTCTGAGTTTGCGCTGAGCATCTGAAATGACGATGCCCTTGTTTCCCTCCAGCTGCTCAGTACTGTTGGCCTGCTGGAAGTTTTCATCCTATTCCTATGCCTACCCGCATCTGCTAACCTACTGCAGACAAAGAGAGTGAGGTCAGCTTAAACACAATAAATATTACATCCATCTGAACCCACCATGTTCTGACCGAGGTGGGCTGGGGAGTGCCTAGACTAACACCAGCAGTGGAAAGCACATCAGACCTCCAGCTGACAGGCAGGCAGGAAGCACTGGCAGCGACTTCAGCAACAGCCATCACCCGGGGCTTCTATCTGGAGCTACCCTGTGAAGACCAATACTGTTGTCAGCAAAGAATCTTTTTCTCTTTAGAGAAAGTGAAATAATATCTGAAACACTCAGAACAGCAGATTTTGTCAATTCCAAACCCAGAGGAGCATATAAAGACGTTCTTTCTGCATTTTCACATTGACGGCACTCTGTGACACACCCCATGCCGCTATCTTCAACTGTTAAAATTTTAGTTTCCCCTACACAAGGACTTTTTCCTACATAGTTACAAAATACCTAATTTGAACAACCTGTGGGCATTCTTTAACTAAGATGCTGTCATAAGAGTGCCTTGCTACTTGTAACAGAACAAGTTGAACAAGTTGCCACCCTCTTCCATCCTCTGCCTCCTTAAAGATTCCAAGAAAACACTAAGGGTGACTAAAAGGACACCACCTTTCTGCTATGTTATTGGTATTTCTTCTACTTTGAAGGCAAATATTGTTAACACCCCGCTCTTCAGTGCCACCAAATCAGTGCTCAAATCAAAAGTATCCAGTTAGCTTTGTAATTGCTGTTGCTTTTATAACACTTCTTTTGCCAATGACGGTATATCCTGAACAAGGTCTGTTACCTGCTCATTCAAACTTAATACTTCAAAGTATTCCCAAAAACTTCATGCAAAGAAATTGTAAAGTGGAAGATACATTTTGTGAAGACTTGACAAGCTGGCTTACATGGTTCTGAGCAGCTTGGCTCACGTAACACCACAGTTGAAAGTTAGGTATCAGGAAGGAAAGTGGTTCATTCTCTCTAAAGAGCTTCAGTACTTTTCTTTGAAAGAAAAAAGAAGGCAACAGCTCCACAAAAAGCAGAGTGTGGGTTTTGTCCATTATCTCCGGTTTCAGGAT
Source organism: Cyanoderma ruficeps (assembly GCA_008694505.1). Lineage (NCBI taxonomy): Eukaryota > Metazoa > Chordata > Aves > Passeriformes > Timaliidae > Cyanoderma > Cyanoderma ruficeps. The sequence continues at coordinate 1,241,317 of VZDJ01000117.1, read as the reverse complement.
TACAAACTTCGAGTTTTCTCCATGCCAAGCCAAAACCAAGTAAAAGTAACAATTTAAACTGGGAAATTATTTCCCCACAATTGACTAACTCAGAAATGCCAAATACTTCATGCACCTTTCCAAGTTGCCAGAACAACTACAAGAAGCTTAAGTCTAAAAAGAAGTGTTCAATCCCACCTAATCAGAAGAACTTGAATTGAAATGAAATTACTTGAAATGAAAACTATCACTCAAGCCCAGCTGTACTATAAAGTCAGAAGAATCACGGTCAAATGACTTTTCGTCATTTACGACTGCACAGGAAGCCTGCATTAGGCGGCGAAGAAAAAAGGCATGTCTCATTCCGCAAACGCAGCTGAGAGCACCCAAACCTGCAGCAATGACTGTAAGGACACATTCCAAAACACAAAACACTTCGGCTTTATGGAGAAAATCGAAAACTATAACTGTTATTCCCTGTTTCTGGTTCATGTGACAGCCATGATATCGGGAAGCAGTTGCGAAGGTGCCAACACGTGGAGCGGCAGCAGGCGCAGCGCAGTGCTCGGGAAAGCCTGGGGCCAGTCCCGGGCGGTGACACCGTGGCCACGTCCCCGCACCCCCGGTGACACGGGCACACAGGTACTTCTACACCCACTCGGGCAGCGCGGACGGCTCGGGGGCCCTGCCACAGGCAGCCGCCGCCGCCCCGTCCGCTCCCGCCGCCGCTCTGGGCCTGAGCCAAGCACACGGGAGGCCCGCGGGCCCGCGGTCTTCATCCCGGTGCAGGGCTGCCGGAGGCGCCCGGGCGCCGCCACCGCGATTCGCCCGCCACGGGCGGCGCGGGGTCCGTTCGCCCCCCTGCTGCCCGAGGGCCCGCGGCCGCCGCTCCCCCGCGCCCCTCGCCGGCGGCGCTGCCCGGGCCGGGCCGTCGCACGTACCTGGCGCTGGCGCCGGCGCCGGTGGAGCGGGGCGCGCGCAGCGCCGTCACGGGGAGCGCGCGGCCGCTCCCGGCCTAACGCGGCGCGGCTCTGCCCGCCCCCTGCTGGCTCCACTTCCGGGGTCCGCGCGCGGTGACGTCAGCGCCCGGGGGCGCGGCGGGAAACCCGGAAGCGGAGGGCGAGAGGCGGCGACGTGGTGCTCCCGGCCCCGCCGCCCTCCGCCCGCCCGAAAACCGTGCGGCGCCCTGTGCGCAGCGAAGCTTGTCGGGGTGCTGCCCCGGGACCGGGTTTTTGAGGAGCTTTGTGGGAATAAAGTCAGGAGGGAGGCGGCGGGCTGCCGCCAGCGCTGACAGGGACCGGGCGAGTTCCGGCATCTAGATCGTGGGCTGTTGCCCGGGTGCTGGTAGGTCTCACTGGAAGGTCCTGGTTCCACTCCCAGCTTTCCATTTCGATCAGTTAGGACTTTGTAAAGAGAAAAGATGATAATTGTTTTCATGTTAGGTGTTTCAGGCGTCTTCAACAGTGCATGAGGACTGTGTTGTGTTGGCCTACAGTAAAACACCGATCACCGCAAGCAGTCACGTTTTCGTGCGCAGTGCACACTTTTGCACAGTGACAAGTACCTTGAATTTGATTTCTCCTTTGGAAAGCTCTCCAGATTTGGTCAGATGCCTGCTGACAACCTGGATCGTGCAAATGCTCTCATGGTTCTGGTGGCATGGGATGGTTGTGAGGTGTTCCTGTCCCAAGGACATGTGAAAACTGCCACATACCACGTGTGTAGCTGAAATGCTTCATCCCCTCTTATATCCCAGTCAGGACTGATGGCAAAATTCAGTAAACTAGAACGATGGGCAGGTAGGTCACTCCCAGCTGCTCTCTTTGTAATGACCCAAAGCAGCAACCTTGTATTTTTTGCTCTCAGTGCAATAGTTTGGATAGGAAAGAACCTTTAAAGGCCATCTAGTCCAAGCCCCTCTGCAATAAGCAGGGACATATTCAAACAGATGAGGTTACTCAGATCCCTGTCTAACCTGATATTGAATGTTTCTAAGGATGAGACATCTACAACCTTTCTGGGCAACATGTTTTGGTGCAATATCTAAGGAAAGAGCAAGTGAAATACTTTTCTTCTTCAGCACAGAAGATATTATAATGTCTTGGAGAACTACTCTGTTTACATTTTAGAAATTATGTTTCAGCCTTTCATATTGAAACTATCTTCCCAGTATTTCTCATGTTAGAAACAAGTAGCACTTAGATGTGAGTCTTTTGGTGAGACAACAGCGATACTAGTGATGTAAGCAATCTTGTCCTCCCATTTGAAGTTCATTCCATCTCTGTTTGCGAGTACTGCCAAGCTGGGGAGTGAACCAGCTTAGTGCTGAGTCACATTAAAAGTAGTCAGTGTTTTTTATTGGGGTCCTAATCTGGTTCACCATCATTCTCCATCTCTTACAGTAGCCAGAAAACAAAAGCCCACATCTCAAACAATTACAAAAATAAACCAGTGGAATATAGGAGTCTAGATCAAGTTTCAGGGACAGTTACTATAAGTAGTAGTACAGCTAAAAATGTGCTGTGTCTCTGATCTTGATACAGCCTTTTGTAATTACAGGTCCAGGAAAGGATTTAAGGAGGGCAACTTTATTGAATCGAGTCACAAGGATGTTGTGGATTTGGAGGTGCTTGACCCACAAAGAGATGTTGACCACAGATTTGAAGCTCTTTGAAAACTTCAAAGCTCTACAAAGAGATAGCAGTTTGAATGGGCAACTTGCCAAGATTCATAGGACTGACCCCAAAACACCAAATATCAGAGTGAAGGGGAACCAGAGGTAGTGCCTAGTTAATACCCTTTTGCTGGAAGCTGGGCTTTTATCTTATGTTTGTGTGCAGAACTGTGGAGTTCTGGTATCTTCATAGACTTCTGTGAGCTACAGTAATACCAGTAACAGGCTAATACTAGCAAAACTATCTGCAGGCCTGTTGAATGCCATGTTGGATAGGGCTTTGAGCAGCCTGGTCCAGTGCAAGATTCCCTGCCTATGGCAGATAGGTTGAAACAAAATCATCTTTAAGGTCCCTTCCAGCCCAAACCATGTTATGAGTCTCTGACTGTATGCATGTCTGGTAAGGTTCTTGAGCTCACTTTTTAGAAATACTTTTTAGAAAATTCGACCTGTGATGTAACACCACCCTGTCAACTAGCCCATGGCACTGCAGGGATGGTGACATTACCACCTCCCTGTGCAGACCATTCCAATGCCCCATCACTCTTTCTATGAAGAAATTCTTCCTAATGTCCAGCCTGAACCCCACCCCCTGGAGCAGCTTAAGATTGCATCATCTTGTCCTGTTGCTGTTGCCCGGGACAAGGGACCAACCCCCACCTGACTACATCCTTCTTTCAGGCAGTTATAGAGGGTGACAGGGTGTCCCCTGTGCCTCCTTTTGAGCAGGCTAAACACCCCCAGCTCCCTCAGCTGCTCCTCATAGGACTTGTGCTCCAGACCCTTCACCAACTCTTTTGCTTTTCTGTGGACACACTCCAGCACCTCAACATCCCTCCTAAACTGAGGGGCCAGAACTGGGCACAGCACTTGAGGTGTGCCCTCACCAGTGCTGTGCCCAGAACAGGGGAAGAATGACCTCCCTGCTCCTGCTGGCCACACCATTCCTGATACAGGCCAGGATGCCTTTGGTCTTCCTGGCACACTGCTGGCTCATGTTCAGTCTGGCACTGTCCCTTTCTGCCTGGGCACTGTCCGACCACTCTGTCCCCAGCCTGTAGCACTGTAAAGGGTTATGGTGGCCAAAGTGCAGGACCTCCCACTTGGTCTTGTTAAACCTCCTGTCACTGGATTTCACACATCTATCCAGCCTGTCCAGGTCCCTCCAGAGCCCTCTTACCCTCCAGTGGATCAACACTCACTCCCAGCTTGGTGTCATCTGCAAATTTGCTAATGGACTCAATCCCCCGATCCAGATCATCAGTAAAGATATTAGACAGGAGTGAGCCCAGCGCTCATTCTGGAGACACGACCAGTGATGGGCCACTAGCTGGGTGTGGCACCATTCACCAGCACTCTCTTAACCCACACAACAGTGCACCTGACAGCTGTGTATCCAAGATTATTAAAACTGTTTTCATTTCAGTTCACAATTTAAGCAAAAACATAATTTACTTATGTGAGGGTAAGTGAAAGTAAGTTTGAAACACTCAGATGCAGTAAAAATTAGTTTCATAAAATATCTTCAAAAACTCAGACTTTACCCATGTCTGGTAAACAGAGCTGCATGTCAAAAAATGTAGAGGAAATAATGTGGTTTATGAAACAACAGTCCCCTACAAAACCATAAGTGACCATATAATTAAAACTGTTTTGGAATGCATGTAGTTAATGACTGTCAATGTATTTATTCTGTAGAAAGCTACCAACCTAGTTAAAAGTGATGAGTGAATTCAACATTTGTTGCATTGTCCTTCAGGGACATAGATGGCCTCTGAGACTGTAAAGGAAATGTAGGGAATATTACAATGCTAAAACTGCATAATACATCCTTTTTGTATTAATTCTTTCCAAATAAGATTGATTGAACCAGCTCATTCACTTGTCATGACTGGAATTACTCCATACTAAGCAGATATGAATAGAAAGTCTGATAGCCTGGTTTTGGCTGGGACGGAGTTAATTTTCATCTTAGCTGGTACAGTGCTGTTTTGCTTGTAGTATGAGAATAATGTGGATGACACACTAGTATTTCAGTCATTGCTCAGTAGTGCTTACCCTCCATCCAGGACTTTGTAGTTTCTCATGCTCCGCCAGCAAGGAGGTGCACAAGAAGTCATGAGGGGGCATGGCCAGGACATACTTTTCCAGTATGAACCAGACATCTCTCATTTGTTTGCCTGGACTTGTTCCCTAAAGGAGACCTTTCTGTTACCATACCTTTGTTTGTTCCTCCCCAAAATATAACTAATAACACAAAGGCCAGAGACTTTGTTTCTTTCCCATGAAATAATTAGGAAATTGGATTTGAAAGAGAGAGCATTTCAAAGAGAATAATTGTCAACTGCCAGTCATATGAAATAATGGCAACGCTGCACTGAAAACAGCACAGAGGGCTAAAAAACCGAACCCAGAAACAAGACTCAGATTTTTAAGAAAAGCACTAAAGCAATAATACTTTGGAAGGAAGGGTCCCAGGATGCACTGGGAATGTGAGATAAGCAAGCCAGTCAAGTAATGAAGTCACCAACTGACCTGGGCAAGTGGCTCTGCCAGTGTCTCTCTGCATCATGGAAATAAGAAAAGCTGTTCCAACTGAGGAGTGAAGTCTGTGTGACAGAGCATGCAGTTTTCAGTGCTGTCTGTATGAAAGTATTTTTTTTTAAATTTAGAGGAAAAAATTGTATCTAGACCATATCAAAAAAGGAGAAATTACTTTAAGACTTCATTACATCTAATGAGAAGTGCACCAGGGGGTCAGGTATGGGTTGATGACAAGTGATCATGGTCTGAAGACAGTTCTTAGAGTGACAAATACTGCTGTAACAAGGATTATTTCAGATGTCTGAAAAAAGTCATCAGCTCAAAAAACTGTACAGAAAAGAGGAATGAAAAAATTCTGAAACCATTTTAAACTCCAAAATGTGAGCTTCTGAAGTTTAATACTGTAGCTTAGCGAAAGCAGAGTAGAAGCTCTTAAGGTCATAAATGTATGCAGGATAAATAGAAAAACATGGAATTTGGTAATGGATGCCAAGAAAACTAGGAATTACTTCAAACTGATGTGGGATAAGAGTCAAAGCGTGAAAGGGAAAAAGCTGCAATAGGCACTATATTTTTATTCACATTCTGCAACACACTTTATGATGTGTTCTTTGTTGTCCTAGATCTTATTTGTTTTAATTGTTTTTATTTATATTTTTTGTGTATTAAAAAACTCTCTGAAGAACTTCAATCAGCATGAAGATGCTGAAACAGAAAGTGAGAAAGGATGAGAAATTTTGAATGCAGAATATTCCTTGTCTTTTTTTTAATCTTTTTTTTAATGATTTTTTTTTCTTATACCACCCACTCACAATTAAAACTTTATCTACTCCACATAACACAGTAAAGGTGGGCAGGATTCCAGAAGCAGCTGATAGATGATTGTATGAAGTAGGATGTCTGATTTTAATAGCTATCCTGCAATTCAACTTCCATAAGCAGCTTTCAGAGCGCTCCCGTAGCGCTCAGTGCTCGTAGAAAACCACGGTCCTTTCTGCACAGCTCCCAATGTTTCTGCTTTCAGCATCTGGCACTGTGAGTTACTAACACTAACACTATTAGCTCTCAGTCATAGTACTGCTGGTTAAGGGCATGCTAACCCTGGCAAATAGTTCACAACAAGGCTGGCTGAGTGTACTGAGCCAGAGTGAGACTGATCACTTCATTTGCACGGGTTGGATTTACATTTGCAATAAATGTGGTCTGTTTATTTCACTTGAGCTTTGCTTTGCATCCTGAAATTGAAAAGTGTGATCCAGTTTAGAAATAATTTTCTTTCACAGAAGGATTCAAATGGTATCAAACTGGAGAAGAATCACTGAAAACTGCATTGTCATTTTGCTGTGTCCTACAGACCATCCCGTGTCACCTACTTTATGAATATCAGAAGATACTATTTAATGCTGAGCAATGTGTTTGCACAATGTAATTCTGCCTGTGGAGCAATTTATCCCCAGCTCTTGTCAAATCCCAATCTGGAAAACAAATCTTTTTTTTTTGTCTTAAATTTGTTTGTTTTGGTCAATGACAGTTCCTACTTCCAGAGGTAATAAAAAAACCCCAAAAACATAGTCTTGTCCAAGTCCCTTCTGAATCAAAGCCCAAAAGAAAAGAGTGTAAGAAAAAATAATTCTCTTTAGAAATGCCTTTGCTGTTCTTTTAATTTGCTCTTTTGGCTTGATATCGATGGAATTGGCTTTTTGTGAACAATTTATAGTGCATAAATACAGAGAATGCTTTTCATGAAAAACAAAAATATGTTCATTTTCCTGACAAAGTTAATGTTTTACCTCTTCCAAAATATTTTTCACAATAGTTGAACTAGAAACTTTAAAAAAAAGTGAAATACTGAAAACTCATTTTAAAACAACACTGTTGTTGAGTGCTCTGCAGCGCTGGAAAACTTCTCTTTTGGCTTTAAAGATTTCTTAATTCAAAATTCTCATTTAACTTGTTGTTTACACTCTGAATCTGTTTCCTACGTCCTATTCCTGGATAATTTATTTTGGTTCCTGCTATTGTGCCAAAAGTATGATATATATAAATATTCTTAAATTCATCCTCAGCAGTTTTTGCTGAAAGTTGAACATACATAAATCTGTTGTGACATTCACTCTTATGCTTCATTATGTGTTCTCAAGAGTTTTTACAGTCTTTTATGTCTTTGTTTTTCACTTACAGCTTTTGCATTTGCTGTAAAGATTAAATATATATGATATATATTTCAAGTTACCACTCATAATTCTTCAGTCCTGTATATAGCTGTTAAAAAATGCCAGACTGATATGAAAAGTTTTGGTGGAATAAAACAAAAATTGAAAGCAACACTCATGACAGAACTTCATGGTCTGTGTTCTACTATTTACTCTGTAGATATATGGGTTTATGATGTAAACCTTGCAAAGTTATTTCACTGCTCTTATATGTGCAAACAATTTAATTGTACTTTGAATTTTGAAATATTTGATCTCAAAATAACATTACATTATTTATTTTTGCAAGAATGTACTCAGCATACCTATAATTTTTCAATTCTAAACTATCAATACCTCAATTCCACAAATTATTTTTGAATAAGACGATTGCTTCAGAGTATTATATAACTTTAAAGAAAATTGTACAACTGCCATCTAAACATTTGTGTACACAGAAAATGGAAAAGCAAATACACATGCCTTTTCTGTTACATAATAAAAGGGCACCATTTGATGGAGGTGCACCTTACAGTGAAGTTACCTGTGTGCTGATACCAAAGTCTGGTGGAGGTACAGTCAGTAATTATACAGACACTGCACACCTTTTGGAAATAAAGAACAGACTGCCATGTTCTGGTTAAATGACGCTAGATGACTAACATTACATGTTTGCCTTGCCTTAATGCAACAGCCTCTCTCAGTTTCTTCATTCATAAAGTAGAATGGCACATGTGAAATTTGGGAGCCTTAACTGAAATTTATTGTTGTTTGGAGAAACCTAATCCATTTGCCTCTTAAAAAAAAGTCTTCACAGCATTTGTTTGGCTATCAATTTCTTGAAGTTAATCCATAGCTGCAGGTAGGATTCCTGCCAACAAAATTTCATTCCCAAAGCCACATCTGGCTTTCCATAAAAAGTTATCTGTTTGCTAGTCATATACCAGACCAAAGACTGTTACTTCCCCAATGTTTGTCCATTATCAAGAGGAAAAGAATAATCTTAATCTGCATAATAAAATCCATTTAAGACGTGTTAATTATATGGAATATGTATATATTTATACATACACAAAGTGTCCTGTACACTAGCAAACAACTCTTTAAAGATTAAATTTCTAAATTAGACAGGTGAAAATCCAAGTGAAAACAATCACTACATTTCTTGAATGATAACCTTGCAGGTGGTTCGTCTCAATTTCACATTTATTGAATTCTTGGTTCTCTAAAAGCCTGTATCAGGTTTGAGAAGGCACAGGCTTTACTGATTGTATTTAGATATTTGTAGGTTGTGAGAACAGATGTGCTATGGATTTCCAAGGGTAAATTTAAAGTTCAGAGAAATTAAACAAAATAAAACCTGAGGCAAAATGCATTTCTTTAAGTACAAAATATAACTCACCAGCAGCACAACTCCCACTATCCAAGATAACAAAGGTAGCTTGGAACAATGCAAGAACATAAAGATTCATGTGGAACATTAGGTGCAGAACTGTTCAAATCCTAAACCTGAATTTATTATCCGTGTAGGACCCACACAGCTTTAGGTCTGTGTAACAATCAAGAAGTTTAAATATTTGCCCATGTATAACTGAGTGGCAGCAGTACTAACATTGTAAGTTATAGCAATATTAATAAACCAGTAAGTTTGTCAAGGATGCCAGAAAGGCAGTATTGAGGTAGAAAAAAAACAGCGTCAAGCTGACCGATGAAGAGTGATGTGACCCTATTTCTTCATGGAAACCAAACATTCAAAAGTTATTGACTTTTTACATCAAAACCATAGGACAAAATTATAAAATTCTTGGATATTAGGCAATCACAAATTTATCCAAGTTTCTTGTATAATCATGTTCCATTCTCTAGTGAATTAATCTAGGGACAGAATATACATAACCATGACATTAACAGGTATTGTAAAGAATATTCATAGGTGCATTGCTAATCATTCATCAGGTTTTCTAATGACTGAGTGATTGTTTTACAGAAGTAATTTTAATCAATGTTTGTATTTACTGGGAGAGCTGAAAAGATACTATTTTTCTAAAAGGTTGTCCTAAAAGGAAGAACTTATACACTTGCAGCAAACCTCCATCATCAATAAAGCCTGAAACCTGTGTTTGGCATGGCAGCTATGGTATTCTCTTTGATGTAGTAACCGGAAAAAGCCAAACCTGTTGAATATGATCATGATTATGTGGTTCTTTGCCTTATTTCCAGATAGACTATGGGTGTAACTCAGAGCAGTGTAGACAATGAGGCTGTTGTCAGTTGGAGCTTGGATCAATTTACTGCAGGAACTCTGTAATCATGGTGGATGCACCAGCAGCTCTGGTGGGACTGAAAAGCTGTGCAGATGTGGCTTGGCAGTGCTGAGTTAATGGTTAGACCTGATGCTTGTAAAGGGAAAGACAACTGCCCTACTGTTACCCAGTGGGTTACTGCTGAATTAATGCATCAGGGAGAAAACACAGTGAATGGGACACAAAACTCTTGTTTTGTTCTGTCCTTTTTTGGTTGGTTTGTGGGGTGTTTGTTTGTTTGTTTGGGGTTTTGTTGGTGGTTTGGCTTGTTTGGATTTTTGTTTTTTGTGGTTTTGTTTGTCTTTTGTTTGGTTTGGGTTTTGTGGTATTGTTTGGTTTTTGTTTGGTTGTTGTTGTTATTGTTGTTGGTTTGGGGGTTTTGTTTGTTCATTGGGTTTTTCCCAGTGTTACTGTTTAAAGATTACAAGGTATGTGAATTTAAAGGACAACAGCCCGTTGGGAACAAATCCATGTATGGACATTCACTAAGTGAGGGGGTTTATTTTGGATTAGACTATTTCACTTGCAAAATGAATCTTATTTCAAATAAGAGTTCCCCAGAAGAAAAGGTTTTTCACAAAAGGTATTTCAGTCAGTTTTACTACATAGGCAGCAAATGTGTAATGAGCTATTTTAACATAAACACACTTTTTTCAGTAGGAGATATTACACTGTATCTTCTCAGAGATGCTTGCAGCTACTAACAGCTGAAATTGTCAGGGATATAAAGGTCTTCCTCTAGCAGTGAAATTTGTACCTGCCATGATTTCAGTGCAAGCTTGACTTCTTGTCAGCTTAGGGATAGTTATCTACTAAATTTAGAGATACAGTCTTAATTCAGAAGAGTACTTTACTCATTAGTAAACTGGTCATTGCCAGTTCTTGCTGAGACACTTGTTATAGAACCACTTTCTTCAGGGAAAAAAAAAAAGTGTTTGGATTTATTTTCCCTTCTTTGCATGAGTCCTTAGATTTTAGAGTGTTTTTCTGTCAGCACTGTATCGTTTCACTTACTGCAATAATTGGTATTCTCAAATGATGCTGCTAAAGAGAAATTATCTGGGTCCTCCATCATTTTACTGATGGGTATTTCAAAGCCTTTAGCCCCACCTGCTCAAGACCTTGCTTGTTTTTCTTGTACTGCCTTCCTGGCAATGTCAGTTTAGGCTGCATTTCAAGTGCTGCAGTCCAAAGGTGGAGGATAAAGGAAGCTCACCTTTATTCATTACACCTAGAATAGTTTTAGAGACTCTGCTTCCATTCATAACACTGTTTACAATATGGAAAATTACTACAGAAAAATGGCTTTCCTCCAAAAAGAACATCCTCAAGATCTATCTAGTCACTTAGAAATCTCCCTGTTTCCATCAAGTTATTCTCTCATTTCATGTCTAATTGGGCAATGGATCTAATCCCTCTGTCTTTCATCTGTTGCCTAGGGAGTGTGAGTAGTGTTTGTCACTAGAAATGATTGCACATATTTTTAGGGAGAGCCATAAAATAATATTATATCAGCATATAATTGATGTTTTACTGTACATAAGACTCACTAGTACTTTGTGAAGACCTTCCAGCTGAGAGGGAAATGGAATATTTCTATCATAAGAAGCTAATTGGAAGAAGCCAGCTTCATGCCTACCATGCACTGCTGTGATGATGTAGAGGTGAATTAGAGAACATCCATTTGCCATCGTGCATATTTTCTGAGCAAACAGCATAGGTACACATCAAATTCCCTCTCCTAGAATAAAGGATGGCCTGTGGGAGTCTGTCAGGACAGCAGTCACTACAAAACAGGGCTGTGTCTAAATGTTAATCCGTTTTCAAAATATGTCTCTTTCTCCTCTCTTTTTGAGTTTCATTGTTATTAAAGCAATTTCAATTTTGCCCTGCTTCTAATTTTATTAATTACCTTTCAAAAGATGAAAGATGTTAAGATTTGGAGCATCCTGAAGGGGACATTAAACAAACCTAATCAGAGATATTCCATCCCATGAAGCCTGTTTTGTAAAAGGAGCTAAGTATATTAAATTGCTAAATGATAATTAGGTATGAGCATTAATGATAATGTATAGTTAACCTAGTTTGTGCTATCTGATCCAATTAATTTCTATAAATATAATAACTTCCTTTTGAGCTAATGCAGTCGAGCCAGTGAGGCCAATTCTTGCCCACTCAGAAAGGTCTGGTACACAACAGATTTTAGTTCTTATTTTTGACCAGCTTTTCAGGAGGAACTAATGTGATCAGATTGCAACAGTCATGACACTTTTGGCCCACACTGTAGCCAACAAATCTGACTCCTGTTGCTTTCATTTTCTAAGGGTAAACATACATGTGAGACATTCCTGGATCAATAAGTAGTGTCAAAGAGCCAGAACGTTGCATCATTCTTAAAAATGAATTTAATCTTAAATCAATTTTAGAATCAGCAGAACTTTTTAAAGAATATAGAACTATTGTTTTAGGAAGAAAAACCAAAGAAAGCAGCAGTTTTACAGTTACAAAAGTATTCTTAATTTTACACACAAACATCTATGGAATACATCTATGCAATGGAAAAATGGTCAGCTCTTTCAATTTTCAATTAAGTGTTTAAGTTCAAAGCAAGCAGTCTTGATAAATTAATGGCATGTTACTTAGCAATCTCAGTGGTACAGTTCTTGTTATTACTGTAATTTTATTGAAAAAATGTGAGTGTTGTACATGTATTCAGCTTCAAGTAATATTGCCAAGATGATGTCTCTTTTATATCCTAAAAGTTACTTGGAATGGTTACATTGCCAGCAAGACCAAGCCTTGATATTTCTCAGTAAGGATTTTGGGTCAAGTACAATTTGAGATACACATTTGCTTGCACTCAAACACCCTAAAAGATGCATGTATAGGTTTTGATAGGAAAAACGTCCAAATAAAACCCTGTGGAAAGGTTCTGCTTTCATGCTCTTATGTTCTTATACATGTTAGTCATTGGTCAGTGATAAGTGGGATTCCCCAAGTATTGGAGACAATCCTGTTTAATATCTTTATCAATTACTTGGGCCAGGGACTAGAGGGCATCCTCAGTCAGTTTGCAGAGGACACCAAATTGAGCAGGAGTGTTGACCTGTTGGAGAGTTTGAAGGCTTTACAAGGGATCTGGACAAGCTGAATCAGTAGGCTAAGGCCAGTGGAATGAGGATCAATATCCTGTTCTTGGGTCACAACAACCCAAATCAATGCCACAGATGTGGCACAGAGTGACTAGGAAGTGGCACAGCCAGAAAGCTGCTGGTCAACAACCAGCTGGACATGAGCCAGAGTCTGCTCAGAGAAGGCCAATGGTGTCCTGGCCTTTATCAGAAATAGTGTGGCCAACAGGACCAGGGAAGTGACGCTACGGATATTCCCCCCTAAGTGTAAGTGAGGGATTTTATTCTCAATCAGCTTGTTCACTTGCAAAGTTTATCCTCTTCAGAGCAGGTATTTCCCAGAAGGGGAGCTTTTTCACAAGAAGTGTTTCAACCAGTTCCACCACACAGGCACTTTATGTGACTATACAAAAAGCTAATTGTGTACAATAGATTTTGATAAAATAAGAGAGAATATTCTGACCTCCAGTTCCCATGTACACTAACACATTATTTTTATGGCTTGGAATATGTGTGCCTCATTTGTCAGAATACCAAACCTGCTGTCATGGTAGATGCCTGTAGACATGTTTTAAACCTGAAGTCCACCACTAATCTTCTAAGGTGAAATGCAAAGCAAAGATAAATGGTTTTTACACTTCATCACTTCCTTTATGATCTGAAATTACTACACTGGGAGCAGAAGAAAATCTCTACTTTATTCTTTAACTAATATTTTGAGCATCTTTTAAGCTCCAATGCCTCCCAGCCCTTTTGTGTTGCAGTGTTGTAACAAGATTTTCGGAGATTTGTAAGATGCAATTGTCCACATTTTCATTTTAAAAGGTCTGATGTTTTATATGAAAAGCAAAAAGAGCAATTAAGAGGAGAAAAACCTGCATTTCAGATAAGACCCCAAATCAGCACTGGTAATATAGTTACCCATGATGCTGCTGAAGCCTTTAGGGAAAAAAGCATGCCTTCTTCCTATTGATGTGGTCTACGTTATGTTCGTAATAGCATCTGTGTGAAGATGTGCTCTGCTCAGATTGCACCCTTAGCAAGATTCTGCCAGAGTCCTTCCTCAGGCAGAATAAATAGTTCCATTGGACTTCTAATGAAATAAACTTACAGAAAAATTATGGATTATTTCTGTAGAGCTAAAGAGATACTAACCAAACTTTCTGTATAAAAAATGTTGATAGTTTTAACCAGTGTGTAAGAAAAATATTTAGTATTCAGAAAAATATTTAATATTGAGAAAATTTTGAATATCAAACCAGGATTATTTTGAATATGAAAATTTAGTCTATAAAAATTAAAATATTTATTATTTTCTCAGTTCTGTTAAGATAATCCTCTGAGCACTGCTTGCAAATAATTCTTTTAAATAAAAAGATGCTTCTCAAAACTTCTAAAGTTTCTCTATAATGTGTTTTTTAAGCCATAAAATACACTGGACATTAAGTAAGGATTTGTGAGGGCAGTAATGCTGATACATTTTTGAATAATGAATAATGGAATAATGGCCAAGCATACTCATCTTGGAGCAACTCAAAAAGGACTGTATATGTATGGTCTATACCTGTCCCTTTTTATGTATTTTGGATGATTTAATAAACAGGCACCAAAGTAGAGAAAAGCTCTTTGAGGGGGCAGGCTGATTCCAACTCCAAAGCAGTGGATGGAAACCAGGAGCATTTACTCAGCCTGTGTCTAAAATTGCATTATTTTCAGAGTGAGTTTTGTATTTTTGAAACAATTCTTAGTTTGTCATTCAGGTTCATGCCTCTGCAGTACTGAGATACAACTTCCTTCTTTTGTGACACTGACATTTTCCTGCAGTGTTCCTCACCTTACACTTGTGTGAACAATTGCTTCCTGGATAGGGTGACCAGACAATAACAGGGGAAGACTCTTAGTTTAGAACTTCTACTCAAGATATATATTTCTGAGCTCTCAAGTCCTGTGAGTTACAACATTAAGTTAATCTTGTTGCATCCAGAAAAAAGGTGCTACTGAAAATCTGTCAAGGTAATTGTTCTTCTTTATCCTCTGAGACAGGAGTCCTTTGTGTCAAATAAACATTTTTTAAGTGTTCCACCATAACGCTCTCCTCATCTTCAAGATCTGCATCTTCTTTCATCTCCCACCTGAAAAAAAAAATTAATTTTTAATGCGTTTTAAACTAGTCTTTAGAACAAGTAAAAATATACGGGACTTGTTTTTATCAATTTATTGCCTTCTCCAGCCATGGTTACACCAGTTGAATGTACTGAATCATGCAAAATACAACCCCCAAAAACCATGCCACACAGAACTTGGCATAGTGTCATGGTTTGAGGGGAAGTGAGTTTTTTTTAAGAAACTGAGGTCAAACCAATCAGTGGCCCGGTTTGGATGTTGGCATCTTTGGTGACCACTGAGAAGTTGGACATGCCTCTGAGGACACAAGGTGTTAAAAGCAAGGATTCCCAGGGGCATTTCCACTTTCCCGGCTCTGCTTTCAGCAGAGAAGCATCTCTCCTCCCCTGCCCCACGTTGGGCGGGGGAGGGGAGCCAGGTAGGCCCAGGCCCCGGTGGAGGGAAGAAGAGAGAAGAGAACGAGACGGGAGTTGGGTCAGCCCATCCAGGATGGAGGGGTGGAGAACTGGAGAACTTTGGAGGTGC
>VZDJ01000117.1:1159402-1213505 GCA_008694505.1 Cyanoderma ruficeps | reverse complement strand
TTGATTGATTGACTTGATTGATTTCCTCCATTTTCCATGACAAGCTTTTAATTTAAAATAAAATTTGGTGAGTTTTTGTGGACTCTCTGACTTTTGTCATTTCTTTTGACCACAAGAATCTACAAATCTTGGGTGCTCCTTATCCCCTAAGAGTGAGATGTCCCACAAGTCAAGCACAAAATGATGACGAGTCTGGCTCATTTTTATCCTAAACTTATATAAATTGTGGTTAAGTAAGCAGCACACCTACATTTTCTAGCTTAAATAGTCCCTCCCAACCAACTTTTAACACCTCTATTCTCTTTTTCAGATGTGGGCATACTGGTGTTTAAAACTCAGCTGCAGTGCTGCAGAAAACAGACAAGTATATTTTCTCATCAAAAATACTCTACCTCTTTCTTATGAAAGATGTGCAAAAAGAAGAAAGGGTATTGGTATACAGTTTCATTCTCTGCCTTGAAATTTCTTTTAACTGTAAAGCTGCATACTCTATAATCTAATGACACAGAAAAGTCATTAGAAGATCAGGAGATGTGGGTACCATGGAAAACATTAACTTAACACTGATCAAGTATATCTAGAAAAAAATACAATGGAATGTATGTAGAATGCCTTTAAACAGTTTAATAAAATTGACATCATGGCAAAATAGGAGAGGAAATGTTTACATATACATGTATACATTTTATAAGTTTTGTCCATGTTTGTGTCAACCAAAAATAACCTCCTCTCCTCCTCATATCCACCACTGCTGCTGTAAATTCTGTGAAT
This sequence comes from Cyanoderma ruficeps, assembly GCA_008694505.1. NCBI lineage: Eukaryota > Metazoa > Chordata > Aves > Passeriformes > Timaliidae > Cyanoderma > Cyanoderma ruficeps. The sequence continues at coordinate 1,212,734 of VZDJ01000117.1, read as the reverse complement.
TTGACAGTCAGAGAAGCCAAAAGGGAAGAGACAGCATCATTGACACCACAAAATATGGAAAACCAAAAGGCAGAAATATGGAAACAGACACTCTTAAGCAGTTCCTTTCTTTTTGGCAAAGCTGCCAGATTTGCACACAGATTTATCTTGAAGATTTATAAACTAAGAATATTCACACTTGCAGAGAAGCAAAGTGCAACTCCTTGTACAATACATCATCACCAAAGAAAGATAAGGGGAATTTGTTCTGGCATCCGCTCAATAGACTGACCTCCCAAGACTGGGCTAGTACTGGGCTAAATAAGTAATTAAAAAATTAAATCCTAGAACACTGAATTAAATAATATCCAAAGAAAAAGTAAAGGGTAAATAAATATATAAAGCACAAACAGGTAAATCTTAGAACAGAGAATGAGAAGAGTCTTTTTCTCAGAGGAATATATTAAATGGACAGAAATATAAGTAATTAGGAAAAGTAAATTATACAGTTTATTTCAAATATGAAAATATTTTTAACACTAAAAGCAGTTTACAACTTCATGGAACTAGGTGAAATACTCCCCCAGAAAAGAAGGCATGAAGATAAAAGGAACAAAATCTATGCACATAGAAAGCTGGGTGAAACCAAAATAATTATATTAATCAGCACAGATTATTTTTTTAAGCCAGAAGAAAATTGTGTTCAGATTAATATTCTCAGTTTCTGTAAATGGTATTGCAGATCATAAAGCTGTTGTTAATCATGTAAAAATCAGTGTTTGCTAGACAGACATATCAACTATGGAAATGATTAACTCATAACATTTTTAAAAAGTCAAAAAGAATGCCAATTTAAAAGGCTCATAGCAAAATTGTATTAAAATTTTAAAGTATGCTTCAATGTAAAAATATAAACCCAAAGAACAAGCTGTCAGAAAAAGTTCTAGTAACACATCTAGAACTTCATTTAGTACTACTACACAACATAGCAGTACATAGCAAAATAGAATGGGCACAACTTCTGGAAAGTTGTGTAGAAATCTCAGAACAAGACTACTTGACTTGGTAATAAATAATTTTCAAAATAAAAAGTTAATATACTTAGAAGAAAACTCCAGCATGCATATGTTGTGACAGAAATTAAAGTATCTTAAGCTTTTGCATATGACAGTACACATATAAGCTATGAAGATGACAGTACACATATGCTATTGTACAAGTATCTCCTTGCAAAGCATGAATGCAAGTGACATTTCTCCTTGCTCTTAAAAGATGGACAGTGCATGAAACAAGAGTTATTTCATAGAACAGAATAAATTTTCATGTTCTTTTGCAGAAGGAAGAGGAGAATTTCTGAACCTAGCAATGCAGACACTAACCAGGGTTTGTACGACTGCTGGTGAAAGCCACAACCCTTTTTTTATATCCTTTCCTGGCTGAGGCACTCAAAACTTTGCTTATCAAGAATGATTACCTCATGGCCAAATATCTACATGCCCAAGGAGATGAAGTCAGTGTATGGGAATTGTTGACACCTTATGCTACAGTGAAGTATTTTTTACCTGTAGTACTCTTTCAGTTAGGAAAAGACATTTGACTGATTTGTGGTCCTGAGAAACAATATTACCATTTGCTGCCTTCTTCGGGTTTATTATGCTAATATTAGCATATCTATTCTGTATTAAAGACACGACTTACTTCATTAATGAAAACCATATCCAAACACACACACAACGAAAAAAGCAAAGTAACAACAATTTATTAGGAGTTAATGTGTACTGCTTCTGAACAATGAATTGTAAGGCTCAGCATGTGACAGTTAATGGTCTTCATGCAGGTTGTGTGACAAAGCACAGAATGCATTAAAAAGCCCATTTTCCCCCCTTTAACAGCTAGTTCTACGGCCTCCTTATTTTTCTAAATTTGCTGAGCCTCTCTCTTTCTTTATGTTGTGGTAGTGAAGCATATTGCTGATAGCACAATACCTAGCACAACATGTCTTCTGCAGCAATTTTGCAGGTAATTTCCTCAAGCACAAAAGAGAAAACACGTATAGGACAGAGCTAGTCTGTAATTTACTTGTGCATAACAAATTATCAATTTTGCCACTTTTCTAACAAAATCAAAATAATTTTCATCTCTTAGATTGATTTTAACTGTGCTATTACAATATTATCCAATACAAGTAGTATCATGCATATTTAATTTTATTTCAGAGATAAAACATTTTGTCGAAGGAAGAGGAGGATAAACTGACAGAAAGTGAAACAATTCTTCATGTTAAAAATACCCAGCATGAAAACATTGTTGCAAGGAAGGTAGATTATAAAGTATGCATTTATCCAATAATTTTAAATACCATAATTACACTGACTGCTCATCAAAAGACTCTTAAGGCTCATTAAAATCATAAAACATTTCTAATTAAATATATATTTAAATGAAGTTTCTATAACATATCTACATGGTACTTTAAATCAGACAAAGAAGTTCTGGTGAAAAATCTAATTGAAGTTTAGGTAAGAATTAAAGCTTAAAGATGGGGGCACAGTGGTTGCCTTTTAATTCAAATTGAATATTACTGTGTTGTATCCATGTTTTCCTCAAACTTGTCCATAAAATAGTCAATCTTCATAAAATTTCATGTGCCAAATATTGCAATTTTTTAAAAATGGAAATAGTAACTTTCCAATTTATCAATTGATGCAAGTGGTATTTCCTTATATCTGATTTAACTGATGGTTTTAGAAGGGAACAAGACCTGTGTTCATATTAGTCAAAGCCAGGCTGTAGCACAAGCATCCACCCATATGTGTTCTTAGTCACTCTATTTTATTTCTTTCTGACATGAGTGCCTCTTTGCCAGCCAAGGCACTACAATACTGGGCCTTTCTCCAGAGCACTGGGATGGTCCTTCAGTGTTCATGTATTGACTCCCACAAAGTGCCCTTCTTTCAGACTGCACACTTTCAAGTCCTTGAGGATTTACATCACTATCTATCTTCTGATCTCAAATAGCTTTGGTGTTTTTCAGGTTTATCAACAGCATTGCTCTTTCTCAGTCTTACTAAGATGACTGCTCCCTTTATTCTTCCAAGGATGTCACTATGATGCAGGATTACTTGTCTGCTAAACCTCTTTATTGTCGTTTTGAGAACTAGACCAATGGACTTTCACAAGTTTCACAACCCGGTCTTCAGCCAGGTTCCACAGGTTAAAGCTCCAAATGTATGCAAACATTGTCCATTAGAGTCTGAACTCATTAAGTACTATTCACCATCAAAACTGGAAGGGACATACAGAAGTCATTTAGACCTGCACTAAAACCAGGTGTAACCATATTGGTTTGCTCAGATCCCTGTCCAGAGAAGTCCTGAATTCCTCTAAGCACAGAAAGTCCATAGCATCTTTGGGCACTTGCTGCAGCATTTGATGACCCTCAAACCCAGCATAAATATGTATAGCTATCCCTAGCTATTTTCAACCTTTGTTGAACTGCTTATCATTTGCTAACTATATTTATTACTCTTTTTTTTTTCAAATTTTAGATGTAGTTCTAGCAAACTAGTAAATATGAAGTTATGTTAGAGCTTCCTATGAGTGAAAAAGGGAGACATCGCAAAGTTTGGCCTTTTCTCCATGTATTTTGAGAACACGAGCAATTCAGTCTGTAACTTCCTTTAAGGATGCAGACATCCAGTATGGAAGCTCCCACTGGCATTTGGGGACACTCAAAGGTACAAAGTCTCCCTCTCATGATCTGATGAAACAAGAGAAAACTTTTGTGGAAACACCACCCGCAGGAGTGGTAAGCAGTAGGCATATCCTTTTACAAAAAGAACCTATTCAAAAGAGGTGAAAACTTGTAGAGCTCCAAGGGTATAGGAGTAAAGCATGTAGATAAGATGGTAACAGAAGACTGACAGGCTCACATGGAACAGGAAGGAGGTTTGTGCACAGATAAGGGCAAAACTTCACTGATATATGAAAATGGGAAAAGATATGTCCTTCTGTCTTTGAGGAGGTCAGAAAAACAGGATCTGGTCAAAAAAACCCAAAACCCAAACTGCCTCCTTATAAGAGAATTGGCAATGTAGTTATTTGGTCTTCTGTATGGAAGTTTCCAGTGGGCCCAACAAACCTATACACCTAATTTTTTAATACCTTTTTCTCAAAACAGCCACATAAAGAAATGTCTCCCTATTTAGCAGACTGCAAAAACAAGAAACAGAAAGATTATAGTGGCCCATAGTTTAGAATCTTCTAAACTGTGCGTTCTGGTTTTCACTGAAGAAGCAAAAGAACAAAATAATCCTTCAGCTCAGTTTTTTTCCTTGTGCTCTATTTGTTCTCTTTGCTACAAATGGTTTCATTAGAAACAGAGGCATTACTTTAATAAAGATCACTTGGGGCAATTTTACTCCATTGTTAAAGGGATCACTACAGAGATGTTTGCCTGGCTTCCCCATCCCTCCTGGTCACAGTGTCAGGTGAGCTCCTCTGAAACTGGGCAGTATTTCAGCAGGAGGTGAAGCTGGTGAGGCGGAGATTCATTTCCAGAATTCAATTTCAAAGGAAGGATATTTTATAAGGAATCTCAGTACATGAATATTGTGAGAGGTCAGAAGTTTGGTCCATCTTTCCTGGCTCTTGAGTGCCTGTTTTCCAGCAGCAGGGCCTCTCTGTCCAGCCTGAGCAAAAAGTGAGGTACCACCTAGCAATCTGGGCACTGCTAGCAGATCCTGTCTTTTCAGAGAAAATAGGGTAGCATACAGAGTAAATAATTTGAACTATTTTGTAAGATTTTCATTCTTCATTGTCTGCCACCTATATGATTGTTGGTTTCATATGGGATGTCTACTTTGTCATTTCCTTCTCTTCAATCCATCCATGTTTGAAATTCACAGACTCATACAATGGTTTGGGTCAGAAGGGATCTTAAAGATCGTATCTCATTCTACCTCCCATCATGGGCAGAGTTACATTCCACAAGATTACATTGCTCAAAGCCCCAGCCATCAAACTGCTACTCTTGACATTCCTCCTTTTTATTTTCCTCTTACTTTCTTTTCAGTCTTTTCTCCAAACGCTCAACGGGCACAAGGCAAAAAGTTAGACCTGTCTCCCCCTATACAGATATTCTTGTGTGTGTGTTTACAAGCAGAAGGATAAGAATGTAGCACAAAAAGAGCTACAGGTCTGAAAAAACAAAACTGAGCTGCAGTTTTAGCAATCAGCACTTTTCATAAGCCTACATTAGTTCTAATGTTTGCAGAAATACCAAGACCTCTTTGAATCCTCACAAAGATTAATTAGAAAGTCAGTCTTACAGATTTTTCTCTCATGTGTAGTCATCTTGTGGACCTTAACAATTAAGAACTAATAAATAAATGCTTAAGTACAAACTGGTTGATGGGTGGTGAAAGAGAGTGGTGATCTTGAGATTTACACAAATAGGCTTTCCTGTCATATTATTTTGGTGGACAGAACAATACCTACTAAGTTTTTCAAGTGCCTGGTATTATGAATTCAGAAAATCTCACTACTGTACTTCCAATATTAGTGCAACATGCAAGAAGTACAGAGCTGCATACACAGTACAGTGTTTTCATATTATTTTTGCATTAGCTGCACTATAAATTTGAAACAAAACCAGGAAACCTACAAAAAGAATACTACAAACAAACCACACATACTTTATGTCATAATATATCTGTATATTGAAAGGTAATGTTATGTTTTTACCTTTCAACCATTGTATTCTCAGTGTGCCTCTAAGGATCACTATGTGATGCAGTTACCTTGAAGGAGTAGAGGGGAGCCAGATGAACAGTATATAAAATTTAAAGCAAGATGAACAGTATATAAAATTCACTGACATCATTAATGCTTCCCACAGATTCCCCGGCACATTAAATGTTATATACATGCCTCTGTCTTGCACAGTATGATAATAAACCATCATCACACTTAACATTTTTGTACATGAACCTCCTGACATAATACACAAAGAGGGAAGTCAAGGTTATCTAAAAGCCATAATAACTCCAGTCCTACCCCTCTGGTTTGCATTTTCTCAAGTAAGTTATAATCTTAAATAATTAGAAGAGAAATACTATTTGTACATACATAATCAAATACACATTTGCTCATTATATTTGAGATGACTTAAGCCATATTGAAAGACATGAGAGCCTTTGACTTGTTCTGAGTAAATAAAATAATATTACCTTAGTAAGCTAAGCAGAACAATTTTTTTGAAATGTGATACAGGAAAACTTTAATTTTGTCATTAATGTATCTTGCCATATAAAATCCTTGCTTGTTTAAGTACAAATTATTTTTTGCATCTTTAGGCAAAGGATGGGGCTACCGTGGGAGGTCTTGTTGCAGCACAAGCCAGGCAGGAGAGATGCCTATTTTAGAACTTTCCTGAAGCTAAAAAGAACTTTGCCCCTCTGGTTGTTTCTTCTCTTTTTGCTCCCTCCAGGGCAATGGACAATATGAAAAGAAAGTGCAAACACCCACGACAACTGAAGAAATGCCTAGCTTCAATTCAGAGGATTCAATTCAAGAATCTCTGTTTAAGAGAATATTTGATTTCAAATACAGACAACAGAATTTCTTGGGAACAAAAATCATATTTTAAACCAAAGTAGATTACAATGTACACAAAATCCTTAGAGTCGGGCCACAACAGTGTTTTAATTTTTTTTCTATAGATATTTTAAAAATATATAATTGATAAAATTAACAGGACAGGTTTGCCATATCCTTTAAAATAAAATATCCATCTGTATTCTGAACCAAGCATGGGATGTCAACGCTAAGCACATCAGCGGGTCTTGGCAAAAGTAAATTTAAATAAGATATGTAGTGTGTTATGCACTGGTAGGAAGCACATGAATTAATTTCACCTGTCAGTTGAAAGTTGAAGGGGATGTGCCCAAGCTTTTATAAATCCTCATGCTACTTTTATTAATTAACATCTTTAAAAATCTATCCCTACTGAAAGCATCCTTAATATTTCACTTATTTCTTCTTCTAATCTCTTTTCCATACCTGGAGTTATGTGATGGAAATTATATTCCTGAATTTCTCACATGACTGCATTTTAATCTTTCTTTTGTTTCAATACACGTTTTGACAGCACACAAATTTCGTGAGGAAATGCCTGGGCTGATACTTTGAACTGATTCATCACCCAAGTGGTTACATTTGGGCTAAATGAGGTGTGAAGAGGCTCATCTAGGGCCATCTCTGTATTTCTTCATGTAGCCTCACAGTAACAGCTTCAAAAAATTATTTGCCCCCACCCATCAATAGAAAATAAATTATTACCATTCTCACTTGTCAATGTGCTTGTCTTCACTTTGGCTGGCCTAATGATTGGCAGCTCAAAGGGAACATTTCCAGCCTTTCTGGAGCATGATTATGACTGAGTACACTACTCCTCTATGCATCCTGGCCAGTAAAAACATTCAGGGAAAGCAAATTATTTCAATGTTTGGCACCGATGATTAGAGCATTAGCCATGAATGCTAGAGAAGTTTATATTTGACAGTCAAGACTGTTTAGTACTGACATTTATCCTCTCATTTTATTGCCTCTACTAAGTGCAAAGTTGCAGCATTTATGTATGTGCAAAGAATGTGCCAGAGTATATAATAATAATAATATGGGTGAGGAGAATGACTTCAGCAAGATCGCAAGCCTTTGAGGCAAAGAGACAACTATATATAAAAGTGAAAAAAAAATTGTTTTCCCAGTTATTTTCTCAGACATATAAATATGTCTGAAAAAATATGGCTGCATAGTTGTTCAAACGGCAGCTTAAAATTTTTATGAATTTTAAAAAGAAGTTGAAGTTGACCTTTTGGATGAACCCTGTAACAAGACAACAGCTTCTAAAAATCCCTTTGTTTTCCTTAGGACATAGAAAAGAAAATTGTAAGAGTATTTTCAACAATAGCCACTTATACTTTGTAGTTTAAAAAAGACTACATATTCATAGCCTTCATTAAGGGATCAACCGGTAAGGGGGAAATTATTGTGTAAATGATGCATTTGGTTGTTACTTGGGATATTGGATTGCTTAGTTTCTTCTAAAGGCAGCAATTCGGAGAATGTTATGTCTGTACAATACAATCAGAAAATATTTAGTATTTTTGCCAGTCTGTAACAGGTCAGACATCAAGTGCCACAGAATCAGGGCACCGAATGGATGTTACGTCAGTGAAAGCACTCCATCTATGCTAAGGTGTATGTACCCAGCCTTTGCAACATCTAACATAAAATAGATCAGGATCATGACTCTCATCCACAGTAAACCATGTTAACCACCTGTCATGGGTGGGGAATGATATTCCCCAATATTAATAGCAGAGGGTACAGGACAGGCCAGTGATTAACGTGGGAGTATTCACCACACAAAACCAGCACTCACTCCACTGTGCTACCTGACTGGCCCTTTCCTGCCACTCCCTGCACATGGTGTGAGCTGGAACAGAATAACCACAGGGTCTTGGCCATACCCCTCCTGGCCCTCCTGGCTACTGCAAAAAAGAACCCTGTTCTGGTTGGAATCTGCAGGACACAATCACAGCAAAGTGTGAATTGCTCATGGAACTGTGCCCTTTGAAGGGATGAGACTCTCAAACTTTGCAGGAAAAGCTGAGCATGTGTAGACTAAAGACTCAACAATAACACAAGTTAAAATAAACTGAAGTGAACAATTTCTTTAAGTCTCACTAGAATTAGCTGTAGTTGGGATTGTAAGTGAAATAAATGAAGAAATTATATATAAAACCATAACAAAAAAGTAATTGTTTTGTGTATCTGTTAGGACTGTACAGATATGTAGTCTGTTGCATAACTGGGAATAAAAACTGAGCCAGAAATTATATTAAAGAATAATACAGATGTATATTATGTGGATAGTAAAGAATAAGACATATATTATGTGGATAGTTATTTTCAAATATATATCAACTCAACAATTTAAGTAATCTGAAGTTTGCAGTCAGAGAGAAACACTTAGACAAAAGTTACATTAAAGAGAAACTAAATCCTTTCCCTATTTTTACAAACACTCTCTGAACCGCCTGTCCCGAATATTTAAGGTCTTGGTTTCAGTTCATCCTACAAAATAACCCATTTACAAGTGCTTTCCCTGCTCATCTGCTATGATAATGCTACAGTATAAACAGAAATATAAAAAATTCTTTCACAGATTCAAAAACTTTCTTAGATGTTTTAAAGTGAGTTATGTAAAAAAAGTTTGAAAATTTTGGTACTAATGGACACCGTTAATAATTAAATTTCATATACTGTTTTTCTACTTTGTTCTGTCTTTTTGCACACAGAACAGAGACAAATCTCTTACTTCAGTGTTGTATTTTCTACTAAGCATTCGATGAATGACTTTATATGTAACTTACCACATACACTAAAGCTTATATTATTATAATTATTATGTATTTTCTCTCATGCTTTTCTCTTCCAGGCATCCCTGCCCAGCTGCTTCACAAACACTAAGCCAATATTTTAAAAATATTTGAAATAGTATTTAAAACATTTTAAAATACTTAAAACATTTTAGAATATATTTAGCCAACATATTTTGAGAGGAACAGACATTACACTATTTAATGTATCACCAAAACAGAACAGGGATTAAAACTAAATTTGACTTCCTAGTTTAAGACACCTTTAACACATTATTGCGGAATACTTGGCACCACACAATGGTTTCCTTGCTGAAAGAACTTCTCGCAGTGATTTAATCTACTGATGAATGCTTGCATCTGTTCTAAGTAATATATCATAATCTCTGCTTCCAGTAGCCTGATCTGCACACTGCACAAACTCTGTCCCAAGATGGCAAGAGTGGAAGAATTCAGCACATCATTCAAGTGCTAGGATACCAGCTCTTTCTGCAGCAGCCTGCCCCTTCACACATTCCAACCTCAGGAGCCAAAAAGCAGAGATTATCCGTACAGCAGCTCAGTTCATTGTACAATCACAGTCCAGCAACGGCACAACCCATGCTCTTCAGAGAGTGAAGGTGTAATTATATGAAAAGAAAGTACTGAATCCTGTAATTACAGCTCTCCCATGCTGTATGCAGAAAATGTTCATGTGTCAGGGTATCAGCTCTGCAATACTGTCTACCGATGTATGTATCTGAGGATAATACATTTTTCTTACAAGCATACAAGGACTATATCAAATATCTAATTAAATATTTGGGTGAGCATTTAGCTTTATATGGTAATCAGATAAAGCTGAATTGGAATTTTATAGCTTCATATAGCAGAATTTTCTAAAAATTATCCAGTACAATAATTGTCCTGTCTCCTGACATAACAAGCAAAAATGCTAAATATTCGCTTCCTGTTATACTTTCTTAATAACTGCTATTGTCATCAGAAACATAATAGAAGGACCTTACTGTGCATACATTATTTTCTTTTGATTAAACAGGTGCACTGGAATTTAAATCATTTAAAATCATAATTAAATACCCCATTTTTTCATTGCCTTTTTTTTATAAACACATTTTGGCAATTAAATTCTGAAAGGAGACTTTTTTCTCATTCTTTTCAAAAGTAAGATTTCTAAACAATGAGAATAGACAGACGTATTCATTCCAGAAAGCTAGAAGACCTTACCCAGACTGATCTGGTTGTATTGTTCACAAAGGAATGACTCTTCCACATTATCTGTAGTTTTACTTTATTCCTTCATAATATTTTTTACTTGCTTAAAGTTCCTCATAATTTATAGACTTCTAGATCAAATAAAATGAGGGTTCTAAAACACTGAGATGAAAGATTAATATCCACATTATAAAGAAAGCGGTTTTTACTACAAAAAAGTGGGGGAGGAATTGGTAAACCATGGCTAAATACTTTTGCAGTAAGAAGTTGCTACAATAGAATTGGATATATTTTAAATAATTTAATATGAATACAACCCAATACCCTGTATGTTCAGGAATTACTGCAGAACTTAGAAATTCTAAACGATGTTCTAGGAGGCCTACTTTTCGTAGTTAGATGCTTCACATCATTTTCTCACAGGGTCAAAGTCAAACCTTTTAGAAACATGTGGAAGGTAACACGAAAAAAATCAACAGAAAGTATTATTGACTTTCAAAGGACAGGCCCACATGACAACAGTCCAACCAGAAAAGGTGGAAACACTCGCACATTAAGGTAACACTCATTGGCTCTAGAGTGAGCTAACACAAATAGTGCTCAGATATTGTGTTCATAAGTACCCAGGGTTTAAACACTTGAACAGTCTCTGGCTGGCTTTGTAGTGCTCTGACTCGTGCTACAAAAGGATAAGAAGTTAAAAATGAAATAGCCACTCTTGAAGATGTATATGTGATAATCTTTTTGCAATTGTTTTAGTTAATGATAAATACTCTACATTTTTTATCAGAAAGATCATTATCCACCCCCAACAGGGAGTAATATTAGCTTTGAGGTTCAGAGAAAGGCCATCATCTCTGCTTCTTCAAGAGCAAATGCAACTATTCCTGGGTGTCTGAATCTACATGCCACAGGTTTCATTCATTCATACCTGCCTTTGGGTACCAGTCACTACTACCTTTATCTAAAGCACACTAGTTTCTGAACAAAAACAAAAGAGAAGATTAAATTGGAAAAAAACGGAGTTACTTGTTCTGACAACAAAACCAGTGGGTTTTATAGAACTGGCATGACTATTATAAGAGAGATAAATATTCATGAAAACTTTTGTTCCCATAACTGGACTTTGATATCACATTACAGGTTAGTAGGCTGCATAAGCAGTATCACGTGATGAATATGTGTCATAAAACTCCTTGGAAAGGAAGTAACACAGGTTATATAGGCCTGCAATAATGACCTTGAGAACGGCATTTACAAAGACACCAAAAATCATGAATTCGCTGTAATATTTAAGTCTTTTGTTGAAAATTTCAAGTTATGAAAGAGACAAGCATGTGTTTATGGGAAACAAAACCCCCAAAATTATAAGTAGTGGAAAGAAATAAATTACAAGGGTTTCTTCTTGCAGTATTCAGGTGATTTTCAAATAAATAAGAGTCCTTGAAAAACAGTACACAATCTTAGGCTATTCAGCCTATCAGCCTACTTATTTTCCTAAGTATGATTTTTAATATAAACTGTTAAGTTTTTCTTTTCCACTAAATTAATTTTAATGGTTCATGGATGTCAAATCCCTTACACCCAAAACTGAAGGCAACCATGTTGCTTATGTATACATCTCTATGCATGTGCTACAAACATACGTTTAAAATAATACCATAAAACATTTACTTGTAAAAAATACTTTGGGTTTAAGCAAGATCAATCATTTTAATGATTTGAAAAGGTAACTATAGTGTTGTCAGTAGTTTTGAGCAAAAGCTCAGATATCAAGACAAGACTTAATCAGAAGTCTCTTTTAAAGGATAAAGCTACCTTCTTTAATTATTACACTGAGGATTTTGTAATTCAAAAACATAGTTCTACTAATAATTCTGTCTAGGAGAAATTTGCATGTTTGAAATTGGAGACATTTTAAAATACCACAGTTAAATCCCGACTGTAAGAGAAAGTTCTTTTTTATATTTATTTCAGCTTCTAGCAGGTGGCCTTATTTTTTCAATAGTCACTAACTCCATGTATCTCATTTGAAGCAGCTATGTCCAACCTATAATTATTTTCTTCTAAGTAGAGTAATTCATGGTTAATTATTCAAAACGGTTCTTCTTCAAAATCAAAGCCACTTCTTGCCATGGCACTTTTAAAATGCATATTATAAATAAAATATTCCTCAATGCAAATTTTTGCAATAAGAGAGTGTCTATTTTGCCTTCTTAAAATACCATTAAAATCTTTGTATATATGTAAGGACTCTGAGAATACCAAAATCATAGACAAAATGTTTTGCTGCTACATAGGTACACATATTCCATGCACATTGTCCTGCATAGGATCAGTGTCTTTAACTGGTAGTGACCAGACTAGAGTGTTTTTCTGTGCATAAGATGGCTCCAACAGTAATGAGGAAAATCCTGAGACCTCAAAAGCACTATAAGAACCCAGATCTTCCTACTGTGAAATGTAAGATTTGAACCAATCTCATTTAACTATAGCTTTGTTTATTCATAGTTGATGTAAACTTAAACTGTTGATGTAATACAGCCACCTTACATGATTCAGGCTCCAGAGAGATGTCACTGAAGTCCTGAAATACATAAATGGAGGTTATAATAAATATGGACAGAGTTTTTGCCAAGGCCTATAGCGGAAGGACAAGGGGTAATACCTTTAAACTGAAAGAGGACAGATTTAGATTAGATAACAGGAAGAAATTCTCTACTGGGAGGACAGTGAGACACAGGAACAGGGTGCCCAGAGAAGTCGTGTATGCCCTATCCCTGGAAAAAGTCAAGGATGGGGCTCTGAGCAACCTGGTCTTGTACAAGGTGCCCCTGCCTATGGCAGGGGGTTGGAACTTTAAGGATAGTCTTTAAGGCTCCTTCTAACATGTGCTGCTCTACCATTCCATGATTCTTTAAACTTCGAAGTGCTACTGGAAAATCTGAATAGTTACTCACTCTCTCCATAAGGATTCTCTTCTGAACATTTTAAGAATGAATTGGTGACTGCATTGAAATTATTCCTTCGTCTGTCCCAGTTGGTAAGTGCTGCTCTTCCTTTTTGCTTGAGGTGAGATATGAACACTCCAATTTTGCATGGCTAAATCCATCAGATAAATTTGACTAAAACTAGCCAAGAATTTCAGGAGCTCTGTCCTGCAAGCTTCAGTAATTATGTGATTGGCTGAATTTTACTGTGAGCCAGTGCATAGTCATCTCTAAATTTAGAAGGATTTCACGACTTATATCAAGACATAAAATCAGGTACCGATTTAATAACCTTGCTTTGAAAACCAATTGCATGCTACATTCCTGCAAATTACACTTGGACTGTGTATTGCAAAACAGTGTAATCTGCATGACCAGAGATTTGATACCAGTGCTAATAGTGAAACATTGTGGGATGAGTCTTGTGACTGCAGTGCCTTGATGGATGTTTCCAGGCTCTTCAGAAGGAAGATGCAGGGCAGAAGAGAAGGGGTCACACTGTATGCAATAGAAGGGTTACAATGTATAGAGCTCTTGGTTGGCAATGACACAGTTGAGAGCTTCTGGGTCAGAACCAAGGGGCAAACAAGTAATGATGATGGCATCATGCGAGTCTACTACAGACCTCCCAGCCAGGACAATAACACTGATGAACTGTTCTTTGAGGAATTAAGGGACACTTCCAAGTCAACTGCCCTTGTCCCTATGGGGAGTTCAGCTTGCCAGAAATTTTGTGGGAGCATCACACAGCTGGTACAGCCCAGGCCAAAAGATTCCTAAGAAACCTGGATGACAACTTTATGGGAGAGGTCCTATGGGACCTGACTCAGGAAGATGCCCTCCTTGACCTACTACTCATCTAAAGAGAGAATATCATAAGCAGCGTGGAGATTGGCAGCTGTCTTGGCCACCATGACCATGAGATGATTGAGTTTAAAATCTCTGTTGAGAGCAGGAAAAGTGCCAGGAATACTGCAGCTCTGGACATGAGGAGAGAAGACATCAGGCTGCTCAGGATACAAGTGAGTAAAGTGCCCTGGGAAAATTTTTTTGCAATTGCTGGGCTCCATCACTGCATTTTTTAAACATCACCTCCAAAGGGCACAGGAGCAACAACTCACAGATGTTGGAGTTCAAGCAGGTGGGGCAGAAGACTGGCTTGGCTGAACAGCAATCCTGTCTTGGAAATAAGGCAAAAAAAGCAAGTGGAAACCAGGTCAGATGAAACCAGGTCAGGAGGAATACAGAGATGCTGCTGCCACTGTAGGGAGAATATTTGTGTGGCCAAAACTGGAGCTGAAGCTGGCCCAAACCATAAGGGACAATCAAAGGAGTTCTTTCAAATACATTAATGGCAATAGGCAGTATAAAAACAACATTGGCCCATTACAGGATGAGGATGGATATGTATAAGGCAGAGGTGTTTTATGCATTTTTTGTTCCTGTCTTCAACAAGGAAGATGGACCAAGGAGGTCTCAGTGCCCTGAGCTGGAGGACCACAACTGTGAGAATGATGAACTCCCCGCTGACCCTGAAAGTGTGGGGGATCAGCTGCTCCACCTGGATCCCTGCAAATCAATGAGACCTGATAGGATTCATACAAGAATCCTCAGAGATAGCTGATTTCACAGGAAAACTTCTTTTGATGATTTTTGGGTGGTCTTGGAAATCCCAGGGAGATATCCCAGCTGACTCAAAGCTGGTGAACATTGTCCCAGTTCCAAGAAGGGCAAGAAGGAGGACCCCAGAAACTACAGACCTCTCAGTCTCACTTCAGTGCCTGGTAAAGTTATGGAGAAGATTATTATGGGAGGTGTTGAAAAACACCTGAAAGACAATGCAGTCATGAGTCAGAGACAGCATGAGTACAGCTCCATGAGAGGGAAGTCCTGCTTATCAAACCTGATTTCCTTTTATGACAAGGTAGGTTCACCTATCTGATCAAAGGAAGCTAGTGGATGTAATCCTTTCGGATTTCAGTAAAGCTTTCCATGCTCTCTCTCACAATATCCTTCTGGATAAAATGTTCAGCACACAGCTGGGTGGGTGAGCAACTGGATCACAGATCAGACACAAAGAGTTAAAGTGAATGGGGTGACATCTGACCAGTGGGGTTCCACAGAGCTCCATCTTTATTAATGGCTGCACAATAAACTGCAATGATAAAGCAAGTGTACACATTTTCATGAAAAACAGATACGCTCTTGTCCCAGAATTCAAGCAAATGTGTGCTGGTACTTTTTTGAAGCATGTCTGAGTTATCAAGCATATAAAATATTACTAAGTCCTATAAGAGTCTGCTGTAGAACAGAATTCACTGCATCTTTTCTATTGAAGCAAACACAGAAATTTTTGCTCTTTTGTGGCAAAAAGGCAAAAAATTCACTTGGAGACACCAAGTGAATACACTCCAGCACACCTGTTTAAAACTTCATTTTGATCCAAGAAATTATTTCTTGGGCCATTCCAGAACCTACCCAAAAATAATAACAAGCAAAACAAAATGAAAGCTGCCTTCAAAAATTACCATGATAGTATCAGTACAATGTATTCCTCACAATTACGAAGCACAGATAAAAACAAGGGCTTATAAGTCCCATATCCCATCTTGGAAGTACTTTTTCATCATGATGCACACACAAATGATGCATGGATCTGCCTCTGAATCTGGCCCTAAATACACAGAAAAACCTACTACACTTTCAGCAGCTTTGTAGAGTAGCTGTATGGTACCGAAATAGGAGGATTTGCTACTTATCTGCCACCTCTTTCTGAGAGTTGCAGACCATATAATTTTCCTCCAGTGCCACAAATGCTTGTCTTTGGCTTCTTTCAGTGAAAGATTGCCATTAACACAACTTTTCTACAAAGATGGCCTCATATAAGCAGCATTTTTTAAACAAGTTAATTTGTCTTTTTGTTACTAGAAATCAAGTACTGTGGGACAAAGAAAAAATGACTTTGTAGAGTTTGTTTGCTTTTACTCATGGCCCCTCCTTATCTAAGCAGCATCTGAAGGCCTTCCACTGCTGTGCTGTATATGTCACTGCCTCACAATTAGGCTCTCTGAGAAACACCCGTCAGCCCTACCCAGCTGGCTGACTGGACTCCTAAGCTCTAGACTGGACCAGCCGCTAGAATTGTTTATGATACTTACCAGAATCACATACTTGTTATGATCCAATTATTGAGAGATGCCTCTGCCGAAATTAAGGTGCAAACAGGACCACATGCCGAAGTCAATAGCACAGATTCTATTTAACAGTAAATGTCAGGTAGAGAGATAGAAAGTAATGGGTGGGGGGAAGGAAGGGAGAGGAGGTGAGAGAGAGGGAGATCAAGCAAAAGGTAGTCACCACTCCATGGATCCCGTAGCATCCCATTGGTCCGTTCTCATCCTGGGTTTCTAAGTGGTGGGGGTCCCTGGAGTTGCTCTTCTGAGGCTACCACCTTTCCAAATCCCTTGTATCTACAAGGTGTAGATGTTGTTCTCAGAACTCGTGGTGATATGCGTATAAGCAGTTGCTTCCTTTCCCACAGCTTGCGAAAACAGGAATTTTTGCTGGGATGTATTAACTGGGATGTCCACACCAGATCTCACCTCTGCTAGGCCTGAAATTAGCACCTTCCTGCTCCAAATTAATCTCTTCTGTGCTTATCTCAAGTTCCCTCTGTAGTAGCTGTTCTTATGGCGAATTCCTTCTGTGGCCTTTGACAGTGTTTGAGGCAATTGTGATCTTTAAGTCAATATTATGATAATAAAATGATACAAACTACCTGTTACTAATGAATCAAAATAAAGAGGCAATGCCAGACATTTCCAAGGACAGGGCACCAAGACTGAATCTCCCAGAACTTCTGCTGTCAGATCTTACTAGATCCTGTCTGTAAAGAAAGCTGTGCAACCAAGCACTTGGCCATGTTCAGTACTGCTGGAGACTACCAATCATTTCGACAAGTGGGCTAACTAAACCCTGGTGTACAAGAGCTATTTATTTTCTGGTATGCATCATCACACCAGGCTGAATTAGCTAAAGTAGCATTTCTGTTTAACAAGGCCTCCTTTGTTCTTTACTCCCACTGGTCCACCCAAAATTCTGTCCTAACCAATCTTTCTCCAGTCTGAAATCTCATCCTACTGTAAGACATGTGACCATGTGCTACATGGGATCTTTTAATTTATATGGTGTCTGATAAAGTTTTTTACCTTATCAGAAGGATTTCTCTCAAAATCATACTCAACTCCCAATGCAGAAAGAAATTCCCTAATAAACATAAACCAGAAAAAAAATTTGTTTTGGTTCCTTTGTACACCCTGATGAAGGCTGACAGGAACTAAGAAATCCCCAAGCTGACAAAGACAATACATTTAATTTCCAGAATAAAGCAATCTAGACTCAAGAGGAGAGAAACTTATAGAGAAACTCTTTTATCTTTTACATAGAGAAACTGTCTATTTAACAGCATATGCTGTATTATAATGTCTCTTGTTGTTCAGGATATGAAGCCTATCTGCAATAAAGAAAAATCCTCTTATTTTTCTGCTTATTCAGTTCTCTGTCTTGTTTTGCGTTTGTTATCTTGCTTCTTTATTTTTGCAAGGAGACTAACCCAGGATTGTTTTGCGAGGAAGTCTGACAGTACTGACATGAATTGCACCAATACAACAGCAGCAAAAGAACAAATTTGGGAAGGAGCGGATACCCCAGTGGTGGTCTCCTGACTTAAAGAAATGTTAACAGAATCCTATATTCCAGCCTGCAATGAGTTGTTATATCTTATCAGTATTATCCACAGTAATAAGCCTCATAACGGTGCTTTCAGTCCTGCTTTCTGCTGCTCATTGTCAAGAGCACTGATGTACAAGTTTGGTAGTCAATGGTGGTCAAGAAGGCAACACAGATGATTTCTCAACCAGTCTTTTTTTGCTATCAGATAATCATTACTTCTCACACTCTTTCATATCCACAGATAAAAATGTTATTCCTTATTTTCAGCTATAATATCTTACATCTTTCCTAGGACATTTTTAAGGCTTAGACTAGTCATTTGAAAAAAGACCCATCAAGTCCAACCATTAGTCCAGGTCCACTACGTTCAGCACTAAACTACGTCCCCAGGTGACACATCCTTTTAAACACTTTCAGGGGTGTTATTACCACTGTTTCCCTGAGCAGCATGTTCCCTTGACGCTATTCCACATTAGAGAGTTTGGTAAATGAGTTTAGCAATGAAATGGAAAAATCATGGCAAAAGGTTTTGGTCACAAACAAAGGAAAAACACAGATAGCTGAAAGGGAGTGGGCAGAAGATTGCCCCTTGCAGAATATAACAAACCATACTCTGTGTTTAGAGACTGCAGACTATAAGAGCAATGTTTTGGAGGGTGATGAGCTTAAAACGGGACCTAACAAGAGTTTAAATATAAAATGGGA
Organism: Cyanoderma ruficeps; assembly: GCA_008694505.1. Classification (NCBI taxonomy): domain Eukaryota; kingdom Metazoa; phylum Chordata; class Aves; order Passeriformes; family Timaliidae; genus Cyanoderma; species Cyanoderma ruficeps. The sequence continues at coordinate 1,193,668 of VZDJ01000117.1, read as the reverse complement.
GAGATTCATGTATGAACTGACATGTATAGGCAACCAGGGCAACCAGCAAATCACAGTCAAAATGCAAAGAGTAGCTTATTTCATTACCTTGCTGGCAACACTGGGCAGCAGAGGCAGATGAGGACACAGGCTCTGTTAGGCTTAGTTCATCCTAGTGAGCAGCAGAGAGGCCTGCTGCCTGCCCCAAGAAATCAAAGGGCTTCACCCATGCGCAGTTATCACAAGGCTGTGCTTTTATGATCTCTGAGCTTTTGATCTCTCGCTCTCTCCCAGCAGGAGGCTCAAGCATGTCTGTGAGCGTGTGTTATCTCTACACAGGAATTCTACTTCTCAAAAAAGGCAGAGAGTGAACAACACAAGGCATACTAAACAGACTTTCCTCCCTCTGGTATTCTTAGTATTCCCAGCTGCAAGGTCACTTAAGTGAATTTACTATCCTTCTCGTCATTGTTCTGCTTTTAACCCTTTCCCCCCAGCAATTAACATAATAGATTATGACACAGGCAGATATATTACAAAACATATGTTTTGTAAGTATACTCTATATCTTCTGGGACCTCCTTTCATAATAGTTAAATATTATTTTGCTCTATGTAAAATTTCAGTCCTGCTGAAATGACCACCACTTCACATTTGCTACAACAATCCTGGATGGTATGTCCAAATTTTACAAGCAACCATAACAACAATCCCTAGATTCGTATTTACATCTACCAAATCAATTAGCTATTGGCTGCTAGCAATTGGTGTAATAAATTTCCACTAGAAAACCTCATGAAAAGGAAATCTCACACTGACTTTGCAACACAGCAGCTTCTGGAAAATCCCTTCATACACTTCAGCAAAACGGTCTTCACCTACCTCATATTCCATCGGCAAGGGTAACCGCACAAGTCCGAAATTATTGCTTGTCCTGGCTTAGGTGACTGAATCCAGAAGCTTGGCTCATCAAGTAAATTTACTCTACATTTCTTCCCTCTCTCACTTAGCCACAAAGGTGAAGGAAACACAGAGCCAGACACCTCTACCTGTCTGCCATTCTAAGGCACACTCACGACTGTTGCTTGCATTCACCAGGTGTGACCAGTAACATTTTCCCAGAACATCTGTAGGATTGGTATTTTACACTGCATCATAGGAAAAATCACAGACAATACTGCTGAGGAATGTTGCAGCATGAACTATCTGCTCACAATACTAGATGGTTAATAATGCAAGTGCTCACCTGATAGATCCAATCATTAACTGATCCAGTTATTAGTTTTACTCATACAATAAAGTCAAATGTAAACAGTTTTCTTTGAATTTCTGCATTCAAAGAAAAAAAAAATCCCAAAATCTGAATGATGACATGAGCTCAGTTTCCTCAGTTCCGTGTGGGTGGACAAATGGTGATCCCTTATTCATTTGAGACTTCATCCAGTCGTAATCCTAAGAGAAAGCTTGACTTTGTTTAGAAAGATTATAGGAATCAATAAAATCTGAGTACTACATCTTTACTGTTTATGTACCTAAATTGATGGACTATATCAGTTAGTAATAGTTGAAATCCTTGTATTACTGCATTGCAATTTCTACAACAGTAAAGTTAGATTGTACATAACCAGTCTGGAAGAAATACAAATGCAAGCCAATACCAAGATACCCTACTGTTTTCACAGCAACTGGTAATGCTATGCTGTGGTCAGTGGACGTAGAGAGGCTCTGCAGTCTCCATTCAGAAGGGTTTTCAAGAAGAGAGTGGATAAAGCCCTGGCCTGACCCCATGTTAACTTCCAAAGCTTTTTTTCAACCTGAATTATCTCACGAGTTGTGAGCATTCCAAGTGCTTCACCTATTATTGCTGGTTTATACTAAACAAGATTGCTTTTTCTTTTTACTTATTTTTTCACTTGCCAGAAGTCTATATTTAACTCATTCTTGCCTTATTAAGTACTGTGCCAAACAGAAGGCACATCTTTCTATGTTAGCAGCATTCATTCTCAAGTACTTACGATGCACTTTAAATTTCTTCAATTCTAATTAGCCCACATATTCCAGATTCCAGTTCCAGGTGGTGGGCGTGGGAGATAATGGAAACACTAGCATTTATGAAAGGTTAAGACTGTTTTCTCAGACATTCTGGCTTGCTCCTTTTAAAAGAAAGCTAATCCATACCTAAAAATTGTTCGTTTTATAAAACCTATAAATAGGGACTAAATAATGTACTTTCCCATCTGAATTTTAAGCAAACAATGAATTACCGAAGAAGGTTACGTTCAGTAGAGTGTTGTGTCCAGAAATTTCTTGCTTGTTCCTGTTGTGACCCATGTTCAACTATTCCTTATCAGAACTAATTTTTCCAAGACAAGTAATTGTAGAGATTTTGCCTCTTTTGCTGAATTATATGCTAGGCACATTTTTAAGTTCTCAACTAAAGTGGATAGCCAGTAAATTTACACCTTTAATTCCTCTCTTAAAAGCAATGTGTATCACTGAGGTGGTATCTACTGTAATTTTCATTTTATATTTAAACAGAATTAGAACATGAACAAGTTCTGAGTGACTTTTTCAATGCCATGCCATTCTAGCTGTTTCAAGCGCTATTACAATAAGTTTCTCAAGTTTGTAATGGTATGCTATTTCAACGTGCATTTTGACCATCATGACCAAACAGACTGTTAATGTTTCAAATACAATTCAAATGCAATTCCAAAACCTGCAAAATTTTAGAAAGCTACCACATTTTCTGTTTCTTATTGAAAATGTGTATGAATTAATTTTACACTATGTGGCAATTTGATTTAGAAAAAGAAAACAAAGGAGGCTGACACATCCCCTCCCTTTTTACAAAAGAAATGAAATAATATAGACAATTGCTACAATTTCTATGACTTTTTAATCAATAGAATTAGTGATTCTACTTCTTAAGAGTATTTCTTTAACTGTTCTTTATATTTACCACTACTTAATTACTTCCCTTTGCTAAAAATAAAGGTAATAAAAACCACCTTGAATCTTGACTTAGATTTCATGACAAACCTGCAAGTTGTAAAACCTTTAACTATGTTCCATTTAATGCATTTAATAGACGTAAAAGCTCACAAGCGATGATATGAAGGATAATTTACGCTTGCAATGCATTTTTGTCCAATTAATAGATTGCCTGTGTGTTGCATACTTTGCATGACAAAAGAGCAGAATATTAAACTGCCATTTATGAATGCATGAAATTGCACTTTGCAAATTAGAAGTGCCGAAACAGAAATTTTTCACCCTGTTTAGGAAATAAACAGTCCTTAACGAATTAAATTGCATTGTAATAATTCTATGATTTATTGCAAGTTGTTTAACTTCCAAAACTTGGCTAACCCATATTAAGGTCATAATCCATCATGTCTTGCTTGAAAAGTCAGCAAATAATGGCTGTTGTAGTAGCTGCTTTGGATGATAGTATGAAAGAAGTATTAGCACTTGTCAACAAAACTGCTTACAACTTAACATTAGCATGCATGGGCTGCTGTACCTATTTATTATTCTGGCAGCTTCACACATATTGTTACAAGCTTATAAAACATTTTGTCGGGTGGAAACCGAATGTACACTGTTTGGTTTTCTGATAGACTGGCAGCATAAATGTCTGGGCCGACTTAGTTTAGGTTAAGTGTAAATAGAGACACAAATTCTTCAGCCTGTTCTCTTATTGATACTGAAAAGTACTGAATTATTCAGCATCCAACTCTTCTGTTTGTGTCTATCACAGTTATCAATTACCCATCAGTCTTCTTGTCAAAACAGAATGGATTAATCTGGCTGAAAACAAGACAAATAAGTGGATACAATAACAGAGGTGCAGGGTTGCCAAACTGTCAAAGGGAAATCCAGGCAGCGACAATTGCCGTCAAAAGTCAGATATCTGGCTTAAATGAGCAAGTGATTTCCCTTTACAAGCAAAGAATGCACTTAGCTTACTCCAAGTAAATTAATCTGCCTACTTTGTCTACTAATGTGTTATCAGCAGTGATGGTCACAGTGACTTTGTACTTACTGCTCAGATGCCTTTACAGCTCAATGCTTTATGTGCAAGTTGATATTTAAATATGAATATACACAAAATGTTATTTTATACATTAAAAGAAATATACTTGAATACATAAACTTCTGAGTGTGATTCTTGTGTTAAATTGATCCATTGTACACATAAATTCCTAAGAGAGATCAAGTAAATCTTTGAACTCAGGCCTGTGGAATACACTCAGCATCTGTTAGATCTAGCCTTCCATTTCCCCCCAAGCTTTAAACTTTCAAACCTTGCTTGACAAACTCTTTAGGTCCATCTATTACTCTTGACAAAACATGCAGATGCATGTGTTTTCATTTGTATCTTTAAGAAAAATGTTAGTAACACAGCCCCCAGTATGGAGCAAAGGTTTGGCACCCACTGAGTTATGTTTGGGATTCTATCAGAGGTTTCTGATCTGTTTACCTTCTCCACCTCCTACTCTCCCCAGAGTAATACTATCAGAAAAGACTCTTCTAAACTGTTTTAGTTAATCATTACGCATGCCTGAAGCATTACAATCATGGCAGAAGATTTCAAGAGCTTCATGTAAGCCACGCTTTTCTACTGTATAGTGCACTAAAAGCTTTTGTATTCAGCATATTTTACACTTATTTTAGAAGCGTATCTGCTACCTGATTTTAATTCGTACACAGACATGAAGTACTAGATTCTGGACTTTTAAATGCATGCTAAAAATTACCAGCATTTCCCACTATCTACAAAATAATATGAATAAAGCAGATTATTCACAAGATCTTGAAAAAGAAAACTTGCACATTAAACACTTTGACAGACCAAAAAAATGATATCCACACATTTCTACATAAATTATTGTAATTCCTTGAAAGTCAAAATATGGTCAAGAGAATTGCCAGAGTAATAAATTTGCAGAAACAAAACCAACCCCCCAAACTAACAAAATAAAATCCAAAAAAACCCACACACAGAATACAAACAAACAAAAAACAACCAAGTCCCTCCCTGAAATTAGCAGAGATGTTTTTCAATAATTTCCCCTAGAGGCTTGACTCACTGCTGATCTCTCTGGATATTCACTAAAAATACGGTGAAAGCCATTATGTCACATTATTTCAGTGAAGTAGTGACATTTACCTGGTATGTGGTAATCTTTCAATTTTTTTTCATTTCTATTAAGCATGAACAGTACATGACTGGCTCTGTTAACCACTTGATTTCAAACATCAGGATTTACTGGCAGACATTTAACAGTCAAGAAAAGATTGCACTGTTACAAAAGTTATTTCGACATTATAATTCAGCATTGCTAGAGGTCTGCTCAGGTCTTTTAATAACTTTTAAGTTAGAATTGATAAATAAGATATATATTCTAATATTCCTTGTTCTGCTTTTGGAGATATGCTCATTAGGATCTTTGGAAATTTTTGTGGAATTAGTGTCAGGTCCAGGTCCGATTTAACTCTCTTGATCACTTCTAAGTGAAACAGTGTAAAGACATGTCAGGGTGTCTTTCAGGAAGACCTTTCCAGTTCAAACAAGGAAACAATATAAACTTACCTATTACTTAATTCTTGACAAAACTGCTCTGTTCTCTAGAAAATTAAGAAATCATTTTTTCCTCTGTAACTAGTGAGAGTAACTATTATTGTAAGAGACATAAAATAATTTAAACAGAAGAAATTCATTGCTTCATGTCAAAGGTTTTAAAAACTAGTTATAGAAATCAAACACTGAAATGAAAAGAAAATTGCAGCAGAAGCACTTACGCACTTCAAATGTCAGGGAATAATTTTCATTTTAATATAAGGTTTTTGTCTTGATTTTAAGATCCAGCTTAAACTTATTTGTTTACTCCAAAAGTTATTCATTATGGCTACTAGATCTATCTACATGTTTGAAAACTGTCTAATGTCACAGTAATTTCACTTAATGTCCACGGGATTTCCAGAAAAATCTACACGTAAATTTCATTAACATCTGTCATATGAGACAACAAGGAGAATAATGCTGACATTATCAACCTGTTGAAACACCAACCCAGATTTAACATTAAGGCAAAATTGCACCAGTTGACATAGCTCGCATAACTTCCAAAGATTGTTTCTTATGGGAAACATCTTTCACTTTTAATCTCACTATGTTTTTCCCCAAAGAGGGGCACATATCTGAGGACTAAAAGGATTTTTATTTCTAATACCTAATTACATAAAGATTGCTGCTCACGAGGCATTATGTAGGTATGAGTAAGAAGCAACAAAATGGCTGCACCTGTTTAATTTTTCATTCTGTAATTTAGAAAAAATAGTTTAACCAAAAACAAGGGCTGAAGGTAGGTCTGTCACTATAGTGCTTGTGATATAGAGGCAGAAAATGCAGAATTGAGAGGCCCCTCCACTGATAGGGACTTCAGGATGACAAAGGCTGCCAGAGTTTCCTTTGAGACAGTCAGCAAACATAGCCTTAGCATCCAAGCTGCAGATGGAGAGACCTGACCAAACCTCAATATCATCATGAAAACTGAAAATATGCAAGAGGTAAATAAGTATCAGAGCAGTTGGTGGTGGATTAACATTCCATAAAGCACATCTCACTTGATGGTTTCTTGCATTGATTGTCAAAATGTTAGGTACACTAAAGCACATTCATACTAGCTACAAAATTAAAATCTAGTATGCATGTTATCAAGCAGTATTTGAGGTGATCAAGCTTTTTACATAAAACTGCAAATCGTATTTTGACAGTTTAGGTAACATTATACAACAATAAACAAGAGCATTTGTGCAGCTTATCATGAGGTTTGAGAGGAATTTTCCAGGCCTAAAAGACAAAACAATACAGGAAATGAGGTAATCCCAAACCTACCCGCAGAACTATAAAGGCTGGGATGCCACTAGAGAATGTTTTCAGAATTCTTTAGTAACGTTCATTTATCCCACTTTCAAAAACTAAGCAAAATGTAATTGTGGTAAATTATATTATCTTTCCATGATTTGAACATTTAGTTCAGAGGTAGCTTCTCCAAAGAATTAAATTAATTATATCTAAAGTAGTGGTGTTAATATTAAAAGATTTTCAAAAATGCTAAGAGCTCCCAAACAGGAAGAGCTCTTTTTTTTATACTATATATAATATATATATAATTATATATATATATAATATAATATTTTATATATATATATAAATGTAAGATTTTGATCTTATATTTCATCTCAAAATATAAGATTTTGAGTGTACCGGTTTTATATTATTGCTTGATATTGTTTTTATTACAAACATAGCAGGTTAAGAAAATGTTGAATTTATTAAGTGGTCCACCATACCTGGTCCTGTTACTCCCCTGCTTGTTTCAATATGGTAGAATCTGTCTTGTTTAAAGCATCGTGCCAAGCGGAGTTATTATCAGCTACTTGGCACTGGACAACATTTGTGGACACACAAGCCAGATGACACAATAATTTTGAAATTTCTTTTTAGCATTTCACAGTGTTTGATGTGTTACTTCAAGCTAATTCCATGCATTTTCTGAGGGGAAAATTTAGCAAGTTAAAGAAAAATAGAAAATAAATTATTGTGAATTGGTGCATTTGAATGGTACTTTATCTAATGTAGTCTGTGCAGTTCTGCCCCATCTTCAGACAGGCGATTATCATTCTGAATCATCCATAAAAAGAGGACAAGGATCAGAACTCCCTCTGTGATCACAGCTTATTCCAATTACCATCCTAAAAATACTCATCTCTCACTCTTCAAAGCTTGTATGGAAAGAGAATCCCAAGGGTGGTCTAAAGAACCCCTTCCCAACCTACAGCCTGTTATAAATGATGAAAACAAGACCCTGGCTAAGAAACTGACATTCTTAACTGCAGTAATAATGAGATACATGAACCGAAAATTGCTTTTGAAAAATCAAACTGATCAACTGATCATGGCACTTCAGTTGCAAGTCAAGGTATCAGGGTAAGCAAAATTTCTCTTTCAACCCATAACAATACTTAAAGAAAGAAGAAAAAAAAATTCTGCTGGGTATTGGAACTTTTTGGTTCTTTTCATCAGAAGCCCACATTGGTATTAATAGTGTGGGTTGCATTGAGTCAGAGTTACAAGTCTCAGGAACCACATCTTTGTCAAACTCAATAGGAAGGGCTGTTTTTTCCTATTCATTTCACTTAATGTTTTATTTTGAGAAGTTTTATTGGCCTAGAGGGGAAACAAATATCAATCTTTCTATTGAGCACTAAATTTTGAGAATGAAGTGTCTGACAAAACATCATCATTATGAGCAACTTGCTTTCAGAACATACCTATGGGTATTCGGTAGTACAGGATCTGTCTACTTTTGATAACATAGCTACAATCACAGAAACATCTCAAATTTTTCTCAAAATGTCACATAAAAGTTATAAAAACATTGTTGAAATGAACAGCAGTTTTAAATATTAAAATCATTGATCAAAATGAAAAACACTGATAAAATCAACCATAATTAATGAGTAGACCTGATACACAACTTCATAGTTTCTAGTGAAGAAATATCTTGGTAGAAAATGTTGTTTAAGCCAAAGTTAAGTCCTCCACAGGAATTTTTTTTTTCCACTGGAACTCTTTATTTTAAAGTAGAGAACGTAACTAATAACATCCCATCCTATTTCATTATTTGGATTAAATTGAACTGTTTCACCTTCCATTATTTCAGCAATGATGTAAGCTTATTTGAGCTGCCCATACATCTTAGATGGACTGTGTATATATTGAATGAATCACATCTCTCATTGCTTCTTATGCGGGAGATTTTCATGCTGAATCTTTGGGTTAGTGTGCAGGAGATGGAAATGCAATGTTGCTAACATGAACCAAATGGAACCTTTCCACTTAACTCAGAATGGAACAAGAGTTCTGCAAAGATCAGCTCAGAAATGTTCCATATTAAACTGTCCTTGAAAATACTTCAAAATTCCCTGGTTTGGAAAAATAAGAGTTTATTTTTCAGAGTTGATAAAAATTGTCTAAAGAAAGGGTATTGAGGTCAGAAGGACTAAGCAGGCATTTAAATATATAAAAACTCAAAGTTTTTTGCCCTGTGTGAACTTCTACCTTTTTCTCTATAGCTCATAGGCTGATAAAAAGCACTCACATTAAATTTGCTAATACATTTATGACTATTTCTATGGTAAAATTTAAATTTGTAATAGAGATAACTGATTATTTGCTTTATTAACTTAGCATTAATCAACTTATTTTCTTATCTTAAATGTTATTATCAAGGTGAGGCTAGCACACAACAGCTAAAAACTTATTTATCAATAAAGTAGGATAGGATTATTCTGAATTCAAGAGTTACGATGATAGATTACACAGTCATAGGTGAACTAGATTTAAAATAGCCTAAGCATAAAAAACCCCAGTTACATAATTCTGGGCCCTAGCAAGAAACAAAAACACAATTGAAGAACCTCAACAAGGACAACAACAGTCTGCTGCTATGGCTATACTGCAATCAATGACTACTTGAAGTAGTTTAAAATGGTTTAGAATATGGATGGTATGCAAAAATATTCTTCCTTTGGGAGTACAAAGATAAATTACCAAAATTATGTGCATTAATATATGCAATAATTTTCATAAACAGAAAATGCTTTGCAGTTTTGGAGAGAAGAAGAAAACAGCTAGCAAGTGGTATGAAGAGAACACTGGACTAACCAGCCACAGGAGACAGGCATGGTGCAAAGATCTCCTCTGCAAGAAAATACTTTAAATGATGCAAGAAAGAGGAACTTCTTTTGCAAAAAGTTTTCCAGAAACATTTTAAGGAGGAAAATTCAGAAGAGAGGCACATGAAATCAAATGTAGGATGTTGATATCCCTTTCCATTAAATACTTTTCCCAATCACACCTGCTTAGAGAATGATGCAAGGCTACCTTTTATCTGTCCAGTTTGTGCCTCTTCCTTATCAGTAAAGATTAAAATACACATTCCTGAAAGAACTTACGAGACATAACTTGCTTACTAAAAGCATTTGGTGGCAATTACCTTCAGGCTAGTTTTGTGCTTTATAAAAGTATATTCTATACCTGTTAAGAATTTGCTATCTTTATATTTCCCTTGTATTATTTTCTAACAGGAAAACAGAAGCTCTGTGTATGATCTACACATTAACTGCACACACATTTTCACTGTTTTCAGGTACAATATAAACTTTCTAACCTTGCATGACTCTTTCTCAGCTCTCATCAGCCTGACTCATCATGGGAAATACCATTCAAAATCAGAGTGCTTCTGTATGATATTTCTGCATTATTCTCTAGCTTATTCTTTTTACATACCCTAATTTATTTTTGACAGCAACCTCACTTTTAACAGAAATTTCCATTCTTTCTCTAAATTAATATTGCCAGTACAGTAATAATTGAAGAAAGTATATAAATGCTTCAAAATTTTCTCCTCCTTTACTTTGCACTTCATCTGGCACTGTTCCTACCATTCATTTAACCTGGTCATAATTCTTCTTGGGACTAAACTAACTCAATCCCTGCCCCCAACAAATCCTGGCTATATCCTCAAGAACAAAACAAGACCAAAGCCAACCTCATCAGCATCAGGTTTAAAACTTGTCATCCAGGAGCTGAATAACAGGTTTATTTTTAACTTTCAGTGAAATCAATTTGTGATCAAAGTTTCTTCTACAGTTGAAGATCCATGGCATAGGGACCAACCATTAATATCTGGTTTAGGTATTCTGTATCGCCTCAGGGCTATGTAACTCACATGCAGGCACTACAGGACTGACTAATCCTGCTCTTGTGGAGCATCATGGAAACTGAGCTGGGCCCACCATTAATATAAGCTACCATGAAGAATCATAACAATAGCTGCCCAGATTTCAAGGTACAATTTACACAACAATCCCTTTGAATTATCTCTTTCCCAAGTCCCCTTCTCAACAAGCAGCACAGTCTATTTACTGTGACATAAAAGTCTGAAATCTCATTCTGTTGAAATTAAAAACAAGATCTGCTTCTTTATTTCTAAAGACAGGACATAATCTCTAAACACTACCTATTTATCTATGTATCTATATCTATAGTGATCTATATCTTAAAAAGCAACAGGAACTAGTGCCAAGACTATTTCATCTGCTGGGTACTGGAACTAGGCATCCATTAAAATTTAATTTAAAAATAATAAAAAAAAACATAGCTGGATATTTCCTGCCGTTATTTCACTAAGTATAATTCTAGTTATAATCTTTCTCACCAGGATAGACTAAATAATGTAGAATCTGATCCATCTCAGGTGTTGCTTTATATGAATTATGAAGTGCAACTGTTAAAACAAAAAATACATGTTTTGAGAACACACAGTTGTTATACAGTAATAATCTCTTTAAATGTACTCTCACACATGATGCACCTCATCTTTGACTAATTAAATAACAAAAAAATTGAAATAAGCATACAATGGCAGAAAAGGTAATGTAGGTAGAAGTAAGGTAAGGCAGAAAAGGTATTGCCACTACAAAGATATATGTTAATTGTGAATTAATTTTGAGATTATTTCAATACATAAAATCTTTCTCAACTTAAAAAATACCAGTTGAAGAAAACAAACATTTTCCCTTCAGTTCTTCTGAACTCTCAGATTCTGCCTGTTTCAATAGTTTATTTATACTAACTGTATGCACATGTGTTCCCAGGTCCATTTAATAACTGGAATTAACAAAATAAACATAAGCACTAACTGCCTCATGAAATTCAAGATATCAAATATGATACCCTGTTTGAACTAAATGGCAATGTATTTGCAATTTAAAATATAACTCATCATAATGAAAATGTAAAGCAGTAGTTCTGCTTTATTCAATATGGCAGGTTAGTGATCCCTGTGAAGCCACATTGAAGCAAAGAGCAGATTAATAATTTAATTTGGTTCAGGACTGTGCAAGTAACCAGCTGTTGACCCTAACAAGGATCAACCAATTAGACACCTCTATTTAATTGTTGGTGACCCAAGTAAATCTGACTAGGAATTTTTATTGTAAACCAAACACAGTGGTCTAAAAAAAACCCCAATTATCCCCCCTGGTGGAGACAGTGAGTTTCATTGAGCCTCACAAAGAAGCTCAGCAAATGAGAAAAATTGCTATTTTTATGATCTTTTTAAGTAAGATCATTTTAGGCTGTGTTCTGTGAATTAGCCTTTTTCAATACCCCTTGGTGAAGCAGCAGTCCTCTCAGATAAACCCTCACTAAGCAAATACCATTCATATGAAGTTAGGTTTGCTTCTTGTTATCACAACTTATGCCACTTAATTCATTATTCAATGAATTCACTTTCTTATTTATTAGATGCAAGGTAGCCACTCATCCCTAAAGGCCATGTATGCAAAAGACTGCTTGTAATGCTGTCACTTCAAACCTCTCCAGGCTTTTACATTGCTTCAAGAATTAGGGGGAAAATAGCAAACAATTTAGATTTATTCATGCTGATATTAAATCTGTATATGATAAAGGAAATGAAAGAAACATTACATAGCTAGCTTAAAATCTATTGATACAGATCAACAGAATATCTTATTCCCTGTAGCTGGGACATTGACTCCTGCAGTATAAAACCCACTAGAATGTATTTTATGTTTTTAAGAGATCTGATTAAAAAAATAAAAAAGTATTTTTTGTTACATTCCTTCCTCCCATTGAAAGGCAACTCAGCCTCTTTCCTCAAGTGCATCTGATATATTCAGCCCACTACCACTACCAGAATTATCTGCTGAATCCTCGTAGTTAGCATACAAAAATCAGCAATTAAATGCCACAGATATCAAAGTCCAAAATATTTAAAATATCCTTTTGTTATATAGGGGACTGTAAGACATATTGCAGCTGATTTTTGTAACGTGTGTTCTCCAATGTTTTTAAATGTAAATTTTGCTAATGACATTTAATAGCACAAAATAAGGTCTTCAACTCTTTTTGCACTGCAGCAGCAGTCAACAAGATGTTTCAATTTTACTCTGTAACCTTATGCTGTTAGAATCATTAAAATGCAAATGAATTACTGAATTAAAAAGACTTCCAATACATTCTTAGCAATTAATATTGTATAAAATTATCTGCGTAATTACACACACCAACATTTATATAAAGCATTGTAAAAAGTCATCAATAAGAAACTGGATGTAAAACTGGCGAGCACTGGAGAACAGGCATCTACATATGAAGTGTAGTTTTTACAGTTAGTACTCTATGTGGCTATTATTACACAGTACATTCCACATTTTAGTCATTAACACATTTAAAAAGTAAGTATTTTTTCCTAGGAATTCAATCTAATGATGCATAATAATATTTAATTTACAAAAATTTACAGTAAATATTTTCCTGATATTAACTCTACTTTTAAAATTATATTTAGTGACCTGACATTACATAAACAATTGAAACAATAAGGAAAAAAACACATACAAAAATAATTGCAGGTATACACATCAAGAAGTGATTGAATGACTCAAAATAGCATTCCAATTATAGCAATTTATTGCTAAAGTTGCTACAATAAAAACTGCTTTTTAAAACACTACTTTATATTTTTCTAAGGGTGTGTTATATGGATTGTGACTTTAAAAATATATGTATGATTCTTACTAATCCTCCTCTTACATCATCAGTTACACCATCATAATTCAGGAACTTATCCACCTGAATAATTAACCTTCTATTCCTGCAATAGGCAAGTACACAATGTATTGCTTTCATTAAATTCATAATGCAGCAAGTATAGAAATTCATAAAATGTAATGCAAGACCCAGTTGTTTTCTCTGTATCATGTAACAGTATCAGTAGCTGGGCTGTGTGGGAAACTGTATTAATCTGATATTCTGGAGCAATTCTGAAAACTTAGAGGGAATAATAATAATGAATGAATAAAAACTTTTCTGTTAATATACAGAGTCCTAACTTTATCCTATTTTGTGCAATGTTTGCATTTTTGCACATGGGAGATTTTAAAAGTCACACTGAGATTTTTATAGTGCGACCGTATGCTAGATAAAGACATTTAAGCTGTCAGTATAAACTGCTTCTGTTTTCATTTTGCATTTAATTTCAATGCCAGACTCAAGACATAAATTTTTCATCACCTGCAATGGTATGAATAAAAGATTAAAAAAAGAACTGAGAAGAAATTCTAACACATGCAGTGCAATGCAGCACATTGTGCAGACACAGTGTGCATAACTACATGTTTAATTTCCATCACTTTTTCCTATGTCAGGAACACTATTATTTAGTTCATACATCATGCAGCTAATTTCCAGGATTTCAGCTCTGTGGAATTCAAATTTATCTAGCTCTGGATAATAATCCATTCAACACTCTTGAAATCTGAAGATGATACACATATTGGTAAATCCACATAGTATTTTCTTAATATTAAATAGAGTATGTCTCTTGCCATCTAGTGTTGGTAAGTTAAGTATTATTAAAATTTTTCAACAGCACATATTCTTGCTTTACTTCTTGAAATAGCAAATGAAAAATCCTTTTTCTATGTTAGAGGCTAGAACTGCTAAAATATTCTGAGCTTATTTCAACTTCTCATTAAGGCTCACTTCATATTTCAGCTAAAGGATGTTATCAATCCCAAGAGGTGACGTCATGGTCTCACAATTTTTTATTTAGCACTTAAGAGAGTTTTTAAGACCATCTTTGGTTTTACTATATTAACTCTCAGAGGGGCTTGGATGAAATTCTGTTTATCTCTCTCCAGCAGCCTCTGCAGAATAAGGAAAAGTTCTGTGGAATATACTTCATTTAGGTATATTCCTATGGCAGCCTTCTATTTATTGGAAAATATCTGAGATTCTTAGTTTGACTTTTGCCTAGCAGCAAGCTGTCAGGCACACTCTACATTCAGTCCAGTCAAAAGTAAAAAAAAATTCTTCACTCTTGCAACATTTCTAATAATGTACATCTGTATAGTAATCTCTGTACACTGAAACTAATTTAAGGGAAAAAATTACACGGTAAAATATAGTACATTTTAATATATTATATTATATTATAGTACAATTATATACAACATAGTATATTTATAGTACAATTTTAATATAGTAATGTGTCAAAATGTTTCCTAAAAATAAGTTCAAACTGTGGTTTGTAGTGCTTCACCATCAAGAGACTTAAACATCTGAGCAAAGGCAATAACGGTATTACTCCAGTCCCTGGCCTTTTCAGTCTGGGATGAGCACTCTTAATTGGAAAGATACACTTAATGGATGGTGACTGGATTAAAGTGATTTATGGCTGTCAGAATCAGTAGGAGGGAAATGCATCATTTTACTAGTTGCTTCTTTGACTTGCGGCAAAGCTGGTCCAAGTCACCATGTTTGAAAAACTTTTAGAAGTATTGTGTTTAAGTTTTCATTTCAAATGCTTCTATTGAGAGTTCAAACAGAAAAGAAGAGGTAGAATATGAATAATGAACTATTTTCACATCCAATGAAAAGTTGTCCATTTGTAATAGACTGCAACATACTGCTGGGGGTGTGTGACACCTGCACTTAGGACACTCATTTGCATTCATTCTCTACTTCCTCTAAACAAATAAAATGACATTCAGCATTTCAAGCTGTCAAGGCAAAAAACAAAGCAAAATTATGTATTTATTTTCAATGGAGCAAGACCAATGGCAGCAATGTACTTACTGGCAATTCACTTCTCAGTTCCCTTGCATCAGCTCTGCAACATGCTGGCTGAGTATTTCAGCCTTGATCCCACACAGATCTTTGCTTTACTTTACATCGGATGAGAAACCACCTGCTATGAGGATCTGAACTCTCTTTTAACAAATTTAACAAACTATAGTCTGCAGCACACAAGTATAGTCTTAACACATGAGATAGTAAGCAAAGACCAAATGTGAAAATTTGGTCACTGGAAATAGCTGTTTGAATTTGCAGAATTCCATTTAGTTAACCTTTTTCTATAAAATTTGGAACAATGATAAGGTTACACAATTATATTACAATCTCATTTTTTAACTGTTTCAAAATGTATGAGTAACTTGGGCATCTGGGCATGGTAATTGTGAGTTTGTATACATCTATCCATTATATTTCATATGTATACATAAACAGAAATTTAAAAATGCAATACCACAAGTGTTGTACTTTAAACACACTTAGGAGTGTAGGATTCAAGGAATTAACCTGAGAGTGATAACAACAATAAGAAAACATCTTGTAAAGAGTATCTAAAACTACCTCTAGTTCTTGACACCACTATTTTCAATCAATAGTGAAAATTGAAAATTAATTGGCAGTTAGAAGATAACATTTTTTTCCATGCCACATCCTTAGAAAAAGCAACTGCAACCTTTTGGACTCTAGATTTTTTCCTAAATTCACAGAAAATATTGCAGTTCAGAAATGGGATAGAGAACAGAAAGGTTTGTTTAACTGTATAGGAAGAGGGTGTGAGCAGTCAAACAAACCAGTCCGTTAGACTCAAGGCACTTTCTGTTTGTTATATTTTTTTCCACCTATCAGGCAGTATTCTTCCCAAAATGAGAAAGTGTGGTGCAATTTTTATAGTTGTTTCTATGGTTGAAGACACAACGGGTAGTTGTGCACAACACACAAATGTGTAAGTTTATCTTATTCTCTTGTTTGCCTAGGGAAGTCATTTTGATGTTCTTATACTACATTCAGTTGTGAATTTTCCAAATATGAAATTGGAGAAGTTGAAAAATTTTAGTCATTGTCTGAGTGTTGCTGTGTAAGGGTTCATTTTAGACTTAGATATTTCAGATTTATATTCAATATCAGTGATACTGAATTTCAGTGCGTAAATAATTATTTGTATTATTTAATCATAGCATAAGCATTTACTTCTAGAACTGAAAAATATAATAAAAGTACAAAAATTGCTCAAATTAATTTGCATTGCATCAGCTGGGTGCTAATATTAAAAAAAAAAAAAGAAAAAACAACAAACCCAAACTGGTGAATATCTGCTAATTGATATAAATTTAGGAGCTAGTCTGCGATTTCATTATGAAGTACAGCTACAGAACTTGATGGCTTCTGTCATTTTAAAATGAATGCTTGCAGTGTGGCTGTTTCATTCATATTTCTTTTTTATTTTTTATTTATTCTAGACAAAAGCTCAAGAGACTTCCAAGCTTTGAGTCTAGTAGTAATTTCAGTATAACAATTCCATTTCTAAAGCTTCACCTATCTCATTGCTAAATTTTACTTAAAATCAGTATATAGTCACAGTTTATAATAAATTTTAATATATAATTAATTACTAATGTAATTTGACAGTATAAATCTAGTTTAATTTAATCATGTTCTAAAGTGCAACATGAAGAAGTGATAAAAGAAGTTGATAAAAATAATCTTGCAGTATTCTATTTCTGCTTGCCTACTACAAATCAAAGATTTTCTTCTTTTCATAACACACTATAATATGGTTACAAGTGCATTGAAATTCATCTTGTTAGAATGGTAGTAATATATCCCACCAGGACTACTGTTCCTAGTAGCAATTTAAAATAATTATTGTGAGACTTGATGCTAGACATCAGGTTTGCAATAGAATTACAATGAGGGAAGTATATTAGAGACAAAACATTGCTGGAAGAAAACTTCATAATGGTGCAATTTGGAACTAAGCCTCAATTTTACAGTAATAGATTCTCTTTATGATGGCACAAAGGAGTAAATGCACTTAGCAAATTTAAATCTATTATTAATCACACTTCGTCAATTGCAGTGCAGAAAGAAGAAAAGAAATTAGGTTTTTAGTTATATTTCTTATATAAAACAAGTTCTGCAATGAAGAGCGTTTTAGAAAAATCTCCTTGTTATAGCTCAGAAAAGTCTTCATAACTGCAGAGAGTTAGAGAGGTTCAAAAACTTTCTAAAATAGTTCTGCATGTCTTCTTTCCAGGTTAGAAGTTACTCAAGACAGTTGCTTTCTTAATCACTCTTCTTAAATGGAGGGAGGCTTGTACTACTCTTGCTTAATTATGTCACAATTTTAACAAAATCAAGTATACTCATTTAAGTATCTACAGACTGATTTGCAGTTTGACAGACCACTGAATGCTTTCAGAAAGATATTTCAAAGAAAGAAACAGAAAGTAACATAATATGGATTTTAGAAAGCTGTCATACTGCACTGAAAAACATTTCTTATTCTATCACTGTGAAAAATTCCAGTTTTTATACTCTAAATTGCAATTTTACATCTAACATTAAAATAACACAGATTTGGTACCTCTTTTCTATTAAAAATTAATTACATTTTAAATAAGAATACAATATATATAAAATATATAAAATATATATCAATATATTAGACTGGCAGATGAAGAGTTGCTTACATTTTGTTGTGTTCGGGGTTTTTATCACTGATCTCTTCAATAAACAGATGTCAGACCAAGACAATTCAGGTGAAAATGAAACTTCTAATTTCAGCACAAAGTAATGTGAAAAAGATATCTACCAAAGCACCAGCATATGAAAGCAAATTGTCATTGTAAATGCTTGTTTTAAATAACATGAATTTTAAATAACATTTCTTTTATGATCAGTAAATAAACATTTTAAAATATAAATATATTATGTTTAATAAAGACATATCTCTTATCTTTGAGAGGGAGGTTAAGTTTACATTTACCTACATTTTACCTTGACCATTTAAACTGTGTCTAAAATTAGGCAGAGGATTTCTAATCTTCAGTTCCATGCATGCTCCAGCCATCACCAGACAATAAATGCAGACCCACACTGCAGCTTGCAAAGAATAGAGAATTTTCAAAGCTATTTTTAGATGAGCTAATTTGGATACCAGAAGCACTTCAAGCAGCACAAGCTCATGTGGGCTAATTTCCTCTTCTTCAGGAAGGAAAATTAGACTGTGAGGGGGTCCAGACTGTAAGTTCCTGGTACTCAAGGTACCTCATATATCGTGTTCCCTGTATTATTTCTCCCATCCTGCAGTCTGTACCATAGCCATGGCTGGAGAAAACCAGTCTATCCCTCTGTGAGACAAAAATCTAGAAATGGTTCCAAGTCAATGGCTTCCTGTGAATGAACATGCATTACCCCGTCCTTCTCACATAATTCTTGGGGATGCTGCACACTTATTGAACCAGATGACCATAGTAAAGTCTGCAAAACAGCACATCTATAACATTACAAACAAAAAGATCAATTACTCAAACCAGTTTTCTGAACGAGGAGTTAGTTGAAGACAGACAAGCCTACTCTTTTTCTACTTCATTCAGAAGACATCATTTAAAGGAAAAAGGGAACAGATGGAACTACCTGATCTGTATGCAACACCTAGGAGAGGTGGCATTACTTGCTTCCATAATTACTTCTCAAGTCTCTGATAGTTCGTTCTTACTAATGTGAAGAAGAACAACTTCCATTCTTCTTAAAAGTAAAACATTCAGCTATCATCAAAATGTGACTCATGTACAACCACAGATTTAAAAGCAATTACACAAGTGAAAGGAGAAAAAAATCCCATAAATTAACAGTATCTTTAGATAAATTCATGACTCAAACTGTGAATGTTTTTTTATTGTCCTTATGGTATTTCAGAGCACAACTTTGTTTAAAACAAATTACTCAGCCAATGTTTTTGGAGGAAGTTAGAAATTCTGAGTTATACCTTCATTTTTTTTTCTTTTTTATGTAAGCTTGTCAACTGATCATTTTCCTAATGGAAAAAAAAACCACTTCCCATAAACAACTCTTTAGCATTCCTGAAAAAAAAACCCAAACAACTGAAAATTTCCTAAAACTTCCCAAATGGCCAGAATGATACACACTGAAACCTCAGGATAGTGAGACAGCATGCATCTGATATAGCTTGTTCAAAAAGACTGTTAGTACTCTATGTCAGTAAAAAACAGTTCCGTGTTTCTATGTTCAAGGATTCCAGCAGGAATACTGCTACACTCCTATTCATTTTTTTCACCTGGTCCATACACTGTCATTAGCTTATAGTCTACAGCACAGGTGATGATAATGCATGTGTGTTTATTATAATGCCATGCCTTTTGACTACTAATTAGAATTTAAGAATGCCTGCATCTTGCAATACTCTTTACATCATTGAGAAGTCCATCCCCAAAGCACCTACAAGGCAGAGCTGACCATGGCTGGAGCATGGTGTTTTAAAGCCAGCCTGCAGTCAAGGATTACACCCATGCTGTGTGTCATACTGACTCCATGAAGCATCTGTTTTTCAAATGCCATCACGAATGGCACTTCTCACAGATTTTGTTTCCTTTCTCTGAAATATTCTGATAATCAGAGGTCACAAAACTAAAATACTTACTAGAGAAAAAACAAAATTTCTTAGTATAGTTTATGAATTACAAGATGCTGTGCTGAAGAACAAGAAAAAAAAAAAGAAAATAAAGTATATTATAGTAGCAGTTCCAAGACTGAGGGAAGCAATTCTGATAGCATGCTACTTTTAAAGCTGAAGAGCACAATCTGGAATAATACAGCAGAAGAATGTTCCCATATCATACAACTGACAACATCTATTAAAACAGAAGTATATCCAAGACTGCAGGGGCAATCATATGCTTTTAGGACATGGTTCTAAAATTAAATTTTCTGTCTTTTGACCCTACATAATTTTCAAAACAAGCAAATAAAATTATTCCATTTTATAGAATAGCTACTCTGGGATAGGACTAGATGCTCTGACTATATGTTCTAGATGATGCTGATATGATATATACATTCTAGTTGTTCTAGACCATTCACAACCTGAAAAAGGAAAAAGTTTAGGTTAAATCTGATGTAATACTTTATGTAAACGTAGCATTTGTTGGCATCACTTAAAATCTCCAGTGCTGGTTGAACAACAGCACAGATTTCTTCTCCATAATAAATAATCTAGGGGCAAATCTAAATTATGTGAAGTAGAGAACCCCACCAAGCAATTTCTCCAGCAAATGTCAGTTATTAAACATTGTATAACTTAGATAAAGGAGTATAATACATGCAGATTACGCAGATTATTAGTTTTTAATAGAAGTTATAGTAAGACATTTTTTGTCTCACATCGTCATAATTTCCAGTTCTTAATATGAAAGTCCGCCTATGTACCTCCAGAAGCACCACGAACCAAGGCCTAAGACAGGACAATGAGATGTTCACACTGAATAATATCCATATAGAGGTGTATATATATACACATGAAAGTTGCCAGCATTAATAACAGGCACCAAAACTAGTTTGACTTTCAGATGAAACGGAGCTTGTTTAAAAAATTTTCATATTTGTAAGCTTGCAATGAAGAAAGATGAGAGATTAGTTTTGCCCCTAAATAAATAGGACTGAATAATAAATGCACAAAGAATTACTGTCTACTTTTCAATATTAGCAGAGAACTATATTTCTTATAGTTAAAAAATATGTAGATTGCAAAATTAATAATCCCAAATTTTTCAAGCCTGTGATACACTGATGGTTCTAAATGCAGATTATTTGACTATCCTGAATAGACGAATGAAAAGGTACACAATGACTCCAACTGGCAATCAGTTTAAAACTTTAAAAAGAAAATCAGTGAGTAGTTACCATGAAGCTCAAGATCGTAAGATAACTGACAATAACAGATCAGTAAAATTTAAAAACAATAGACATTGCATGAATAAAACAGCTGTAATTTAAAATCAAAAATACATCCATAGGCCCGTTGTGCTGTGGATTTGAATGTACCACTCTCTTTATACACAGAGAGATGCTTCCCATAAGATCAGATTACCCTTTAATATTTTCCTTCAATGACATAAAAAGCCACATCATAGTGGCTCTTGCTGAATGCAGGCTCTTTGCCATGATTGTTCAGGAGCCACAACCTTTTGAAAGCTGAAAAAATTCCTGAAGTATTCCCATTACGTGTTCTTGCATCTCTTAAGCGATATAACTTGTGCAAAACAACACTCCCTAACTGAGCCACTGTATTCCTCCTACTGTCATCTTCAATACTGCAATCAGATTATTCTTCTGTAGTATCTTTCCCACCTCTGCTGCCATGACTGCCTTCTATTGCTGAATGCTCTTTTCTGGTATCTGTATCTGTACCTGTAACCTCTTGTCTATGTCTTCCACTTCCTTCTTTCACAGCTGTGCTTCTAACTTAGAACTTTATTACTTTCAGTATGATTCCTCTGTTATTCCTCTCAATCACAGCACTGAATTCTAACTACTGTCTCCAAAAAACACTAACCCTTGTCTATTTTCTTTTGCGTTTTCTCTCAATTTGCCCCTTCACTACATCATCCTGAATCATCTCTGAATTTAGGTTAAAAATCTTAAAATCTTAAAATCCCCTGTAAACAAATCTCTCTTCGTTTTCAAGGGACTGCTCACCCTTATTAGCTGAGCATCCTCTAATGATACTTGTTATTTCGCTGGTTTTCCTCCGAACTGCAACCAGTTTCTGACACATGTAATTTATATAATCAGAAAAAATTCTTTGTTTCCATGCTCACAATCAAAAACAGCACAAATTTTACCATATAACTCAATGTAAGAGGACTCTTCTGGAGCGATATTCCCCACTGACCACATTTTTGCAGACAGGGATGAACCTTTTCCACTCCAAATTACTGTTGCTGGTTCTCCTAACCTTCACCATAAGGTGTCTTTACTTCTCCACTCTCTCTCAGCTTTGTGTCCAAAAACCTATGCCTATGCCTCCCTCCACCCACCTACTTTTCCTTGATCCTAATTCATGTGCTATGAAAATGCATCTGCACATAATAATGGCATCAGTAGTGCATTAACCCCTTGACTAATCCCCATTTTGCTACATGCATAAGAAGGTCACATTTAAGCCCTTTTAATGTGTTTTCAAAAGCATTTAAAAACTCAATTGTTAGTATGGCATTTTATGAATTACACAATAAGTCTATTTGTGTCTGTAAAGTGCCATATTCTCAACTGTTACTCTGTTAATTAGCAGTAAGATAGAAATAGGAACAGCAAAAGAAATCAAACTTCAGGTGATCACAACTGAGAAGAGGAAAGTAATGTTATACGGCATAGATATTCACAATAAATCTCTTTTTATGGATACTGTAGATAGGGAATATTTAAGGGTTGCTAAGAATTTGGTTTAGCTCAGACCAAACATATTTGGTCTTGACTGCAGCTGTGTTCATGATCAGAGTGGGAACAACTTCATACTGGAATGATGTTGCTGACTGTCTGAGCAGAACTGTGACATGTTGTGTGATATGCCAAGGGAGAGCAGACAGCAAGGACGCTGTACTGGGAGACATGGTTTACCATCTTGTATTTGGATTGGAAAAACATAATTTTGTGACCTGATGATATGAGTGGATTTGTAGACCTGATCAGCAATTGATTGATGGAGCAGTCTGTTTGGTGGGCCATAAGAGAAGAAACAAGCTTTGTTTTGGTTTTAAACAGAACAACAGAATTGATTTGAAATGTCAAAAATCTAGTTGGTAACAGCAGCTACAATAGCCTGGATTTAAACCTTTTTGGGCAAATTCACACAACTGTGCCTTCCCTCAAAAAACTGCACTCAACTTCAGCAACATTAGCTCGTCTACATATATAGACAGAAAGGTTTATACACCTGAGAGAAACAGCATTACATCCCTAAAGGCAGTACAAAAACAAGGGGCATCTTGTGGGAAGCAGAAAGCAAACGGTCATTTCCGAGAACTGATTGTTGTGGTTTTGGTTTGATTTTCGGCCAACTTGGAGATAGGATTTTGGGAGAAAAAAGTGAAACGGGATCAACTTAAAAGTAAACAGATAGTTTATTAACACACAGTAAGGAAAAGAAAAAATGAAACTTTCAAAAACTCTTCCCCCCACAAGTGTTCACTTTCTTGCAGACAACATAGAGACAAAACTTGTGACATTGTTAGTTTTACTATTTAAATACAGTTTTTCATTTATTCTTCAGGAGAGGAGTCGCTTGTTTATTATGGAATTTTTTTACTGACAACCTAGAAAAGTTCTCTTGTGGGTCGGAATTCTCACTGAAACAGCACCCCGCCCCCCNAGTTTCCCAAGCTGCTTATGGGTCGTGGAACTCAGGTATCTGGGGTGTCACCTTTTAAAGATAAGCAGCTTCAAGGCAAAGGATTTCTCATCTCAAGGAACAGAGATGTCTTCTTACTTTTTTCACTGGTGCAAGAGCTTCTCATCTCTCTCCGTTTAAGCATTTTATGAGACTGTGCTGTCCATCACAAACACTTGTGCTCAAAGATTCACAAATTATTTTCTTAAATGCCTATTTTTCCATGATTTAAAAGACAATCTACCAGTAGAGTTCATTTCCATAGCTCAAACAAGAAAGTCCAGCCAGCAGGCAACTCCTTCACCTTCCTCTAATTAATTCTTTTTTCTCTCTCTCTATCTGACTGTTATGCTAAGTCTTCTCCATGCTCTATCACTTTGTCTGTTCTCACTCTGAGAAGAGCCAGTGCTTTGGAAGTCCCATCTCCTGGCAGGAAAGAGTTAAACCTTGTCCAGGCCTGCGGTGGTCACCATCTCTGCCCAGCAGCAGCCAGGATCCGCGGGAATGGGGGAAAACCTGAGGCAGGTCTCAGAGCAGCCCGGCTGATGAAAGGCTCCTTGCCCCCACCCCTCGGTCTCATTCAGGGTGGGCCCAGCCCGGAGCGGCGGCAGGCTCCCGGCTCCCCTCTCTCTGCTGGGGAAAGGGCCCAGGCCCACGGCCAGGCCTCGGGCCAGCTCCTCCCCCCATAGGGGGAGCAGCAGGGTGTTTTCCAGCTGCTAAAATCCGATCAGAGCCGGGATGGGGGCACATCATCCCCTCTCCCGGCCTGGGAGTCACCAGGCCAGGCGGGCCTCCCATGAAAGTCCAGGCCCAAGCAGACCGGGCTGTCCCAGCCCCCTCCAAAAGAGAGAGCCAAAACTGCCTTACCTCCTTTGAAAGCAGAAAAAAAAGAGAGTAATCCCAAGCTTCCTTCTAACTTTTAAAGTTGTGTGACACAGAGGTCTATCCCTTCATGCAATTGGCTATTTTGATTGTCAGTTCAAAAAAAATCACCAATTGTACCTCACCATCGGTGTTAAACCAACACACTGGCACACCAAGAAGATCTGAAAATAATTAAACAGGAGGGGAAAGGAAGTTCCTAAAAGAAAGAAGGGATCATTCTGGAAGTTGAAAATAGCATCCTAAACTGTGGTAAGTTAGTCATAAAAACCCAGGGAGACAGTCCTGAAGAGAGTTTGAGTAACAACCCATGCTGCCATCAAAAGCTTACAATAGAATAATAGGTTCTCAAACATATCAGGAGGAGGTTTTCTGCTTGAATATTCACATGGCTAGAAGAATATTACTGTGCCAGTGCCACGGGTTTTTTGCTGGTTTTGTTGTTCATGGTGGTGGTAGTGTTTTGCTTCTGAATAAGATGTGGAAAACTTGAGGAAGTTCCTACTCTTGGAGTTTTCTTAATAAATGACTCAGTGGAAAATCTCTCTTAAAATAAATGTCAGTCAGAAAAATCATGTGCAAAGTAAAGGAATAGAGAAATAAAAAAAAAGTAGCAAAATTCCATAACCAAACGATACCTGTTTCAGAGGTGAACTGATTAGCTGAATTGCAGTGTGCAACCTACCTCTTAAAGCCTACCTACTTAATTACAGACTGGAGAGCGGTAAATGTGCTACTCATCTTTGAAATGTATTCCAGGGAGTACCTGCAAACAGGTAAGTCACAAAACTGTATCAGACCAGTTAGTGGATACCATAATAAAGAACAGAACATGTGTACAGATGGATAAATTGCTTATACCAGGTAAGAGTCAGCCCACCCCTGGTAAATGGAAATAGTTTGTGAAAAAAATTATCAATGATTAGGTTTGTGTCCTGGGTTATAATGTTATTCAATTTCATCTGCTGAAAAAAACAGTTGGGGGCGGGTGCCTTTTGATAATGGCCCAACGGTTAATATCAGGTAGAGCATTGTTCTTATCTTTCTTCATAATGGGCCATTAACACTCTTCCCAAGCTGTCTCCCTTTCCCAACACATACCCACATCCTATCATACCTATTGTGAGATGCTCCACCCAGTGGGAGGAGCCAGCAATTCTTACCTGGATAAAGCTGGAACTTTAAACCAGCACAGGGTCTTGCTTCATCCGATTACCGGAGGAAGGCTGGACCCTTCTCAGCACCTCAGGACCCTTTCCTTTCTGCTACTGGATCATTTTTGCCTCAGCGGAGCCGTACCTGCCATTCCAGGAGGACTCACTTTTGGACTGTTTCCGATGCCCTGACTAACAAGGTTGTAGCTTTGACCCTGTCAGGGCTTTCCAAAATTGTTGTTTGTTTGTTTGCTGGTTTGGTGGGGTGGTTTTGTTTTTTTTTTCTTTTCTACCACATTTGTATTCTTATATTCTTAGTAAAAAGCTGTTATTCCTACTCCCAAATCTTTGCCTGAGAGCCGTTAATTGCAAAATTAGAACTTGGCGGGGGGTGAGGGGTTTACATGCTCTATTCTAAGGGGAAGCCCAGTTTCCCTGGCAGTCTAAACCAAGACAGTTTGTAAAGGAGATCTGCTCAATATAGTCCACTCTAATTATCAAAATTTCTGACATAGTTGTTTACCAAAGCCTTGTAAATAAACCAGTCATGGTGGAAAAGAAAGAGTCGCAACACAGATAAATCTGGCTGAAGCACAGGAGTCAGTTTGCATGGTGCATCCCACAGAAATTCTACAAAGACCCAAATGTTTAACTTATTCATGATTGCTGAGGAGAGGGTGAGTCAAATGCGAAATGAGAAAGTTTGCAGATGATTGTCCTGGGTTGTAGTATAGAATATGCAAAAGTATTCCATCACCACCTTCATGAAATCCAATTGTTGAAGCAGTGTTATCTCAGACCCCTCCCCCTGGACTATCTTCTGTTAATGGCCCATCAGATGCCTTGCTCTATGACTCATAGATAACTGCCTCCAGGAGCAATCTCTCGCTAATGGGCCATCAAGGCTCTGCTGCAGGACTCACCATCCCATTGTGTGATGCTCTGCCCACGGGGGAGGAGCCAGGCATTCTCACCTGGATATAATCTGGGATTTGGCAAGCCCTTGGGCACTGGATTCCCAGAGGACCAGAGCTACCAGACCTTTCTACGGGATCACTGCTTCACCACCTCATCTGGACTGCTTCCATCACCTGGATCAGGTTATATTCTGACTCTGTCAGTGGTCTTTTGTATTATTGGATTTATTTCTATCCTACCTTTTTTTCTTATTATTAAATTATATTTTCTGACTTGGAGCCTCTCACTTGGTTTGTTTTCAAACCACTACAATGATTCAACAAGTGATAGAGTCAAGAACTGATACTGCAAACATCAAGAAGGCCCTTATGACTGAACTCCTGTGCATTAGGGTGGTTAGTGAAATTCAACAGACAAAAAGTTATATGCACAGGAATCTCAATCCTTACTGTACTGGTAAAATGATGGGCTATGAGTACATTATTACCAGTAATGCATGAAATCTTCAGGTCAAAAATAGATCTGGAAAAATGTTCAAGGAGGATTAAAAATGGGGGAGAACCAAACAAATTCAAACCCCAAACAAAACTAAAAAAAAGAAAACCCAGCCTTGAGTTTAAGCATTTGTACTAAGCAGGAAAATAATAGTAATATACTAAGCAATGAATATAAATTCATGGCTTGCTCATGTGTTGAATACCATACGCATTTCTCATTGCATTCCTCTGTCTTACGGGAAAAAAGATACAGTAGGATTAAACTAGGTATAAAAATAGATGGGATTAGCTAAGGCTGGAAAAGAGATGTCAGAGCAGGATATAAAGTCCACAAAATCCAGAGTACTGTGGAATTAGAAAGAAAGAATCCACTTTACAACCATCTCTTCCAACTTACGAGTTGATGGGCCTGAAGCACAGAGAACAGCATCACATCAAAACCAAAAACATTGCTTCACGAAAAGTGCAGTAAAGTTATCCATTGCTGAAGATGCCAAGAGTTTACGTGGACACAGGTGGAGAATGGACAAGTTCATGGAAGAGAAATCCTTCATTACCTAGTGAATGTATGGATGCTTCCTCTCTTTACAGGAAGCTGAGAGCCAAATGTTGTAGCAAACTGAATCAGAGAACATTCTGAGTTGGAACAGACCCATGAAGATCATTAAATCCAGCTCTTCAGTGAATGCCCTCTAGAGGGACTGAACCCACGCCACTGCATTATTAGCACCATGCTCTGACCAATGGAACTAATCTCAGTGTCTGAGTGAATATCCAGGGATACTTCAGTATGTCAACTGGCTTTTGAATGCTTGCTACATCGAGACATTCTTCACTGTACTAATCAGAGATGAAGTCCAATAAACAGACTCAGTTTTTAAAAAGTCTGTTAATTCAGTAAACTACAAGTGAGATACTATAGGTCCTCAGATTTCACAGCAGTAATGTGTCACTTATTTTGCAATATTAAGGATGGCATCTACAAATGTCTTCTTTATCTTAATACATGGAGAGTTATTAGTACCATCTACTGTGTCTGCTTGAGTCACTTAATTTAGATTGAGTCAGAATATTTAAAATTAGTGCTACCTACATACAGGAGCAGAAGTGTTTCCAGACAGATTTAAATCAAATGCAGAAAGAAAAAAATCCATAAATATTCCCTCCAGTGTTACCTCTGCTTTACCTTTGCCTAGTATTATTGCTTTCCACATATATACTTATTCAATTATTAAAAAAAACCCACCAAAAATAGGATGAAGTATTGGCATTTTTAATGCTTTCTGTTGACATCTCCATTACAGATCTATCTCAAGGCTAAAGAGATTCTGACAATGGCACTTTATGAGAGAAACAAATTGCCCTTCTGTAATTTTTTTTTTTTGCTTTGGAATGTATTTTTTCATAAGCTAATTTAAAACATCAGCTTGAAAAAAAGCTTTACTTTAAAAATACAAATGAAACTCCACCTCTTACATTGTCTTTTCTCTTTCAATAACTTCACAAATAGAAGAATCTGCATCCTTCAGGTTGTTCTGAAGTGTATCAATGGCATCATCTACATGGCAGGTATCACTTGAAATTACATGAATTATGCTCCATTTGGCATCTGCCACGATTTCAGTTTAAAACAAAGTGCAGCTTCTCCCACATAGCATCCTGATTAAACAAATAAACTATGGTGCTGACTGCAAATGTACACACCAGAGTGTAAAAAATTAACAGATACAATGGCCAAATCTGTATTTAATTTTAATTAAATTTCATTNAAATTTCATTCTGTAGCTCAATTAATCCACTACTCCAAATGTCAGCAGAGCTTAGGCAAATGGAATGACATCTGCTAGACTGCATGCTGACTATAAAACCTTCACTGCATGCTAGAGGTCTGGAAATGTACCAGGAAAAAAAGAAAAAAAAGAGATGTTCTCAATAAATATATATCAATGTGCACAAGTCTAATTTCAACAGAAGATAGGAAAGGTACTTGATAAAGAACCTAAGAAAATTTCTTTATTTTACAATGCTGGCTAATAATACCACATAACTAAAACTGAATGCAGTGTTGTCCATTAGTAATAACATTTACAATGGAATTGTGTTTTTTTTAAAGTAGTCTATTAAGAGATACCTTGCAGCATCCTGTGTAACTACAGACACTCCGTATTATTTTTAATACAGCTTTTAGCTGCATAGAAGTATTATCCAGAAGTTTCTACTCATGTTTGAGAGCTATAGGAAGACATTATTTCTGTCACAGAAACTGATGCACTTTTTTAACAGCATTAAAGTACTTCAATGGTAATCTGACATCTAAATATGTTTACAGTGCCAGCCACATGACAGGTGGATTAGAAAAGAAGTTGGGGTTTTGAGGGAGGGGAAAAAAGACACTAACAGTGAAAGTAACTTCACAGATTTTCTGAGTCACACTGCCATATTGATATCTGTGTTAGTCCTTAATTTCTTTTTATTTCTTCTTTTTCATTCTAAAAGATTGGCCCCATCTTAGCCATAATTTTGGACTGACTTTTAAGACAAATGACAGATAAAACCAGTTAGGGCTAAGGGAGCTTGGGATGAGGCCTGTATACTTCTGAGATTAGGGAGAGGTTTCTTTAATAATGCTTGTGAGGTAAACAACTGATTTTTTAGTATTACTACCCAATGGACCTTATTTAAAATACACAACCAAGAAAAAAAGCAAAAATGAGAGGAAAACCATGTATGCATTTCACAGTACTTTATGAATAAAAATGTATTAAGATGTCTCAATTTTCCAAATGCTGACCATGGCTTTGATCAAAAAATATAAAATAATGCTGAACTGCAGGCTAATGGATGCTCTGTCATAAGATTTGATTCTGCAAATACTTAAGTCAGTCATATAAAGTGTTTACAAGACACAGCCTGTCATTTATTTTTCAATTTACTGATCTCTGTAATTATTTCCTCCTCCTACTCTTAACCAAGACATTGAGCATGTGAAAAGTGAAATAGGAGCTTTCATGTTTTTTCAAATTATCATTACAAGTCCTTCCAGCACTATTAACTATGGTTTGTGCAGCTCTTGCGTATTTTCAATGGTTGTAAAATTTTGAAGTGAAGCAAGGAATACATAAAATTATGTACTGAAAATTGAACTCTATTCTTCAAACACCTATTTTTTGTTCAGGGGGGTAGATCATATGGCTTTAATAAAAGTGCTTACCTATAATAAGAATAAAAATTTTAAAAACACCCAGAAGATTCAGACAGTTTCGAGGACAACATTCCTGTCAAATAATCCAATTATTTCTATTCTTTTCACCCTTTTGCCCATAAATTTTGAGCTTATTTTACATCAAGTGCATTCAAGAGATATATTTAAATTTCAGTCATTGAAATAAACAACGCTAAATATGATTATACTCAATTTTTTTATCATCATTATATAATTAACTAAATTACTGTCAAAAGTTCCTAAACCTATTTTTATTTTTCTTTTATTTTTGCTTTAGCAAAGGCTGCTCTCATTGTTACAGAGAGCATTCCTCTAAAATGTGAACCTGCTTTAGAGCTAGTTGTATTTGTTGATGTTATTCAACTTAGTTTTAACAAATTTAGCATCTCTATCTGACAGAATAATTCAGAACGGCCTAACATTTCAAAAATATGGCTTCACCATATTTTATGTACCTGTTAGCAACAAAAGTTTTTATATTTATGACGATATGCAAGGGTAATATCTTCAAACACTTTAAAGATGTATCTTAGAAAAATATTAATATACACTTAGATACAAACAATGTATTCTTATAACTATAAATCCATGTAAAGTACTTAACTATTAGTATTTTATCTTTGAGACTATATAAAGACATAACTAACAATCCACAGTTGCCTCTATGGAATTCAAATGACATGGACCCCAAGACTCCAACACCACTGAAATCAATGCTGAAACAGCCTGATCTCTAAGTTTAACTTTCTGGTCTATATTCGTCTAATTCTACTGTCTGTAAATCTACCCCCTCATCCCACTGACAGTGTCAGACAATGGTACATTCACTATTGAAATAGCCATGATATGGGTTTTTTGAAGGAAATGAATGTCGTGTCATAAAACTACCAGATGGAACACCTTTGTGCTTAGTGCCAACAAAAGAAAACAAATGTAATAAAACCACCTATCTTCAAATTTCATTCCAAGAAGGTCAGAGTACTGTTTCCCTGAATATCCAAAAATTTCCCAGCTTGAGCATCTTAGTGTCACTGCATACCTGCATCCAGTTGGGATCCAAACTGCCCCCTCCTTTGCCACATATATCCATATATTAAACATAATGCTTCTATAGAAACATAATGCTCAGGAACACTGATTTTAGGGAGCACAGTGTGTCTCCCAATACATGCACAAAATAAATTCACTACTGGAACAGCAGCTAAGATAGTTAACAAACCATTTTCATTTTTACCTTGTGTCACAACACTGCAGTATACATAAATAAACATGTTCGGTTATTCAGACTCCTCCGTGACAGTCAGCAGATTGCTGATTAGTACTACGCACCAAGTACAATCTTCAGACGTGTGCCTAGTTGTTCTCTTCTTTAAGTAGGAAAATTGTGAGCTATCCAAGTGACGGGAAAACTTGGATCATATCCATCCTCATTGCTCCAGCCATCAGCAGACGTAAAGGAAAAACCTATTAAAGGCTACAAGAACTGCAGTGTGTATTCATATGAATACTACCAGGGCTTCAACTTTTGATATCCAAAAAGCTGCTCCACTACATCTCCTGCTGTTGGTGTCACTGTAAAGTTTCAGGTAATGAGGTAAGGGGCACACTTCGGTTCTTTATACACCAAGATGAGGAAAATTAATTTTAATGCTACAAAGATGGGAGTAGTGGTACTGACAGCCACAAAACACTTCCAGCTGCTCCACTGTCCTGGAATCTGGAATGGGAATCCTGCTATAAACACTGCAAGTACAGAGCAGTTTCTTATGTTCCATTAGCACAAAGAGTGCATGGGGTGCTAGCTAAAGAGGGCGTTAGGAAAAATAAAATATAAATGAAAGCAACATACTTCTCTGCAATAAATGCAACAAATAATATTGCTCAGGCGGAAAAAAAAGTGAATAAAACTGTTTCTGGAAAGAAGTGTGGTGGGTTCATCATTGTGATACTTCTGTGCTATCAAGGTCAAACTCCCAAACAGATTTTTGATTTTACAGCATAATTCTACTTTCTAGTTCACAGCTGATCACAGAGAAGATGTAACTTGTGAACAAATACTAATGCTTGTTGTTCTTTTTATTTATCCTTTGACTGTTATGTGTGGACAATGGAGCTCATGTAAACTAAAAATTAGCAATTAAATGATTTCCTGGTTTTGGTCTTTTATGAACTTATGTTTTTTTAATGATAGAAAGGAAAGATAAAGTTTATGGCTCCAGGTCCTTATTTTTCCTAGGTAAATGATATTTCATATTCTGATTTTACTTTTTCAACAGAAAATAAAGTTTTCTAAGGTTCTTTTGAGTTAAGTAAATTTTTTTTAAGACTTTGTACAAACATATCCAGCAGACCTACATCTTGCTACTAGACATGCGGGTATCACATGGCCATTTTTATTGATAAGATGGACAATTTTACCAATTTTACTTTTCAGTAATAGAATTCAATAATGATTTCCAAACTACTGACCCTATTAAAAAGCTTCACAAGATGTCTTTTATAGATTTTTTTCCAAGATTCAAGTTTAAAAAATTATAATACTTAAAATGCAAAGATCTTTTCAGAACCATGAATCAAATTTTGCAATGCTGAAAGGTAAATACTAAAGAAATGTTGCATACTACAATTCCCTAATTTTTTTCAGGTAAAAACAACTGACCTGTAAAACAAAATTAAAACAAATACATTTGCTAATTACTAATGCTAACATTTGTAGACTGGTTAAAAGTCACATTTATAATCTAAAACCTACATAAAATACCTTGTAATTTGCCTTTTCTCCAATTTCATCATTATTACTAGTAAAATTAATACAATTGTAGCATCTAACATTTAGTAGTAAAGATACAAATATTTACAGAATGTAAAATAACCAAGTATAAATCTCAAGCCATGTAAGTGATCTGAAGAACATAACAACTAATTTGCAAGCTTTTCTCTGATTAAATTTTATCCCTTCAGATTTTTGCTGTTTAGATTTGTTTTCTCCTAAGTTCAAGAAAGAAAGGAGTGGTTTTGATTTTACTCTATGAGCCATGTTGTTACTCAATGAGTTGTGCATATTTCTAGACAGACAAAGCACTTCTAATCTGCCTGCCACTGACTGTCAAGTTTCTGCCACTCTCAGTGTGAAAATCAGAAGGATATCACAAACTGATGCACAGACAGATAAAATAAACACCTAATTTTCACTATGTAGCTGCCATTATGCATTTTCTCAAACAATTTTTTACACTAAATGTACATGTGTGAAGAAATGAAAAAAGAAAAATTATTTTAATGCACTATGTGAAAACTGAACTAAACTATTCACAATAGGACAAAAAAATCATAATGCTCATATTGACTCCACAAGTCATTGCCCCTTAACACAAGATACTGTTTTATTAGTGTTAGACCTCTAAAAGGGAAATAAACCAGGAAAGGAAGGAGGAAAAAATAATAAAAAAAATAAAAAAAAAAAAAGGAAG
>VZDJ01000117.1:1083755-1159394 GCA_008694505.1 Cyanoderma ruficeps | reverse complement strand
AAAAAAAAGGAAGAAGAAGAAAAAAAGAAGAAAAAAGGAAAGTTTGAGAGGAACTCTGCTCTGTAGACACAAGAAGTTTATTACTGCTTTAAGGCCTAATGGCCAAATTTCATTTCCATATCTTGGAAACTCTGCTAATGTTACTCTTTACTCCCCATCCAGAATTAATTTTTCTTTTGGAATAACAGGTAAATTTTATGACATCTGTCCTTCTTTAAAAATATAGGTGTGTATATATGTGTATATTCATACATATGTAGTTTGAAGTCATTAAAAAGGTATTCAAGTCATATACAATGACTCAAATTACTAGTAAATGAGACTGTAAGGCACACCGCTACACATTACAAGAATCAAAAAGATCATCAGTTTGGAGCAAAAGCAACACCCATGGAACACTGGGCAGAGTGAACTGAAGCCAAAAAAAGATTTAAAATTCTGTTTGCCTCAGTGACTTTCTCAGCTTTCATTTTTACTGTTCAGTCTAAGCCTTCATTCTTTAAGCAAGCTTCTCATCATTAAACAATCTGCTTAATTTTATAGCCTGGATGTGTGCTGGAACAGAGTTACCCATTTACTCATGGTAGAATATTATGCAGTTTGTTCCAAAAACTGAATGTAAAGATGTTAAAGGTTGTTGTGCTATAATTATTTTATTCACAGGAAATTCTTATTCTTACCTAACATAGTGCACCAACATCAGTGAACACAATATCTAGAGATTGCTAGGAGAAATTATTTGTACAGAGCTCAAACTGAGGTGAAAGCAAGGCAAAAGCAAGGAACAATCACATTAGCATTTCAGTCATGAGAGACTTTTAAAGAGAGAGACTTTAAATATTTCCATATCATATTAGAGCTGTGACGTATACAAAACACCTGACATAATGAGACTACCAGTCCAACTGTAGCAAAGCTTTCATTATGAAGAAGGCAATATAAAGGAATTTATGCAATGACGCATTTTTTATGCACAGGTTCTGAGGATAAAGAATTTACCAAAATCTCTGTGACCCAAAATCTGCTATCAAAGCTATGCAGGCAGACCTGTCCATTCCCCACATGGAATTTGTTGAGTTATGAGGATGTTCTTCATGCAGGAAATGGTCAGTGTGAATATGGCCAGCAGACAAGACTTGTTGACACTAGTAAGATTCATATACTGACTATTATGCCTTTTGGATCCTGTTTCTTCTGAGTAACTGTTAATAACACTTATTCCAATCTTAAAACTATTGGCTAACTATGCAGAAGAAGCACAAGAGCTTGTAAAACTCATTGCAATTCTACGTAAGTACAGTGACCTTGCAAGAAAATGTTTCATATGGAAAAGTACCTTGCATTACAGATGGTATCACTTGTCCTTATCCCCAGCAGTAACAGTAAAATATTATTCTGTCTCCAGAGATTTGTCTGAAGAATCTTTCTAACAAAAATAGATCCAAACAAAACATTGAATACAACTGAATTCAAATGAGTGACTCTGTACTATGGCTGTGTTGGGCACACTACATGGCATTCACACACGCTTTTACACGTGAAAGGAAGACCTGTCAGAAGACTTACTAAGGCTGACTTATTAGAACTACCATAAATTCTTTCTACTGATGGTCAAAAATTTATCATACACCATCAATAAGCCAGCTTCTTGCTGGACAAAAAATAAAAACTAGAAAATGTAAAGTTTCTTAAAATTATATTTTTTAACCATACTAAAAGCAAAATATACAGAAATACAATTTCCTGAGGGTTTTTATAGAGATATAGTTGTTTGTGGCATGATAAAGACATTATCAAAACATATTCCCCTCCAAATTAATAAATAACTATAAAACTATAATCTTAGCCTCTGAAGGTGAACCTTGAATTCAACACCAAAAAAATATTACACTCATAAAAATTATGTAAGGACAAACTGGTTCCTTATATTGTATGCTCAATGTGACAAAGGATGTCTCAACTGTAAATAGGCAGGTTTTATTAAAATAATCAAGTAAAATTAAACAAATTTTAAAGTACTTTCAAATATTGTTTATATTATTAATAGTACCATGAAAATAATACTATTAAACATGGTATCTAATAAAACACATTTAAATGTCTGAGGTATAAAGGTTATTTCTCATTTATACCTTATTAAATGCTTCCCTTTCTTCCATAATACCGTTCATCTGGCTTACACTTCATGCTCAAATCATGCAGATTGGAGGTGACTCTCAATTACACAAAGTCTTTCTCCAAAGATGACAGACCAAATACAGTAGAGATAAAATACATCAAGGTTTAAAATAGGTCCGTTCAGCCCCACTGCCACTTCATCATGAAACGATATAATTCACTGATGCCTCTGCCTAGCCTAACATATGTTCTATTCACAGCCTGCGTCACTCTTCATTTGTAATTCTTTCCCTTTTTTCCCCCTCATCTTGTAATACTTTGCTTGGTTGAAGACAAAATACTGAAAGGAAAAAAGAATATTATCATATGATGACCTGTTCCAGGGTGTTAAGTCTCTGTCAAGGTTTGATTTTAACATGGGGTATTGATGACAGTACATGAATTCAGGCATCATGTCTGGAATTAAACTATATTAATTATCACTTGAGTGCAGTAGGCATGAAAGTGCTGTTTCATTGACTAAAAGGATTTGACTGAATAAAATCCATTTCTCATCTGGTTGCTTATGGATAAAGACATTTTTTCTCTTTGCAGTGGATTTTTCTTTATTAAATATGATATTTATAAGATTGAATAGACTGTCTCATTCAACCACAGATATAAATATTTTTAAACAAAAATATTAAATCTATTGTTTTGCTGACAACTCCTTACATATCAAAGTTTACAGTTTATTCATTGCATAGAAAATATAAAATGTATACACAAAATGCATATGTATGTAATAAAATATTATTTTAAAAATGATGAAATATTAATTTTTCTTTTATAAAAAATTATAATGACATGTAGGTGAAAAATATCCTATAATTTTATTTCTACTTAGTAATAAAATGTATTTTTATGCTGGGAGTTGTTCTTTATTTTCATATAATCAAAAAATGAAGTTTAAATCATCAAACTTTAAATCATCCTAGGTCGGTGTAACCTAGTTACCTAGAAAAATTCTACTTTACAGCCCTTACTATGTAAAACATAACTTAGCTATAGAGAAAACTAGAAGGAGTTCTGAACTTTCATGGGTAAATATCCACAGAGATAAGTAAACCAGCATATGGCAATATAATGATGCTAAAATATTTAACAATGTAATTTTTTAAAAAATTTATCCTTTTCAATTACCACCCAGAAATATGTTTTTCTCACTTTATGTTATGTGCTAACTGCCTCGTGTATTTGTACTACCACAGTGAAGTGCCAGGAAATATCACCACATGATGGCCATTGCACAGATGTTGTTCATGGTATATAAATTTTCTCTTGGTGTACCAGAGATTCTTCACCCTCTTTTTAGCATCCAGCTGTGCTGGGAGATGATGTTGGGACAAATGGAAGCTAAAAGAGTTGGACTGACTGGAGAGCACTGTACTTAACTGTTAACACCAGCTGTGGGTATGCAGGATAATCAGAATTATGAATATTTTTATTAGTTGCATTTAATCAGCTATGCACCTTGTATCTACTGATCTTTCTCTATTTGTATTTATAATTTTCCTCAGATACTCTAAACAGAAGAGAACCATATAATGCAACAGCATTATAATATATATACTTTTAAAAATCATGATATATGATTAGAGATCTGAGGAAATGGAAGAAACTACTTCTTACTTTAGTAGGCATCAATTAAGTATGGGTAGACCCACCAATCAACAGCATAATACGCACATTGAAATATTCCAAACCTTTTAAATTTTGGTTAATCACAGTACTGAAATGTCCTAGCTGACCTAGGTGACCCTAGGCATCAGGTGACCCAAAATAATGTATTCCATGTTTTTCTCTATGTCAAACCATGCAAGTTTGCTGTCTCTTCAAGACCTGTAGCCAGAAAATTTGACTTATGCATTCTACGTGTTTATGTGTTTATGTGTTCTTCTGTTTACAGCAGGGGAGGGATGCTGGGTCCCTTTTAAAACAGGAAACAGACACAGGAAGCTCTCTTTGTTCTCTTTGGGCTCTGTAGAGTTCTGCAATACTTCCACTGCTGCTGCATGCTGTTTGCCAAGGGAGGGGGGCCCACAGCTGCCCATCACCATGGATCAGAGTCATGGATCAGTTTCAGCTGCTGCCAGCAGTCCACCAGCACTTTTTAACCAGTGCAGTATAAAGAGAAAGCCTGCCCTGCCACAACACACGGAGCCTGCACCAGCATCCCAGCAGCTCATTTTGACCAAAAATAGCCCTTCTCAGGTTTTGTTTTCTCTCTGCTCCCTGTTGTGTTGTTTGTTTGGGAGGAGGGAGTTTGTTTTCCCGAACTGTGGAGGCTCATTTGCTCTGTTGTTTCCTTTGTTCTCTCTCTCAGGCCCATGACCTGGAGCAGGGGCCTCTCCGCCATCTTGTCTTCATCCTCTGACCCACGTGGGCTGCCCAGACAGCAGCCATCTTGATGTCTTTCTTCCTCAGGGGACCATCTGGCCCAGTGGCTTTGCAGTTCTTGGGTTTTGCTGTTTTCTTTTAGTAAACTGTTATTTTTTCACTTGAATATTTTTTGCATTTGTCTCTCCTTATTGGTAAGAGGAGAGAGGTTGAAAACCAAGGGAAGGTAACTTATTTCAGAGTCTCCATCCTGTAAAATTGTCTTAAAATAAGGCATCAACTATAATCAGAGATCAGCTTTAGCTGGTTCTAAAGCATTGTTTTAAAATTAAAATTATAATTTAAAATTATAGTTACTGAGAGAAGTACACTGAATGATACCTTCCCAGATGTTTTGATAAGCAAAATGTTGATGACTTTCTCTAAAAGAGATAAGCTGGATGATGATGCTGATTAAGATGGCATCAGAAAGGCATTCACAAATAACAAGGATCAGGTAGGAGACAACATCTTGTACTGCCATAGCAGACAATACAGAATTTTTTGCTTTTAAATCAGTTAAGTTTTATGGACAGCATTAAAGCTTTAAACAAAGGATCACATAGGATCAACAGTTAGCATTCTTCTGTGTTTGATAGGAAGGAGTAGTCAGCCTATTTACACTTTTCTCCTTTCTACTACTTGATTCCCCTTCCCTTTTCAGGCCACAAATACCAGCATGCAGTAACTCCTTGCTTACTCTTGTCTAGCAGGTTGTGATTAGTTCCCCCATTCCTGCAATCCTTCCCTAAGCCTCTGTTTTCTCTCACTCTTACTACCTTTGTACAAGGAGCTCATTCTACATTCCCCAAAAAGACTATGTCTGTGACTGCCTGAGCTATGCTGAGCACAGCACACGTGTGGTAACTGTTGAAGCAAGAATGACAGTTTCCAAGAACCAAAAAAAAAAAATTACCAGAAGTAAAAACATAAAGTTTGGTCCCTTTCAGAAGAAACCAAAAAACCCCAAACATGTAAATGTGTAGGGCAATGTTTTAGTAATTTTGGAATATCTGAAAGATCGAAAAGTCAAGATTGCTTCCCCTTCTAGAGGAGCACGGCAAGTGGCAGATTAGAATAATTATGCTTGCTCTACCTTCTCCATTGCATGATCCCTACTAAAAAAAAATAAAAATTATCCACTCCTTTTCCTCCTCCAGTTACTTGGTTTGCACAAATTCTTTGTCTTAGAGTTCTTGCACACTAGAAGCTAACTGCTTGATCCCTGCTTTAGAATAGTATCTGCAGAAACGTATGATGTGAATGAATGGCACTATTCATTCAAGTCAAAAGAAAGCCAGAGAGCTTACTGTACAAAACCGAGGTTGATTGACAACAAAACGCCACATAGGTTATGCAAAATCAGGGAGGCTACAATGTGGGAATGAATGAATGGGGGCTGTGTGCTGAATGGGTGAGTCACCACACCTACACCCTGCAGTGAGGTGCTTGCAAATATCTTAAGAACAGCCTCAGTAAAACATCATTATGGCAATGGTTAAGCTCCATCAAACCCTAGGAAACTACAGAGATTATTTTAATAGTTCTAAGTGTAATTATGGGCATTGTTTTAAAATAGTTTTCCTTAAATACCAACTGCAATCTGCTACCTCAGAAAAACTGTCACTAGAGCTCTCTGCTTATTTGGATGACTCAGTAATCAAATGAAATCACATTATCTTTGATCTTTTCTTTACAGTGATGTAATTAAGAAACTTATGATTTGGGAGCAACATCTTTTAGCTTGCAGCTGTCTTCTATGAATATTTACAACATATCCATCTTTGTATGGATAATATAATCATTGCTTCCTGATGAGAAGTAACACATTTTTGTATCTTTCATGAAGTAAAAGGCACATAGTATTCAACAAGCACTTCTGCAGAGGCTTGGTTTGTGATAAGAAGCAAAAGTAAACATCCATCAAGACAGCCTAAAAGAAAACATTCAGACTGCTTCCAAATGTCTGAACCCAGCACCATTACCATTCTAGAAACGTTGAAGAAAAAAGGAAAGATCAAACCAGGAACAAACAAGACCAGTCACAACCCGTTCTTACAGGACCTGCCCTAGAAATGAATCTGCACCTGAGACACAAATACACCAGAGGTCTTCAGGACTCACAAAAAATTATGCAGTTGAGATGCTAATCATCTAGACTGTATTAAATATACTAGTATTGTTATTAATATCACTATTCAATTCCCAGTATAAAAAAGAACAGTTTACCAGATATATAATGAAAGGGAAAACATGCCATCAGTATCCCACCTGCAGCACAGCTTACAGGACCCGCCTATTTGCAAAGAAATGTGGAGCTGACACAGCCCCACATAATATATTTTCTTCTGACTTCTTGATTCTAAAGATATTAGATATTACCACTTCCAACATTTTGCACTACAGGTGAACATTTGAAATTAATGAATCTATGTAAAACGGTTTATAGGAGGACCAAACAGAAAAAATTAAGACACTGACTACTCCCCTCGAACGAAAACTGCTGGCATGTATATGGGTCTTTTGGCCACAGTATAATACACATTTCAAGTGTAGTATATGAGACAGACAAATACTGTGTTTTTATGAAATTTTGATTCCTGCCATGTTTCCTTTCTCATGCTAGATTTACACTTATTGAAAGCTGCTGTTTTTTGTATAGGCTGTTTGAACTTTTTATTATGATTCATGACAGTCACATCTATTCGAAAATATTTCTGCACTGTGCAGGCAGGTGAATAATGACAGTGTGTGGACACTTGTTCCTCTGACACTTCTGACTTATTAGCATAGTCTAACAATATAAAACTTGAAGAACAATTAAATGATCTGAAAGTCATTCCATAAGATATTAGGAGACTATTAATTTCTTTACTGGCTAATGAGTGGAAGATGAGGATGATTCTTAAAACAAGATTAGTAACACTGGGTAGAAAAAGATTATTACTTCTAGACATACTTGGCTCTGTAGTGAACAGCAACATCACAACTTTTAATAGAAACCTGCATAAGTATGAAACATTCATCAGGGATGTTTTGAATTCCAAAACATAATCTGAGACTTTTTTAAAAATGTAGGATTAAACATTTCACAATCCAAACCAAAATATCTCTCCTGTTTTAAATTTCTATCATAAAACTACTTGCAAGTTGATATTACTCCTTTTATTTTTCCCTAAGCAGTCCAAATAAAAATGCACTATTTTACTGCTTCACTAGTAAAACTTTCAAAGTTTTCTCAACTAAAGTGAAAAAAAAATGGTGACAACCATGATAACTCTTCAAGAGATATGAAGAGCAGAACAATTGTATAGGAAAAATAAGAACAGAAATCAGAAATCAGGCTGGTTATTCAAGAATTTAATGCATACCTTTCCATGATTAAGACTTACAAACCTGAGAAATAACTGATCTCACACCAAGGTAAATAAGGTAAAATTGCAGCATCAAGATCAAGTTGAAACATCAGATGCTTTAACCTAAACTATTCCTGTGAAGGTTTTAAAAGACAAATAAACAAAAAGACAAACAAAACCCCAAAAGGATTTCCAACATCTATGCAGTTCAAATGCTTCTACACTTTATTATTTATATGAGACCGTGCCTTATATATGTGCAAATTCTTACTATTAAATCATTGATCAATTCAAATATGCCTTTAGCCATGAGAGGTCTATGCCACTTAGAATGCCAGTGCTAACAAGCTGTCTTGGTTTGCAAACAAACAGAAGAACTTCTGAAGAAGTTTATACATCTGCATTCTTATTTCCTTGCTTGGCATCTTAAAACTCTATAAACTAGCTTCTGACTCAAAGCAAGCAGACAGATGAATCTAGATGAAATGCTGAATGCAGATGTGAAGATCTAGGAAAGTCCAGTCCACCCAGATTAGCTTGGTTGGCCAGAGCATGTATTATTAACGCCAAGGTTGGGGCGTTGATCCCTCACTTGACCATTCACTTGAGTAGCTGGACTTCACAATCCTGAGGATCCCTTCCAACTCAGATATTCTGTGGTTCATTGATATTTTAAAGAGATTTTTCTCTCCCATATTAAAATAATGGCCATTATCATAGGGGACTATCCTCCCCTATGACAAGAAAATCAGTTAGTTATTCAGGCTTGACCAGAAATCTCTGATTTAAACACACTCATTTGCTTGCTAAAGCAGTATTAAGCTCACAAACTAAGGAACAAGAACCTAATGAATAAAGTAATACTGGCCTCAACCATAGCTCTAATAACCAGTTTTTGTATATGTAGTGGCATTTCTTAAATAGATACTTTTATTTATTTACTGATATTCTATATTGAAGAAAAAATGTGACAAATTTGTGCACAAACAGCAGAACACCAAAACAAGGATGCAGTAATTTTCTCAAAAGCTGAATTGAAACTTCATTATAGGGCAAGATTACATTATATCTGCTCCCACTGCATCCAGGAAGGTCTATATAAAGAAGTTACTAGCAATTTTTTTTAAACAATCAGGACAAGTTTCAGCTCACACCACAGCCAAACACCCACCTTCATGTGAAACTATCATTCTGTTCTGAGAAGAACAGTAGAAGACTATTGAGAAAATTGAAATTGAGTATTCTCGTAAAATTATTTTCTTATATTCTCTTTCACATTCTATTGTGCAACAGAAGGTTTCAGTCCAGTATTTGTTACCCTTA
Organism: Cyanoderma ruficeps; assembly: GCA_008694505.1. Classification (NCBI taxonomy): domain Eukaryota; kingdom Metazoa; phylum Chordata; class Aves; order Passeriformes; family Timaliidae; genus Cyanoderma; species Cyanoderma ruficeps. Next base: position 1,150,179 of record VZDJ01000117.1, on the reverse strand, counting down.
CGTCCTTCTGCTTTAAATCTGAGTAATAAATATGAAGTACTGGTACTGGATAGAATAATGAACATATTACTTCAAGAAAAAACCCTTTCTTTTCTCTTTCAAAAATGAAGGATTGCGAGAGTGAAAATCTGGCAAAAATACACTGAGAATATACGAATTCAAGTTAAGTGTGACTCACCACTAAACTTCCCTTTTTCAAACAAACTCCTAAAAAGCTTATTGAAAAGCCAAAAGAAATGGATCTAATGAATAATGTTATAAGCTGCAAATGGGACAGGCTAGTGGCTCTGCTGTGTAATTTTCTGTACTGGTGGAGAGGGCTTGACATTCATATTAATCTTAGCATGTCTCAAAAGAATTAATGCTATTCCCATAATTCATAAAACTATTGACTATAGATAATAGTTATCCCTCTTAAGAGACCTTCATGAATTCCCAGTTAACTTACTAAAATGGAGTGAGTAATTTCTCAGTGTGCCTCCTCTATAACTAGACAATATACAAAGTTCAGAACTTTCTGTTCCTTCTCATTTCAGCATGTACCACCCATTGAATGATTTGAGAGAAATATTACAGAAGGAAGGACCAGCAGTATATTGATGATGATGCAGTGCTACATATCCATCACCACCTACAGCTATATCAATACTGTCTATCAGCCAGTCAATGGATGAAATCAGATCAGAAATAGAGAGAGAGAGAGAGCAAACTGTGTGAAGGGGGATGAAGAGCATGACAGTTGTGCAGAGAAAAAGGGTTCATAAAGAATGTACAGTTTCCTTTGCTTTAAGGCAGACATATACATAATATTGGTCAATTCAACCCATAGATTAGAATTCTGGGATTTTTCCCTGACACTAAGTTTCAACCATTACCAATGCCTTCAGTTTCTTGTTGCTAGGAAACTTCTTCCAATCCTGGTGATCATAAGATCATAGGAAAATTCAGGTTGGAAGGGACATTAGGAGGTCTTTAGCTCAACCTCCTACTTAAAGCAGGGTCAGCCATGAGGTCAGACCAGGGTTATCCAAAAATGGCTGAATGAGTGATGTCCTAGCCTCATTATATCCATTCCTTGGCTGGACTATATGCAATAATTGGACACATTTTCATTCTAAAAACTGGCTAGTATAGTGCATTTCTCCTTAACAAGATGTGCATTCTTACCATTAGGGCTTTTAGCTGGTGTATTCTTAAATATGAACATCTCCACTTGCCACAGTGGCTTCCCCTAGAGTTGTGATATTCAAAGTCTGTTCAAATATTAAAAAGGTGTCAGCAGCTTACCTAAAAGACTGACTAAAGCCAGACAGTAGTCCTCTGACCTAAAGAAGCTCTAAGAAAAAGGAAAAGAAAGCTTTGGCATACTCTGAGACTGCAAAATGCGTTCCCACAGGAACTGCAGATCATCATAAATCCCAGCCCTGCAAGTGTAAGTTCTATTCTGTGATACAATACTGTTATAATTAATATATATACTTATATACACTTCTATATATAACAAACAGTATCTATATTTATAGGTGCATGCATCTTGCTCAGTAAATTTGCAGAGTCTATAAAATTTTTAAACAAAAAAATCCCAAAAATGTTAATCTAGGTATTTCACTGCACACACTTATCCATTTGTAAAAGGATCAGAGAAGAAGCACACTTACTAGTTTCATAGACTAATGACACTAAACTAAAATGCTTTGTTTTGCGTTTCAAAGCTGTGATCTTTATCATATACCTTGATTTTTACTAACTTCCAGATAAAAGCCCACATTCATTAGGAATAAATATTTCACAACTGAAACTTTGAAATACCTTGGCAGAAATGAAGCAATTTCCAAAGACAACCATCAGATATTTAGAAATAACATAACTGGAACAGAAATGCACACTGAAACATTAGCTTTGTCCAACACTAGAGTCACTCAGACAAACAAAAAAAATGTTACTATGAAAAATTAAGCCATGTAACTTTGTATCCTAAAATGTACTGGCTTAACTTCTTCTTTACATATTTTAGTTCTGCAGTCATGTGTTTTGAATAAATAGAATAATGTGAAAAATTAATTAATTACTCAAGTACTGACAATACATCTAGTATGAAATTGAGAGCCAGGTTGATCTGTTACCTATACAACTGGTATATTCACATATTGAATAAAACTACTGACATAACACGCTCAGCATGTTTTACCAATGTTATGTAATTACCTGGTATGAATGATGACAATGAATTTTTAATTCATATTTAATTCATTTGTATTTTTATGTGTCCATAGTGATAGACTCTTGTGCAAAACACATAGTGCAATAACTAAAACCGCTTCCACCACTATTAAACATTTCTGTTTTCTCTTTCTTAGGAGCCTCTTCGCTCAACAAAAATTCAGTTTATTTCAACATCTGCAATTTATTACTGAAGTTTCTGTCATCTTAAAATCCAACTAGCTTCATCCTATTGTAAGAGTTGTCTACTTGTACTAACATTTTTATTTCCAATTAATCACCATAGAAAATTTAATTTAAATTGTGGTTTAAAAGACTGAAAATAGCACAAATATCTGCCAGGAATTTTTCATGTCAGCATGGGGGAGAACTCAGAATAAGTAAAAATGGATTTGATGTCATCTGTGGATTTTTAATGTCTTATGCATCATAAAATAACAAATATCATAAAAACATAACACATTCCTTTAAGTTCTCATTTGTCCTCATTATCATAAATCCCCCAAACTGATACTGATCTATGGGATTCTCTTTTTTTGATGAAATAATTCTTATTTATAAAGATATAAGTATCTCATAAGCTTTCCTAACCTGAATGATCATTTTGTAATAGAATATGAAGATTCTGTATTTTTTACAGAAATCTACAACAACTAAACTCTAATTTATTTTCAAATACTATATTTATTTATTTATACTATACATATTTTCAAATACACTACCACTTTTTCCACTAGTCTAATTTTTATCAATTGTATATATCTGCTCTCTCTTCTGAATGAGAATACAGATTGACAGTATGTCAGTTTATTTAACTGCTTCTTTTCACAAATTTCATTTTGATTTTTGGTATGACTCAGTGATCTCAACACATATGCACTTTTAAAGAAATTATAGATGAAAAATTTTACTACTGCTTTACTTAAATTCACTCGATCTTATGAAATCTTTTCCTCAGAAAGCATTCTATTATGGTTTTTGTTTGTTTGTTGGTTTGAGTCAAGAAAAAAAAAAATCTCAATATTACCAAACTTTTTGTGAAGAAACAGTTTGAACTGTGAACACCTGTACTACTTGGTTTTGGGACAGGACTGGACTGCTTCAATGGGCACCTAGAAGGCATGACTTGCTCACACTGACATGACACTAGAATAATGGGAAACTGGTGGGATGAGTTTGTTCTTGTTTCTCAGTCAAAAACAAACTCTCCTCACATTTTCTACCTCTTCATTGTCAGTTCAGTTAAAGCTACTGGAAAGGCGTCTCTTATTAATTGATTATGATAGTGTTACACAACATTTGCAGGCCTCTTTCAGAATTGCAACCTTATTGTTACATCCCAAAAGAATAAATTCATACTAAAATTTTACCTGGTTAGTGAAGCCATGTTTACAGCAGGATATCAATAAGCAATTAGGGCTAATTTTATCCTCACCCAAAAAATTTGTATTTTACTGAAGACTAACTGAATTATAGTGACTTAACAGAATGACCAAAAAAACCCAAAACAAAAAACCCAAAAATCCCCACCCACACAACATCTTCCCTATACTATCGCATACTGACAGCTACAGGTTATGGATGTCTGATCTATCAGAAAGATTTCTGGCATGGAAAAGACTGAAAATATAAGGATGGTGGCTTAATTTTAAACTTCTCATTTGACATCATTATGGCTTCAGTGGACAGATTTTCTCAAGACCTTTCAGCTCTGATTTTAGGCTGATCAACACTAAAACTGGCACTTTTCTCATCAACTGAATAAAACATTTAATTGCACCTCTGTAAGGACATAATAGCTATTTTGATGGTACTTTAATACTTCTATATGCCTTTGGATAGGTCTTCAAGTAATCTAGCAAAGTAATGGCAATTGATAGCTGTGCTCAAAGCAGCTTCTAAACAAACTCTAACCTTCCTGGAGAGTGATAAAAGGAATTGCCCGTAGCAGAGGTTGCAATGCAGACTACAGAATCCTTGTGGGACTTTAGGCAAACACACCCCAAAAAGTCTTCCTAAAGACCCATACATGTACTGCATACTGCTTAAGCAATTAAAGAGTTAACACAATAACAAGTGTGTGCTTGGATTACTGGTTTTTTTTGCTAGAAGTATTTTTAAAAGCTCAGCATGTGTATTAAAAGACTGCTTGCCTTTTTTTTTTTTTTTTTCAGAAAACCATAAAAAAATTTGGAGTAGCAAGGGTGACCTCCAGTGTGCAATTAAGTTTATGTCATTACATCTTATGTGTAACAAAATATTTTCTTGGCCTACTATTAATTTTGGTTATCCTAAAAAGCAATCATACACTTTATTTCTTGTGCACAACACAGAAATTCTAAACATTGCATTCTGTTTTGAACTATGATTTTCTTACAATATTCTGAGCTTCCCTGTATTATAGGGAACAACATAAAAAATAACTGCCTTAACAGAAAAACTAAAAAATTTTCTTCTTGCTCCTGTCCAAATGCAGATTATTGCAGTCTACACTTTTCTTTCAGAATAAGAGTAATTAAAATAAAATTAAGATATTACAGAAACCTTTGCATTTTAAGGATATTAGAACATTACAGATCAATAGTAGTACTACTTGTGTACAAAATACCTCAGCTCACAATTCAACTCACATGCATTTCATTGCAAACCTGAGCAAATTTGAAAATATTCAGAAATTCTAACAAGTCAAAACTATCACAAGAACTTATGGAAAAGATATGTTCATGTCTCTCAGTAAGCTAATCATTAGGTACAGTGTCTAATATACTCCACAAATACCTATATTCAGTATGACCTATTAAAAAAAAAGTTAAGCCCATGTTCCAAAATCTAAATTCATTATATTGATGAGTTGTGTCAGACGGATATCTTCGAATGAAACCTTTAGTCAGTGGGGTGTCTTTAAATGAAAATAAAGCAGACATCACCATTATGAATTCAAAACTAAGAACATTATTGTTACATAACTTTTTATTTCCATCATCAATACACTATTTAGCTTTTGATGACTAATTTTGAGGTAGATTTTCTAATAAACTAGGGAGCATTTTTTTAGCTAACTGCGAGGACACAAAAGATCTAATTATGGGTGCCAAATGGGGCTACTATGTCAGTGCAAGAGCCATTCAGGGTCTGTCAGTGTTCCTTTTATACATCACTACTTTCAGAGGGTTGTAATGTGAAAGTTAAAACACGGTTCAGGGCTGACTCCTAGCATACTGTGCAAGATGTCACACTAGATCTGTTTTGATTTTTGGCCTTTTTCTTTTTATTAATTAAAATCTCAGGGTTAATCATTTTAGCCCCTATCTACAGAGAAGGAAAGAGTTAGTTGAAGAATATACTTTTCTAAATAACAATAATATAAAAGCATCTTACTGCTTTAGAAACTTGAATGCTGAATACTGATTATCAAAATGTAGAAGAAAGACCTCCGCTGCAATATTAATTCCAAAGAACCCAATTCATGATTAAGGGTAGAGGAAGCTGGCATTTTGGTTTTATCAATCAGTGGATTACGTATTTGTCCACAATCTTCAAAACACCCTACTTTTTAATTCTTTCTTTGGACTTCTTGCACACTCTTATAAAGTACCTTTACCCTCAGCAGAAGTATGTAAACTCTTTATAGTACAGGTCCTACACTACAGTGTTTATAAAGTAGAGAACCATAAAGTCAGAAGCTGACTTTGTCTCCAGTAGAAAGCAGTATGCCATAACCCCAAGGCATTGGCTCTTGCACACAGTTGGCATGCTCGCACCAACACCACTGTGGCGTGTTACTGTCTCACACTGACACCGAGTGCGCGCATTACCCACGGTGTGTGCTAAGACCTCCATGGCCACAGCACACGGCAAACGGGTCACACATGGGATACTGCACTCCGGGGACACTAATTCAATATACTCCCTCCATCAAGGTTAGGAAAGGTTTAAACAACAGCACATGAACAAACTGTTTCTTTCTTTCTGAGATGGACAGACCCACTAGCATCATCATTATGAAATTATGAACTCTTAATTTTAGTTCAAAGTAACGTTTTTCTGAGCCCAGTCAAGCTAAAACATGTTAAAGTAACTAAAAATGTCTTTAAAGTAGCATAATTTATATCTATTTCTTATAATACCTATTTGTAACAGGGACTATGATATATTTGCGGAAAAGATTTTTATCTTTCATGAAACAGGGGTTTGAACTGAATGGAGTCTTAAACAATAAAATAATCCAGAAAAAGCAAGTACTGTCTTTCTAATGTCTTTACAAGCTAGATGTTGTTTGACCTACAGGTTCTTGAAGTGTTTAATACTACAGAAAAAAGCTATAAAGCAAAGACACAGGATTATAATAATCCATTATGAATTTATATACCGTTTTCTTTATTTTCATTTTACTAGTTTCTTTACTTTAATAGAGGCCATGCATCTACATATGTTCACAACATGAAAAAAAACCCCTGCATTCAGTATGTCATACAATACTGAAACAATACGCAACATTACTGAATTAGCTGTATTATGTATCACTGAAGTAATACATAATGCAGCTAAAACTGAGGAGTGGTTCAAGTCATTATGAGTTGGTTTAGAGCAATAGTTATGAGATTAGACAGTTTTCCTTTAATTACACTACAAACTTCAGATTTCTTGCTGCATTATCTTAACACATAAAAAAGTAAATGAAAATCAAAAGGTTGCTCAAAAACTTCATTGGAGGCATATGAAGTACTTATGTTACCAGTATATAAATACCCACAGTAATTTTTGTGCATCTGCCTTTCAGATAAGAAACAGCGGGTTTTTTTCTGAACTAAGTTTATGTCTACCCATTGACTTTAACAAAACATTTTAGCAATCTGCAGGTTTTTTAAGAGAAGACTTCCCCATACCCTATATCTGTGTATCAGGAGACCATTTTAATTCACTCACAAAGAAATTCTCAAAGGGACTGATATGTGTGGCAACATACGAGCCAATATTGCAGCTATCAGTTTTCATACAGCCTGGCTGGACCTTTACATTAGAGTTGCCCCACATTTATTGTTCTTTCATTGCAGCTGTCAGCATTGCCTGACAGCGTATTACGAAATACATGGCTACAAAGTCACTATCAATCAGGACATGATCATGCAGATAATAGTAGTGGATTATTGATAATAGACCTCAAATCAGATCATCATGTATGAGATTCTTAAAAGCCAGTACCCTTGACGGCCTTTCTGCTCACTTTTATCTGCTTGAAAACTAACTTACAAAACACCTAAAAACTTCATAGGAATGTGTAATTAGTAACACTAAAAATAAGTAACAAAGTCCGATTACTTTCTGCAAATCAAGGTGAAATTAACACAGATTTTCCCTAACAGTCTTCTAAATTATGTATGGTTGAAATAGTACATAATACCTGCCATTACACTAATGCTCTTTCCCCCTCCACTGGAAACAGCAGTTTTGTTGTGCTTTGAAACTCTCTCACTTCAAAAGCACTTCAACTTGATATGGCCATTTAACAAGGAGAAGGAAAATGTGTATAGTTTAGCAGCACTCTTCACCAAACTGAAAGCACCATGTTAAAAACAAATGGATCTAATTTGTCCTAGACATAAATAATAAAACAAAACAAGAATTGCATGAAAATTTAGTAACATAAAATTTTAGGTGATAAACAGAACGGAGACTGGCTTCTTGTTTAGTATTCCTTAGTTATCACCATAATTGCTGAATGTCTGTCATCACCAGGAGAAGAAAAAAGTGTCTCTCTCAGCTGTTCCCCTGCTTGTTTTGTTCACTGTATTCTTGTAAAGTGGGAGAAAATAAGTGTCATTTAATGAATAGTGCTATTCTTTGTCTGACAGCTTCATATCTGTTAGGTGTAGGAGGCCTAGTACTTTCCTTTCTGATAATGTTTTTGACAGTGTGCTAAATTCCTCCCCCAAAAGGCCGGTGTATATATTCTGCTAAAAGAGGCTTCATCTATCCTGAATGAATGCCCTCTTTTAACCCCCTTCAGCTTCTGTTCTTACATTAATTGAGCTGATCAGATTGAGCATATGAATTTGTCTTTGATGTATTCATATGTTTAGTTGATGCTGCTCGCGCTCCCATTGGCAAGCAAGCAGAGCTCTCAGACAAATAGGGCTGTTTCCATAGTAACAAGCAATAGCTAGGGATCTCTTGAAAAATATTTTTATTTCAAAATTCAAACTAGAAAATTCTCACTGGATATGGGTCTAGTTCTAAATGTGTCATATCTAATGATGGATGCAATTAGGAATCCCACCAATGTTTTAAATAATGAATTAGGCTAATTTTCTAGGCCTGCCATGATAACACACAAACACTAAAAAGGCATCTCTCTCTTTTTGCCCATGACAAAAGACTTATTAATTACTTTTGTTTTTAGGGTTTCAAGACTAATTGAATGGTGAAATAGTCACATAGATGCCTGCATGTTGGAGATGAGAAGGCTAGAAGTAAACTCTTTTTTTAAAAAAATACTCCAAGCTGCTTCGATATTTGGTTATTCCATGTAAAAGCAGGTGAAAAAATCATTCTACAAATGCTATAGCAGTTGGTAAATCTCAAAGGGTGAAAAATGCCCATAGCCATTTTTAATTACTGAGCAAGAAAAAGGAGAGCTGTTGAAAATAAGTTTTTTAGACCCTTATAATCTGAGAATGCCAGAATTTTAACTCTAATAAAATCTCATTTGAAATACAAGGGAACAATAAAAATACAGGAGTTGGGGGGTGGTGGAAAGGGGAGGGAAGAAATGGAAAGAAAGGGGGAAAATAGGGGGAAAAAGGGGGTTGATGATTAGATTATAATGGTTTGTAATTTAAATACATATTTTGCATTAATCTGTCCTGAAAGTTTTTTCCCTGAAAATTAGATGCCTGACACTGGGTTTTAATATACTGCCTGTCAACATGCAGTAATAGAGTTTCAGGGTTCTGCTTCAACATACAATGATACTACACTGAAATCCATTGATATTATCATCTTTCATGCTACTTCCAATTAGACACGTTCTATCTTGAGGGGTCAATCATTCATATCTCAGCATTCAGGAAACTTCAGGTAAATGTTAAAATTTTGACAATTCCCTGAGAAACAAGGTTATGTTTTAAGTAGTCCACTTGAAATCTACAGTGTATCTGCAGTTGTCATATAAGGAAAACAGTTTTAAGGAATATGAGGGTCATAATCACATAGAACTAGTCACAATATGGTGAAGAAAAACTTAAAATCCTACACTATATTAATTCTAAGAGTCATGTGTGGATTTACACTCTTAAGGTGCAGATGATTAGAAAAAGAAAAAGAAAAGCCCCTTTTCTGAATCCCCACCCTTCCCTCCTCTGCTAGTTTTACACTTAAGGATTTCTGTAAATTTTAATGTGTAATGTGTAGACATTTTTTACAATACTTCAGATGTTAAAAGAAAAAAAAAAATCATTCTTAGTCACCCAAGAGGAAATCATTCCTTCACTTAAATTTGATCACTGTCTTCGTTAGATTCACACTTTCAGTCTGGGAATATCTTTTATTAAATAACGGGAAAACAAAGTCTGAGGCCATTATGAAAGCCCATTTAAGAGCAAAGCATACTGCTTTACCAGTTTGTTGTCTTCTGATCTTGTGAGATAACAAAATTGGGCTCTGGATTTACTTCAGATAATGCGTTTTCAGTTCTTAAGATAGATTCCTAAGGTAGCTATTTTTTATTTTATTGCCTAAAAAGAGACAAAAATTACATGACAAATCACTTAGCTCAATTTAATAAAGTGGTGCCTGTTTCAGAAATTTCTAGCATTATACTTCTGATCATGGTCAATTTAATCTTTTTAACTTCTATACATAAAAATATCCAGTCTGTTGATAGTTTTGAACTACAAATTCTGCATTTTTTATAAAATATGGGTTGCTTTATCTCAGAAAAAAATGTTTTTTACAACATCATGTACTGTGAGACAACAGCTGACATGGCTTTCCAGCGCATGATCTTTCCAAGCACCTCTTTATCAGAAAGAATCCAGTAAGAATGTGATTTTTGGTCAATGCAAACACTAATAATAGTTAACAAAATGGAAGATACAATGTAATTTATCACTAGTAGCATTCATAAATTGGAGGATATAGTCATATGACTGGACAATGATCAGAGCCATCACTTGGCTGGACACAAGAGATATGTGGACTTGTGTATCATAGGACTGGGGCACACATCCCACCATGTAAAGCAAAGGGGGATCTGCATTCCCTCCAGTCTTGTTATAAACATAACTTGAGATTTAGGGATGGTACTACCTACTTCAGTGCCCTCAGTGAGACTGTCACAACTACATTGCTCTCTCTCATTCCCCTTTTTTCCCCTGCCCATCCCCACCACAATAGGATGGAGAGAACTGGAGGCAAAAATGGCAAAGATCATGGGTTGAGGTAAGAACAATTTGCCGAAAACAGCAATGAGATAAGAAAACAAACACCAACAGCAACAAAAATGACAGAGGGAATAAGAAAATATATGGTTCACATGCAAAAACCAATCCTTCATAGTAGACTGTATGAGACAGGTCCATGACATGCTTTCTTGAGTGGAAGGAACCCCTCTTCCCAGAAAAGAGTCCCTTTCCATTGCCCCCAGCAATAATGTAAGGTGGTACAGAATAACATCCAGGTCCCAGCCATGCCCCCTCCCACTTACAACAAAAATTAACCCTGGCCTAGCTGGAACCAGGACAACATGGCATCACAGTCCTTAACAATCTTAGACAGATCAATAGATTTATCTTGTCATGGTACGAAATCCAACAATAACATTGCTAGCACATGAGACTAGATTTGAAAAAGCACATGAAGCTATAATTTATTTAATGAATATAGGACTGCATATGTATTTTTTAAGTCTGAATCAGACCCTCTTCCTTTAGCAGAAAATTAGTCTCTCAGTGGGGGAATACCTTACAGCAGTCAAAAGAAATGATCAAAAATACAATATGCTAACTATTGGCAGCAATAATTCATTATACTTTAAAGGTATTTTAAATAGGATGGAATATTACAGACTTGTTCTGTAACAATGAAATCAATGTGTACCCTACAAAAAAAATGTGGATGTGTAATTTATTAGGCTATTCCAAAACCAAAATATTTGGTTTAATTTAGCAGATACAAAAAAAAAAAAAAAATAATCATAGTAGAAGTCAAAATAAGCCCAATATGTACACAAGACAGGATTAAATACTTTGAAAAAAAAATTAGTCACTGGATAGATGGAGAAATTTATATTTTAGATAATAAAAGATTATGAGACATGTTGATGATTCTCTTTTCAGGCCTTAATTTCTTTAATTTTATACTGGTGTTTTGCTTTAAGTCAGCTCCTTCTTGAACTTTTTGACTGAAAAAAAATCCGTAATTGTTAAAAATAGTAGGAGATATTACTGTAGTTGTTCATAGTGAAATATGACTACATAGATAAAAGCACCGTAATTTACTTTTTTCCAAAATGGTTTTGTGAAGATTAGAATGTCCTTTAAAAGTTGCTATAGTTTTTATCTTAAACATGACCTTGTACTAACTCTAGACAGCCTATCCTATTTTCAGAAAAATCATCGCATCCAAACATTAGTGGATTTTCTGAGAGAGACTTTGGACAAGAGCTGTGGTCATAATCTTGTTACAATGGAATAAAAAAATCCATTCACTATTAAAATGAATCCAAATCAATATTCAGTACTAAATTAAAACCAATGGAAAGAATTGCCCTTCACAAAGAGTAATCAGTGAAGAACTCAAATCCATAATTTAAATTCTCCTAAAAAACTTTTCACAATTCACCAAGTTAGGAAAGAAATTAAATGACACAATGCAGATTGCTGACAATACAGTCCTGTTTAGGGCCTTTTAAAGCAGTAATAGGTTGTAAAAAGTGAAAACAGACATTCACTTGGTAACACAGAGTACAGGGTGAGGCTGAAGGTACTCCAATAAGCCATTGATTTCTAATGATGCATAGTGAAAATCAATCAATTAATTCTTTGATGCCAAATTAAAGAGATTCAAAATTGCCATATTTATTAGAAGACCAGAGAAGTACAGGAGATATCATCCTCAGATGAAGACTCTGTAAACTGCTAATCTGCATAGAACAGCACTGGATTTTTTTCAGCACACATGTACACTCATTTGTATTTTTTCCAGTAAGAAAAAAAACCCCTGAGAAGTGCATTCCAAGTCTGCTTGACCCACATTTAAACTTGGATGTTGCTGCTTATTCCAAACATAGCTAAAAGTATGTTGAAATGAGCAAACAGAATGGATGGGCATTAAAAAAAAAAACAACGTGGAATTAAAACCATTTCTTATTATACGGTATTTTCAGTTCAGTGCAATTACCCCTTCATACAATTTACTTAGCACTTATTTTACCTTTTAATGATAACTTTTCTAATATTCTTACAGCAAAACCTTGAAGTAAACCAGTCAGTTAGCTCCAGATATTTATCTTAAACCTTGAAAGAGTGTTAGATCCCCAGTTCAGAAACAATTTTTTTCCATTGATTAAACATATTGAAGTTACATGTCTGAACTTTAATCCAGAAAATACATCAACAGAATTAAATACATGTTTTAGGTTAACTATCTTCTTTACAGCATGTCTTACTCAAGCTCTCAGGGGCTAATTAAGTTTTTCCTTACCATTTCTTAAACTTTCATCCATTGAATGATAATGGTTCTTATAAACTACAATATCACATTTTAAAATCTTAGGCTATAAATAGGCCAAGTCCCAAACAATATTTTAAAAATAGACTGTGTAATAAACATATGGTTTTATCTTTACATCAAGCATTTACTTCCTCAGAAGTATTTCAAGCCAATGGGAATTTTCATTCTAGCAGACTACGCAACAAGCTGTGTATCGTATAGACACACTTTGCACTCCAGCTGTAGTAGTAAAATTACTGGAAGTGTAATTCTCTTCATATTTAAATAACATATTAAAATTTAATTTTCAGCACCTGGAAGAATCTGTGTGCCAGCAAATGAGATAGTTGGGCCTGGAGCTGCTATACATATGGGATTCAAAAACAACCGATCACAAATAATTACTAAGAGCAGCAGTACTCATGACACTAGTAATTTAAAAATGAGGTCAAAGTTGCCTCAATTCTTTTTCCATTTTCAAAGATTTCTGCAAAATAATTCTGTAGTTTTTATATTTTTGCCTTGTTTTTTGTATGTTAATTTTTAAAAAATTGTTGATTTTTACAAGGGCAATATCTGAGATTTCTAGCTTTCCTGATATTCTAGGCATTTAACAGTTGAAGGTTTCATGACAGATTATAAAAACATGCAATATTCATTTTCCAATTCATCTTTCAAGATTTTTATAAGATGGAAAGTAAATAGTGTACTACAAAAATGCAATCGCTGATATACAACATACATGTGTTACATGCATATATACATGGTACTAAGTACAATTCAGCATACACAAATACATAAGTACATACTTTTAAAAAATAATATATATCATATGGCTCACAAAAAAAGAGATTACTTGTATTGTATGCTTTCATGTTTTTGAAAGTTGATAGTTTTAAGGTGAAAAATTTTATTTAAAAAGCATTTTCCCAATCTTTTTTTTCAGAACCACTTTGTTTTTGACTGATTTCTAGAAGTTGCTTTCTAGTAGCCAGTACCAACTTTATGATAATTTGTGAAGAAAAAAGCCTATGTACCATCTTTTTTCATCTTATACCTTTAAAAAATGTATTTAGAATAACATATGAAATCACATTTTTTACCATTTAGATAGGATTAATAATGTTTGCACTGGATCTGAAAATTTTTAGAAGTTCAGAAAGGTTCAGCTAGAAGCCTTTCTTTCATAATTTTAAAATATTCCAACCTGCATTCCTACACATTGAAGTAAAAAGACTCATAATGAAAACCATATATTTTATAATGACATACTGAGAAATAAAACAGATTATCCTTCAGGGGGAGAGACCCAAGCATTTATACACCACTACCTTCAATCACTTGAATGCAAGTCATTCACACCACCACTATTGCTAACAAGGCATCCAATTTACGAAACAATGAATATTGAAATTACATTTAAAAGGTACAAATGACTGTCCAAAGAATGACACTGAAAAATATTAAGTAACAGCTCTACCTCAAGATAAGCCTCACAATTAAAGACTTTTAATGAAGAGAGCCTTCAAAGGCTAAATCAGGAGGCATTGATTAGATTGCTTCTAACTTTGTGTTTTGACACCTTCATCTTTCATGGCATTATATTGTCTCTGTGCATCTTACAAAGGAAGCATTTTACTAAGGCCACACATGAACAGGAGACAGCAGTGCTTATAATAGAGACTGTCAAGGGTGTGAGCCAAAATGGGTCTCATTTGGATTTCAAGTGAAGAAACCTCCTAATGCATTTCATTACAATGTATGTGAACCTCTGAAAAGAACGATGGATTGGGATTCTCATACCTATTAATTTATTGAAATGGATTCAGTTTTTCTTGTATATCAAGAGGGACCATGTGTTTCAAGCAAGGTAACAATATTATAGGGCCAAATAACTAAATATGCCATGATGACGTTTACCCTTCTGCGAGACAAAGAGGATGCAATTTTCTTGATAAGTGGGATTTGAGTTCAGAAATAAATCCTACAATACCTTGGCAACAAATAAATATTCTTTGTTACTATCAGGTTTAAAGATATGATCAGGAAGCTATGCAATATATAGGGATGGATTCCATTTTTGTGACCTGTTTTTACCATTCGAAATTGCATACCCTCTCTTCCCCCTGCCAAACTGTCATTCAGGTATTGACTTTTTATCCCATCGAGAGATTGAGTGATGCAATTTGAGTATCACCTGTATAGGTCACCTTTTATTAAAAGATAACAGAACAGGATGCAGAAAAGTGAAAACATTCAAGAAAATTGTAATATATTGCAGATCAACTTAGTTCTAGAAAGATGCCACAGCTACTGTATCACTGATCATCTCACACACAGTACAAGAAGTTTATATAAATACTTATTCATCTTTTTCCCACTTTAACTTTGATAACAAAACCTATTATCTGCTATTCAAAAACTGTAAATTCTGATTTAATACAGAGAACAACATACAAAATCCTTTGGTATGCTAGGTAATTTACCAATATAACTATTAAAACTAAAGCATATGTTCTCGTTAACCTTAGAAGTGATTGAGTGTGCTACACCAATAACATTCAGTAAGTTCAAAGCTCATCTATTTTTTATGGAAATCTTGCAACCTGCTAGTTAAACTAAAGGTTAAATATACATAAAGTCTTAAAACAAGACAAAAGTATTCCATATGTATGTAGCTGATAAGCAGAGTACACAAACACATACATAAATCTGTTCGCATTTAAAAAGCCAAGGCCTTAAGAAACCCTCCATTGTCACACAAAGACTTCAAAGGTAGAGTTAGAGAGTTTGATATCTATGGAATATTAAGAAACTATGTTAATTAAGTTAGGAATTGCCTATTAAGTTCAGAACTCCACGGACATCACAATGGCAATAGAAAGAATTCATCAAAACCACAATGAGAGCTAAAGATGTGCTTGCTTTCACAAATCAGTTCTCAACAAGCATTTTATTTGAGGTGAGAGGGAAGTCCAGGGCACATTTAACTTGTTTAATAACAATTATGAAAATACATATATACAAAAGTATATAACTAATTTATTTCTTTATGTATAACATGTAAAGGCAGAAATATAAGTGAAGTGTAAATATATATACTGACTCCATATAAATTAAACAAACATTTTGAAAATTTTCAATATTTGAATCAATATGATTTTTATACTTATGTGTTTTATACTTTATGTGTTTAAGTGGTGTATGCACATGTGACCAAGCAACAGAGAAATCAGCAGGAATCATACAAAACAAAATCAAATTCAATCTTAGCAATAAAGATTGCAGATTTTCACATACAACACAAAACTACATAAACACGTATTTATTTTATTTTTTAAGAATAGTCATAATTTAATTAGAATTATGCATGTTTCATATTTTATCTTGACAGCTTCTGCATACTCAGGCAGAGCCCATTAAACGCAAGCATACAGCAGCTTATTTGTTGAATTATGTATTTCAAGTACTTAAAATTACTAGGGATTTGACTAAGATCTGCACATGAATACATATTTTGGGCTTAATTTTCTGCACTGGCGTATCTTCTTCTAAATATACTTTAAATTCTACCACTAACTCAGTTAAAATTAGGCTTTTCCAGGGTCTAACAAAGGTAATAACATTATCTTTTATTTAAAAAGCTAACATATGTAAGCTTTATGACATTAGAAATAAACCCAACATTTTTCAGTTGTAAAATTTGATCCATAAACTAAGTGATATACTTATGTTAATTTACCTTTTAAAAGATATTATGTGTTGCTCATTTTTTTCGACAGGGCTTCCATTCATACTGAAGACATGTTTAAAAACACTCTATTTTTCCTCAATAAGGAAAATCACTTTATCCACTATCATGCTGTGGATAATAAAAAATTCTGTGTCAATAAAAAATCAGTCATCATATACTCATTTCCAAGTTCAACTTGTTTTACTCTGATTTACGCATGCTGTTCAAATTCTCTCAATTCTACTTGGTATTCTTGGTAATGTTTTAAATAGCATTTGACACTTTAAAAGAACAAGGAGAAAATAAGACCTTATACATATTATAATAAATTTACACCTAAAAGTTTGTGATTTGGTAGTGCACAGAACCTTAATTTTTTATTAGAAAAAACTCCACCAAAATTAAATCTGTTATGTAGGTTTCAAAGTAGTAAAGATCTGATTGAGCCCATTGAACAAGGCAATTGCATCGGTTGTCTAAATGGTAGCAATGTCAATGTCAGATATGTGGTTATCTTTTCATCTTGGCCTATTCTCAAATGTAAAAATCAAATGTTTGAAGGACATTTCACTGACCTGTTATGGCCTCTGCAACTCTCCAACACAATACTACTGTTCCTCATATAAGTGCCACATTTTGGATAAAAACCCACTTCATCAATGATGTCTTTGCGACATCTGGCGGTCCTTATTATACATAAACATTAGGTTTGTTTCTTTTTTGGGTGTTTTCAGTTGCTGTTGGGCACTTTTAGTATACTAATTTTATTCTATTTATTTATTTATTTTCAAACCTACCAGCATGTAAAACTCTAGTCCAAAAGGCTTTGATACCCCCTAGCAGGGGAACAAAAGCAATCTAGTTTGCAAAAACACAAGGTCTACCATGAGCCCATATGGAGCAAAAGGTCACAAATCTTGAGATGCAGTGACATCATGACAATAAGACACTTTTGAGAGAGAAGCTGACTCATTTTGAATATAAAAAGGACACTGATCAAATTCTCCCATGCATTTAAAACTATGGAGAAGAATAAGCATGAGAAGAACCTGATGTAGATGTGTAACCAAGGAGAGTTAAAACATACCCTTTAGTTTTCACAATTACAAGATGCCACTGAGAACTTGACAAGTCTGCTTCAGAAGATATAAAAGCATTATTTTTATGTCATTATCAGATGCTGAGAAAATTTTATTAAAGAAAAAAACATTCAGTTCAAAGGGTGCACACTCCTTGTAGGAACTCAGCTCTTTTGAAATTAATTCAGTTATCCCAAGAAAGCTTTTTCTACGTGTTTCAGTCTTATTATTTATCATTTCAATAAACTGTGAGAAAAGTACTACAAGTAACAGAAAAATTATCTTCCTTTCTTTATTCTTCTTCCTTAGCTATTTCACTGAAGTAGGAAAACCTCATTCTAATTTCTTTATTACAGTAACTGCAGGAGTATTTGACATCAAATTTGTGAAACCATAACTTTGCTATTTCTCAGCCCAGCGGGAGGAACTAGAGCACTTCAACTTCACTTGTTCTAACAATTTTTACTTCACACTAATAGATGATAGAGTAACCAAAGCTTAAATATATATTACTTGAGATACAGAGCATCACTTCTTTAAATTTTACTTTGCTGCAATCATGGTAAAGATTCAGTTAAACACACTATTGTTCCAAAATGAGTAACGCAGTAAATTGTTTGGAAATAGGTTTGTCCCCATATGAATAGATATGTAGCATGAATTACTGACATTCAAGAAAAATTTCTAATAAATCGTAAGTGAATAAAATTGAAAAAAATAATCTCTCAAAACTGCTCTTGACATGGACTAGATTTAGTGAACAGTCTAATGGTGTAGTTTACTTTTGCCTTATTTTACAACAAAAGATTTCTGCATCATTAGAAGATCTAGTAGATCCCCATAAAAGCTACCTTTCAAATTTTAATTAAAATTTCAGTAGCTTGTGCTTTCAGTGTACTTATATGGACAAGATACAGACCATGCACTGTGGCACAAGCACACGATTCTTTGCAGATTACAGACACGTAACTAAATACGTGAGAAACACAGGCCAAAGAAACGCTGTTAATTCTAAGTAGCCTGCCACAAAACTGCAGGCAAACAATCTAGCCTAACATGTTGAATTGAAGTTATTGTACTGAATTCAGAGAGACAATTCATTAAGGATGTGAATGAGCAGATTCAGGATTATGTTTTAGTATGGAATAAAAAGATTAATCAGTCATTAAACTCCATGTACAAAAATTCATCATGTGACAGCATGGATAGATTAAAATCAGAAAAATAAACTGAACAAATCTTAAAAAAACATTAAGAAATGTCACAAATTGATGAAAGAATTAAAATATCATGGTATAAGGAGGAGCTTTCCTTCTGCAAAGGAAGCTCAATACTCACTGAAATAAATATAAATAAGTAAACAACAGACTGATAACACATACTTCTAAAAGTATTAGAGCAACTCCCTTAAGCTGCTGTGAACTAAAGAATGGTCTTATTAAGACTTCAGAATGTGTTAATTTTCTACAGAAAAATTTGCCCAGTAGTGAAAACACTATGAAACCCTGATCACACAAACTTTGTTCTGGACTCACACCTTTCCTGGTGGAAAAGTACACAGAAAAAAGCAGCACACTTTTGTCAGATGAGTATCTCTGAATTTTTCTTGTTCAGAAAGTTATAGCCTGAAGCTGGTTAACTCAGATCAGTTAGCGTCCAAATATTGAGGCTTGGGCATGATGTCGGGGAATGATCTGTGTGCATAACTTCATAGTATATGAATCCCACAGGTCACCTTGAATAATGACAATATGGCACTGAAGTTTAGAGAGACAGAGATCAATGACCATTCATTTTTAATGCTAAAAATCCTGAAACCACTCTATCAAAATTTCTTATGCAACAACCACTTTCCACTGAGATATGCAAAGAATACCCAATTGTCATTCACTCAGGGGCTATAAAGCCCACTGTTTCTATTGCATGATATGACAGTGACTCCATATAAAACAATAAATAATGCAATGCTAAAAATAAGACAGAAATGGAAAATCAATTTAGTGTTAAAGATCTACTACATATTTTTAAAGGTTTCTTTTTCACTTGAAAGACAAAACCCCCTTTTTATTATATATATATAATTTACAGATGTTTAACTATATGATATTAATGCTCTCAGTTTTTATCTAAATGTGCTGTTAAATTAACCATGTAATTATCCCAAGAGAAATCATTATGGTTATTTTATTTACTATATTTATTGACTGATATAATTTCATTAACACTTTGGTGGGAAGAGTTTGGTAGTATTTAAATTCAGTTATCACACTCTTTATTAGTACAATTTAAAGGATAATTTCTGTATTATTTTAGACGGTGGGTCTTTTTACAGAGGTGTTTAATTACTCAGCTAAAGTAACAACAGAAAGCTAATGATCAAAAATATAGGCAATAATTTATGGTCAGATGTGAAACAAAACTAAAATTTTCCCTGATCCCAATAGTGAAATCTCTTTAAAATGCAAAAAAAAATTGTTAAAGTGCAATATCAACAATTCTTTCTAAAATGACGACATGATAGCTGTATATGCCTTAAAAAGCCCTCCACTAACAAGCAGTAGCACCACATTTGAGTAAACAGGAAAAGTCTGTTACAAATATATCTTACAGAGAGGTATATTTAAATATCTGCTTACAGAACCTTGTAAAGGAAAAGCAGTTATAACTTTCAATATACCACTAAGACCTTACGGCCGCAATAAATGCAGCACCGTTGTTTCCTTGACTTTTGCACGCACATTGGTGTTACTGAGCCAGCAGGCGCTAACTGAATAAGAACAAAATAACTTTGCAACTGGCAATCCTGGCAATAAAAAAAAAGCGAAGAATGTGGATTGCAAATTAAAATTAATTTCTGGATAAGAAGATCAAAAGTAAGACAGATGTTCTAAAGAGGGAAACAGAAGATCAGACTACGACGATTAAGAAATTACTCATCCCAGATGACATTGGGAAACTGTTCTCATCTGCCTCAGATTTTAAAGAATAATTTTTATTATACTGAACACTTATTTTTGGAAAAATGTGAAAATTGGGGAGACCAAGGAATTAGCAAATAAAAAAACTCTGACAAATTCATACTCATTGCTCTTTGATAGAGTAAAATTAATTTTTATCCACAGGGAATATATCAATTTAAAGATAATCTGAGGGAAAAAAAAAAGATGGGGAGGTATAAGACCTCTGACTAGACTCTCCTTCATTCCAAGGGATCCAGAGAGTTTAAGGAAGCATGATGTGGAAAAATTGTATGGAGATTTCATTCTTTGGCTTCTTATTATGAGTTTTTCCCGTCAGTGCAGGTGAAAAATCCAGTGCAGGTTGATTAACTAACAAAATCTTCTAAGTAATGTCACCTTAAACATTTTATGACTGTCTACATTGCAGCACTACAGTATAACTGAATCTTGTTTCAGATAATTTTTGTAGTAGAGGAAACTGCTGGAAAACAATGAAGAAAATAGCCATTTATATGCAGAAAATCCCTGTACTCATTTTTTTCTGTCAAAATTTCTGTGCACATTTTCTGTGTACAAAAATGTGTAATATTAAAATTCTTTACATTAATCATTGCAATCAAAAATGTGTTTCCATTTAAATGAATTGTTGTTGTATTAAAATGAACAAAGGGTGAAAACAGTGTCAGTGGGTTTTTTTTTCTAAACTAAACAGTATTCCTCAGAAAGCAAACAAATATTTTTGTTTTTTAAAAAAAGAAATAAATAATGAAAACATGAAAAATGTTGTGTTTTTCAAGTAAAATGGAAAGACAGAAGTTTAAGAATGTTTATAGACGTGCCTTGTTTAACAGTTTTGCATGTTGGATGTGACTTTCACAGTCTGTTGGCTGTTGCAGGAAAGCCATCACATCTGTGACTTGGCTGTTGATTAATGAGTCTTTCAACTCTTTGCTACCATCTGAAGAAGGGCTGTGGCATTTCTAAGCTTCACTGGTTTACTCGCCTTCAGCTGTAGTCCTACCAAGGTATCTTCCATAAAGAAAATCACACCTGGTTAAGGCTAATGAAAACCTTAATATGTCATTTTCTAGACAAGTCAAAAAGCATGTAAAACTAGACAAAAGATGTATTCAAGCAACATGAATGCAGTTTTGTCATAACCTGTCAATCTAAAGACTAACATGAAAAAGCTTTCTTCAATGACATTTTACAGTGTCAACTATTAGAATGACAATTCTTAATTCCCTCTTCAGTACAGGCAGGATGCACAATGGTTTCCCACTCTTCACAAAGATTAAATTTTGTTGCTAGACCCTAGGAAAAAGTTAAGAGAGGAAGAAAAATCCCAATCAAAAGGTTTTTCTGGGTCGAATCATCAGTCAGCACCAGAATGCCCACATCACAGCATATAGGCAGATTTTAAACGTACTACTCAGTTCACAAAACCTACTAGAAATTAATGCAAAACTGACCATCTTTGCTCTATCTGCATCATGATAGTAAAACTTCTGACGTCAGTTTGATATTAACAACTGGACTTGTGGAAGAAGCAATAAGATCAGTGGGACTTTCTTCAGCAGTGTCAGCCTGGCAGGAGGGAGGAAAGCCACGTGAAAAGCCAATAAACTTGGGAAAGCCACTGCTCTAAGAGACAACAGTTGCAGCTACAACGGCCTGGGACCTGCACTGCAGCCACCACCTCAATACTTGCTTTGTGGTTGCAACAGTGAATATTTCAAGGTCAGGAGAAAGCATACAGTCTTCCCCATCTCCTTCAGAGGAAAACTAATGAGACTACCACTTCCTAAAATGAACAAAAGGTAATTCAAATTAGATAAGCATTAGGATCTTACTAAAGCTTAGTCACCTCCCCTTTGTTGCCACAAAGGAACTGAGCATAGCAACAGCCACCACAGATCAGCTACTATGTGGTAGCTTTGTATCTTAAATTTAGTCAGAACAGCTAGGTTCTACTGTTTGCTTTGCTAAAAACTGATTTTGCAGTGTAGAAGAAACATTAAAAGTGACTTGCATTACCAGATTTTTCATCTGTTTAACTCTGATATTAATACTTCCCGCTCTACATTGCAGGGGACTTGCAAGTCTCAGCTCATTACAGCTTGCAAAGAAATTGAGATCCCTGTAAGGAAATTGCATTACTCTAAATTAGTAAAATTTTGATGAAAAATCCCTTATCTAAAAGCAGCAAAAGTAAGAAACAATGCCTTGATGGACAAGCCAGACTTCTAGCTAGTCAGCTTGTGTCCTGCAGCCTCTTCTCTTGCAGATGTAGCAAGAAGCCTATAGATAAGACGAGAAGCTAAGCCACTGCGTACAATCAGGGAAGTCAGTGCTTTGAATGCATTAATTTACACTTACACTTTTAACAATTACACATTGCACTTAAATTACACTTACAATCACTATATAAATACATATGTATTAAGAATGAAAACTTGGATCAATAGAAGTCTGAAAGAGGAAAGAGAAAAGAGAAAAGAGCAGAAAAGAAAAACAAACATGAGTATCTCCACTTAAGAATCCCTAGTGAGAACAGGGTTTGAGACAGATTGGAAGGATGGGAAATTATTTGCAAATGAAAGGAAATACCTGTTTTTAAGAAAAGCCACCCAAGTCACAGGATAGCAATCACCAAGTTAATTAGAGAGTGATAAAAATGTCAAAGTGCTACACTTCCAAATGATGATTTGTAGCACACAAAAACACCTAGTTAGGAAGAAAATATACATACTTTTAAAAGAACCAATGAATTCTACAATAAATACACAAATTCATTATTAATACAATACACTGGATATACCTAACAGTATTCCTATCAAAGTTGTCCTGTTTCTGGGCAGGACAGAGTTAATTTTTGCAGTAGCCAGGTGGGGGCATGTCTGAGACCTGGAGGTTACTCTATACCACTTTGGGTAATTTTCTGGGGATTCGGAAAGGGCTCTCTTCTGGGTCAGTGTAGTGGGGTGGAGGGAGCAGCTGGGTAGTATCTCTTGTCAGGGAGCTTCCATGTGAATTGCTTGCCTCTTTCTTGTACCTTCTGTTGGTAGTATTGTTGCTATTACTACTTGTATTCTCCTTTCAGTGCTGTTTCCGGTAAATTACTCGTCTCAACCCATGATCTTTATGTTTTGGGCCTCCAATTCTCGTCTCCATAGCACCATGGGGCAGGGGGAAGGGGGAAAGGAGAATAAGCAGTGGTTTGGAGAGTCTCATTGGAAGCACTAAATTGTGGAGTCCCCTTCCTAAACCAAGACAAAAGCATATCAAAGGATATAAAAATGTGTACAAATGTGACCTAATTTAAATGGGGAGCCAAGATACTGTGAGACATTATTAGAAGACAGAGGTTTGGGTGACAGGCCTCTGTGCTAGCCAACATGCAGTGCTTACTTTACTTTTGAATGCAAAAAGGGGTACCAGCAATACTTCCTTCTTTTTAATTCATTTTTTTTCACTTTTTTTAGAAGCCAGGTTTGAACAATGAATAAAGCATCAAATTAACATGAAACTTTTTTTAAACAATTTTATAGTTGTTAAAAGAGAGCTGGTAAGTACATACCTTTGCATCACAAGGCTAGCAAAAGCGTCATCATAAAGGACTTCCAAGTATTAAAAAGTAGCTCATATTAAAGGTTAAATGGGATATGGCAATCCTTATGTTTTTAGCACTTTTTGTTGGAGATTGTCACCAGAGAATACTTTTTAATATGATTATTCAATATATCTGAAGAAGAGAGACACTGATAACAATACAAAAAGTGTATTGCATATGGGGAACCTCATCTTTAACGCCATTTACTTGTGGAAATTCATGCTGTAACTGTATACATGATAGGGGCTTGAGTGGCAGTCAAACAGTGTATAATACTGTTCCCTTTTGCTTACTGATGTATGTTCTGCCACCAGTGGTTGAAAAGTGCCAGGCAGGGAACCAAGCCTACTTCTGACAGATTTTTTAAGGTCACAGTACAGTTTGATTAGCTATGTCAGAAGAAGATAAGCAGACGGAGGATAATCCTTATGGTGACAGATGTGACATATACCTTGTTATTGACCAACTCATTTATGGAACAAGATCCTTGCTTATCCAGAAAGGTCAAAGTGAGATTTTCCACAAAATCCCATTGGCTTTTTTTGTACATCCAGCACTAGGATCTAAACCTGACTTTGTGATTAACGAAGAGATGTACAATAATGGATTAATACCTTTCACCTGCTTCTTTTGATACAGGAACAAAGAGACACTACCTTTCATAGCCTCCCATACATTTTAGAAAGCCTGTTCTCATATGCATTGGAAGGGCATTATTTATAGTAACACCAAGCAGGTGATGATTGCTGCAATATTAATGGCATCCTAGCTCTTCACCAAACATCATTAATAGTTGACTTGTAGCTGCAGCAACAATAAGAATTTCCAATATCCAGGAAATTTGGATACAAAAGGTCTGAGAGAATCTGCAGTTTAGAAGACAGATTAACATATCTAAAAGTACACTAGATATAAGACTGCTGTCCTCTGCCACACAGATAAGCTCTCTGCATTGGCATCATGTCAGTAACTGCTCTTCCATCATTTGTTTCTTCCACAGAGAAAATTGTTAGAGAACTTCCTACCTTTTAATACCCTGGAGGTTTTCTTCACTTATTTCTCAGATTTAAGCTTTTGTAAAGTTTTATAAAAAATCTTTGACAGACAACAAAACACGTGCAGCTTGCTGGCATTCTTTTCAGTTTCAAAACCACATAATGAATTTTTCCACACGTTGATAAACTAGATTTTAAAAGTGCATTTTCTGGATATCGAGATAATCATCAACACAATGAATATAAACATTTTCTATAAATAGTTCACCATATGGCTATCATTCTCAACAGATGGTGTCTGTGTATTCACTAGAATATACAAGAGCTATGCAAATTTTGCCCTGCAATCATTCAAAATTCTAAAGATTTTCTTACTTCAGTTTTATTAAGCTTAATCAAAGTCAAAACACATAATTTTATCACCTAGCTCTAATATGGGGAACAAATGCCACAACTATATTAACAAATAAATTTGCAAAAGGCAGTACACTTGAAATTATTTTAAAAAAGAGACACTAGGATTCTTTATTAAAAGGGACAAGATTTTCTCAGTCCTAGGACAGCACTCTGCTTCTAATGACAGTTTTTACCTACCCAAAAAGCAGATGCACTTGTAAACTGCCCAGCAGTTCATCAGAAAGAATGCAGCCTGGACTATGTTATGAAAAAATCTGTAGTCCAGGGGATCTGAGAGTTTCTATATATTTTGCAGCAAATATTCTCATATGCATTATAAGGGCATCAATTATAGTAAGACCAAGCAGGTGATGATTACTGCAGTATTAATGGCACCCGAACTCTTCCCTGACCACCATTAATGACATGTAGCTGTAGCAACAAACCCTACTAGAAAGTCTACAGATTTTATCCAGTTTTAGTAAAAAACAAACTTACTAATTTTTTACAGTTTCCTTAAAGCCTATATGTAAACATTTCTAAGTTTTCTACTTTCAGAAGCTGCAGGGCAGTTCACAATATCTATCAAAACAACACACAACCAAAAGCTGACTAGATACTTGGTCTATCCCATTCCAACATAAAACTATTTAAGCTCATATCACTGTATAAACATTTTCTGTAAAGTTCTTTTTGAGCTACACTGGCTTATCTGTTAGAAACCATATTCTAATTTTCAGTCTAGACATTTTTATAGCATTTCTTATTCACTTAAACAAATACTAGTTTTAATTTCTATAGTTTTTCAAACTTGTCACTGTTTCTCACCTGATGCACTTATAGTAGAAATAACACATTCCCATTCCCCTCTCAGTTATTAAGTTGTTAAGCTTTCTGTTCTGAAGGTCCTGACTGTTGTTGGCTTTGCCAGCCATGATTTCTTCTCTGTCTGTTCCTGTAGCTCTCAGTGTGCTCCCTACTGTAGTAGGATCCTCATCACTCCAACTAAGTCATTACTTGTCCCTACACGGAGACCAGTGCTTTGCGAAACTTCCCTATGTGCGGAGGAGGGAATCACAGTCATTCCTCCTCAGAACTGCACATTACTGCACTATTTGATAATGGCTTCACATATTTCAAAAATGTCTTTTTTTTCTCCTCTTTTTAGTGACAAGAATATCTTTACATTATTGTAATGTATTCAGTGCACCTGAAAGTCCAGTACAACTGCAGAAGGCAGGTCACATCTCAAAGCCCAGCAAAATAATATCTTCTAACCATGTACCAGTTGCCAAGATATTCCTCTGACAACAAATGGTCATAAATTTAACTCATATATAAAAAAGAGTACATAAACAAGAAGGATAATGCATGGTACTTTGCTTTGGTATTGTGCCTTGCTGTTGACAACACACCAGCGTTTTGCCTACTGCTAAGTACTTGCAAATTTTCAACACACTGATTTGGCCAGACAATAACAATTGTAACTTTATGAGCAGGATACTATTTAAAAGTTGAGATATGGGTAATTAAATAACGATTGCTCTTCTTGCTTTAT
The DNA here is from genome assembly GCA_008694505.1 of Cyanoderma ruficeps. Taxonomy (NCBI): domain Eukaryota; kingdom Metazoa; phylum Chordata; class Aves; order Passeriformes; family Timaliidae; genus Cyanoderma; species Cyanoderma ruficeps. The sequence continues at coordinate 1,122,915 of VZDJ01000117.1, read as the reverse complement.
TACATGTATTGAAGGAACAAAGGAACCCCCATTTGTTATTGGAGTAGCTAAAGATGAAACAGTGAGTCCAACACTTGAAAAAGCAGCACGTATCTGTGTAAGTACGCAGGATATTTTTTAAAACTTGTGTAAGTCAAGTTCATAAGTTAGTTGAATGTTAATGATCCTATTACTAAAAGATACTGTTTCAAGTATAATTGAGAAATACATTTTAACTTTTATTCTTGTGTCTTGAACTACATACATAATATATATACACATACATATGATTTATTTTTGAGTAAATTAAAATCAGATGGGTTGAAGTTTGTTAAATTGAATGCACTTAGAGCTTGCTAAATTAATGTTTTGTCAAATGCTTTATATTGATTTAATGTTGCTTTAAACTTTTTCTAAAGTTCCCAGATTTTCTCAAGTTTGCCAGTTAAGTTTTTGTTGTTTTGACTCTTGAAGAATATCTTGTCGGTATTCCTCCCTTGCATCTAACTCAGGGTACATATAAAAACCCCTGTAAGCCCCTGTGAGGGACTCAGTGAAAGGATTCTGGGGCCTTACAACAACCATATCTTTAATTTGAAACATTTCCTGGACACTTTTACTTTGAGGAAGATAGGAATGTATGGATTAGATTCCCATCATGTGTAAAGCCAGCAATGAGTAGTAGACAACAATTCATTCCCTTTTTAACCAGTCCTAAAAGTCTTTTACTTTCCCCTAACCACCAACCAATTAATTTGCCTAACGCTTGCTGGCTCTGGGACAATGCTCTCATAACACCCTCTCACTTAACTCAATCATTAACTAGGTTAGGGGAGCATTTGCCTTGTAAATGAGTCCCCTAAGAATTTTCGAATTTTTTTTCCTCAAAAGAAAGACCATGCTCTTTTAACTTCATATACAACTGACAATATTTTTTTCTTGAAATATGAAAAGAAGGAAATAAATATCATTCCAACATCACTGTGAAAAAATATTTTTGCCTGCACAGACATAACTATTCAGGGAAAGCTTTAGCATGTGTGAAAGAAAGGAGTAATTAAAATATTATGGTGCTCCACTTTATAAACTGATGGTTCTGACACAGTTCAGGTACTTCCTGTGGTTTTGTTTAACTCATCTCAGGAGAGAAACAGTAGAAACAGATCAGGTCCACGGCAAATGGGATGTCAAAATAATCACACACTTGTTCAGCTTGAACATTAGGTCTTGAGCACAAGTAAGGCTGAAATTTATCCAGTTCTAGGAAGGATCATGAAGAATCACCTAAACACAGGGCTTGCCTGAATCTTACTGCAAAGCTTGCTTGAGTAGCCACAAGAACAACTAAAATCGTCCTAGTCAGCTGGAAAGTATGAGCAGACACACTTTAGCTATGATAAAAATAAAGTCACATAAAGGCAAATTGTGTTGACGATGCTGCTTGCTATGGCAGATACTGGATCAGCTATTCTACTTTATGATCAGAGTGGATCTAAGCAATTTGTTGGTTTCTAGAGTGGTTGAAATAATAGATCCATGTTCCATTATTAATTACTTGCATAATGTCACTTCTAGATGAGAATTTCCTTACCATGTAGAAGGGCAATAAATGAAGACATTTTCTAATTAGGAAAGATGACAACAATTAGGAAATTTATTAAATTAAGAAAAATAGATGATACAACAAGGGTGTGAAATACAGAGAAGGACAGAGGAGGAATAAACATGATTTCTTTCTAACACCTATAAAGAGATCAAAAGAAAAATAAAATGTGTGTTAAGAGAATAGTGAATATGAAATGTCTACACAAAATGTTTCCTCTGCAAATCGCAGCAGTCCTCTGCGCCCTTTGGCTCATACTGATGACAATAACGTGAAGTGAAGTTCAAGAAACAGTTTTAGTCTAAGAGTTTCTATGACAGCCTCTTTTAAAAGGACAATCTACTTCTTTTTTAATGAAGGACATGAGAGAGCAATCAACAGGAGAACCATCAAAGAAGAAAAAATTGTACTGCATTGTCACTGACATTTAACACAAAAAGTTTGTGGAATTTCATATTCTGTCTGGTAATGGGTAACAAAGGACATCAAGAAGAGAACTCAGTAAGAAATTTTTGCTGGCATGATTTTTTGCGCAATTAAACTTTTGGAAAAGAACAGTTTGGGTAGGGAAAGAAGTAATCTTATCTGAATTAAGACAGAAGACTCAAAACAGACTGTACAAGTATTTTATATATGAAATGAAAGAAGAATTAAATGTTTAAGACTAACTGGTAGTGATCAATGGAGAAAATGAGACAAAAACCTGAAAACCTTTACAACATGAAAATTCACACGCTTCTGGAATTGTCACTCCATTTTCTAGATAGAGGAACAGTCCCGTTCAAAAGATGACTGATAGGATCTTATTAGGTATCCTCAGGAGAACTCAGAATTAAGAAGGGAGCATCTTAGTTTAGTCTGCAACAAGTAAGTTTTCCAGTTTTCACAAGTGGCAAATATTAACAAAAAAACAAATGACAAACAAAAAACAGGCCCCCTCAAAAAAATTCCATCTACGTTTTTCTGAATTTAAGAAATTGCTGTTTCTGAACTAAACAGTTACATTTTAGAAGTGAAATGGCAATAAAATATGAGAATAAGTTTCATCAATTAAAAATTATTAAGGAAACACTTTCTATTTCTAGCTACACTTGTCATGCCCCCAGCTGAATTTAAGATATGTTGCAGCTTGAGTAAACATAGCCTAAATTCTGTGCTGAAATTTCCCTGAGGTTTGCAAAGGTTACCAAATTTTTTCCAAAGCATTATTTAAGTGCAATATCAACATATATTCATATACTTCTGTCTCAGACTTCTGTCTCAGAAGGAACAAATTATACACCTCAAAACAGGACTTGAAAACCATCTGAGTATGGATTAAATACTACACAAAAAATGTTGCTCCACTTTAAAACTATATTTAAAAAGAAATGCAGCATTTGTTTTATAAATTTCACCAGTAAAATCTTTGCATATTCACTATTGCAAAGTCAAAAAATACAAAAGAAAGATCTGATTATTTGCCAAAATCCTGTTACCTGTGTGTTAGCAGCACCCTGAAGGCCATCTGATTCCGTCCCAAATAACCTGGTAGCAAGCTTGACCAATCCCAGTTCCATTCAGTAATGGCTGACTGTTGATACATGGCAAGGAGCTAGTTAGTTATTAATCAGCATTAATGTGATAAGTACATTAAAGCTCCAGCTGTGATATACTAACCAAGGAGGGGGGTCTAGAATGAGGACTTAGAAAGATGGTATTAATCATGTCCCCAGAAGAAGGCTTTTATTCTAATAAAACAGCAATTAATTAATTAGGGACATAGCCACTATTTATAAAATAATAAATCAGTTTTTTGAACCATATTCTTCCAACTGTTGATGACATTCTGATCAACTACTTCGTCTGAGAGCTTTTATCTTTGTCTGAAAAGCAAAGTAGTTGGTAACTTTTTATGTAACAGCAATTTGCATTTTCTGCTCTCAGCAAAAAGTTTTGTCATGAAAAATTTCGCATAGCTGGAATTCAAGAAGTAACGTGTATCATAATTAGAGTGATTTAATGTTGTATTATAAACATCATTAAGTCTAGACAATATGAACAAATATAACTCCATACTGCTTATTTAATAAATAAAAGCAATCTACATCATCAGTGGGCAGACAAAAGACCACACACAACATTCTTATTTTCAAAAAACAGTAAATCCTGTTGCATAATATTCCTTTTCATTGTCAGCAATGGTCAAGTAGTGACTATAATTTAATCTTTTTGGGAGGAAATAAGTACAAAGTTATTGTTGTAACACTAAAAATAGCACTGACTAGTTACAAAAAAGTTTAAGCAAGTCAAAACAATGGAAATAAATCTAAATAACAGTAAAGTATAACTTGGAATGCATCTTTTTCTTCTTACAGACAGCATTTGGTTCCTCTGGGAGAGCAGAATCATTGCAATCCCTCCTCTTCCTTCCATATTTATTTTATCACTTTCCTTCTATGTACTTAATTTACTCCCTAACCCTCATCTTTGCCATGCATGTTAAAGTAAAGTAGAAAAACAAAGAAATACAGAGTTCGAAAGGGAAATAAGGGTAACAAGAAAAAATAAAATACTGAGAAAGTGGAAAGAGAATGAATAAGAAAAGGTTCCTTGCCAGTGTTCTGGCATCTTCTACAGCCACTAGCAATAGTTTTGGACACTCAGCTATACTAATCACTGTTTTATAAATGGACAGTCCCACACCACTAAATAAATGTGCAATTTTATGGTAAAGGAAACTGAACTATTCAAAAACATCATTAAGCTTGGAAATAGAGAAGAGAATTATAGAATGTTTGGGGTTTGAAGGGATCTGAAAGATCATCTCATTCCAACCCCTTGCCATGGGTAAGGCACATCTTTCTCTAGATCAGGTTTCTCAATGCTCTGCCCAGCCTGGCCTGGAATGCTTTAAATGGATGGGGCAACTGCAACTTCTCTGGGCAACCTGCTCCAGTGCCTCACTACCCTCATAGGAAATCATTTCTTGCTAATATCTAATCTAAAGCTACTCTCTGTCAGTTTGAATCCATTCCATTTTGTCCTGTCACTATATGCTCATGCAAAATGTCCTCCTCTATCTTTCTTGTAAGCTTCCATCAAGTACTGCAAGGTTGCAATTAGGTCACCTCAAAGCCATCTCTTTTCCAAGCTGAACAATTGCAATTCTCTTGGCCTTTCTTCGTAGGAGGAGTGCTCTATCCCTCTAGGGATTTTGGTGTCTCTTCTCTGGACTGGCTCTAACAGGTCCATGTCCTTCCTATGCTGGGGACCGCAGAGCTGGATGCAGCACTGCAGGTGAGGTCTCACCTGCAGTATGGAGTAGAGGAGCAGAATCAATCAACTCCCTTGACTTGCTGGTCACGCTCCTTTTGATGCAGCCCATGATACATTTGGCTTTCTGGGCTGAATATGAGGAAGAACTTCTGTACTGCCTGGGTGACTAAGCACCAGAACAGACTCCCCAGAGAGGCTGTTGAGTCTCCCTCATTGGAGATACTCAAGAACCATCTGGACACAATTCTCTGCCCATGTGCTCTGGGATGGCCCCGCTTGAGCAGGGAGGTTGGACCAGATGACCCACTGCAGCCCTTTCCAATCTCGCCCATTCTGTGGTTCTGTGATTCTTGACTGGAAGGTCCCTTCAAACTGGAACTATTCTATGATTCTGTTGATTCAAAGATTCTAAAAAACATGTTTCTCTGGAGTGAGAAGCCTTGAGAAGCCTTGTGGAATCGCAACTTGTCTCCTTTTTCAGGATATTAACACTTTTATTGCAACATGACAATGATTAAGCATCCATTAAACAAGTAAGAAAATATATATATATTTTTACAGCAATATAACTGATCAAATAGACCAAAATAGTCAAAACTCAGCTAGAAGATTACACTATGTATAATCATGGCTGCACTGAAAAAGGATGCATTTCCACACAAGTCTGTAAAGTGAACTTCATGTAATACCACCACTGTAATACCACATTTTCAAATATTGGAATGAACGCTGGAATCAAAAATGTTGACGACATTTCTCATATTAAGAATACATGAGAAAGATTGGTGTAAGATTTTTTAAGCATCAAAGTGGAATCAGAAACTATTTAGCATTTTGTGTAATTAATTGGTCATGGGATGCTTCAGCAAAGATTTCACATTTCAAGCATGACTTAAAGCATGGCTTAAAGTAAAACAGATAAATGGATACCTTTTTTTTACTTTTTTCCCCCCTGCTTAGTCTCACTGTTCTGTAAAATCTTTGTATTTCTAAAGCATTCTTTACTTAACTGTTCAACATATCAGTGAAAGACCCACAAGGAAGATTCTAAATGTGAACTTAGAGTTCTGACATGATTTTTCGAAGGACTAAGACTAACCCTATGTACTGTTGCACAGATGTGATGAATATCATTGCTGTGATGCACTTTCCCTCTGTATACTGAACACAGAAAGTGTAAGTAAATGCTAATTGCTCTTACATGCAATAATTAAGATAAAATTATTGTAATGGCTTTGTGAACATCATGATATTGTAGAGGCTACTCTCATTAGACTCCAAAGAAATAATATCACTTTCTGCTTCACAAATGTGAACACACCTAAATAATTCCATCTTCATACATTCAGTCTTTGTCATTATCACAATCATAATAAGACCAACAAGTAAAAATTATACTGTAACCAAGGTTTCAGATTTTTACAAACCTGATTGAATACTTCTGTACAAGATTGTCTGTACACCTGGAAAGGGTTGAAGACAGGCTGCTCTTCTCTGCCCTTCAGCGTCAAAGGCAGGCATTGACTCGAGGTAACACCATCTTCAGAACAATTCTCACAAGACAGCTGCTCTTTCAAATATTCCTTTTGGAAGAAAAAGCAACCACAGATTAGTACAGGCCACCTAGATTTTAAAGTGAAATTTGCCTACATTTCAAGCATAAGTTTACAGAATGCTTGATAGAAGTTCCTTTTAACACAGTGGGGAATTAACAATCTCTTAAAAAATAGAAACCTTTTTAAGAATATCACCATTTTACAATGAACAAGAAATAACCTTGAAAACATGCACCCAACTTAAGCAAAATAAAACATCTAACCTATTGTTTTGAAATTATTGTCAAATTATGTGTTTAAGTTCTCATTTATATATGTATATGCTAGCTATGTGTAGAAGTGAACAACAAATGTTTTTCATGTCTTTTGAATTGAAGTTTTTGGAAAACAGTCAACAATTACTATATGGCTATAAATCAGTTCTTTGATTAGCATGTTCTACATGTTATTTAAACACAGGAAATAAATATTCTTCCACTCTTTAAAGCTATTTTTAGCTGCTTAAGCATTCAAGGACTAGAAGTAGTATGATTTCCATTGCAATTTTAGAAACTATACTGTAACTGATGCATGGTTATTTTGGACACAATCTTTTCTGTTTTCACTTCTAGGACTACTATGCAAGTAAATCATCATTGCAGGCCAATAAAGTGTTTTGATTAAATGGAACCATTTTATGAAGAACTAGATAATGAAACATTTACACATCCATTTGCTGGAAGGACTACTGTGATTAAACAGTTTATTGTTATTAAAATGAAGTCCACAACACGGAGCAAGTACTCAAGGTGAGTCACTAGGATGGGTGGATGCAAACGCTCCTCTTATTTGCAGTACTACAGAGATGGAATAGCATGCAAACTACCTTCTAAGGCATCCTGTGCCTCTCAGTAGGTCTTTCTGAAAGAAGAATTTTATCATCTGTTTAAGCTTACCCAACTATGGCCTGACCTGAAAGGCACAATTTCACTTTCAGGCCACACAGACTGTAGCTGTTTCTCTCTTGTGTTGGCATTAGCGTATGTTGTGAAATCAGCCAAGGAAAAAGAGGTTTCATCCAGATAAACAAGCCACATGATTTCTAGTACTAGTACAAGGGGCCGGGGGGTGGGGTGCCTAGGAGTGGAAAAGAACAAGGGAGAGAGAAAGAGAAGGGCCGTCTCTCTGCTGGTTGCAGTCAAATGTCATGTCTGACTAAGAGAATCACAAAATTGTCTTAGTGTATGGAAAAAGACCCCAACCAATCAAAAGAAGAAAAACAAATTAAGCTTTTTTTTTTTTTGCTTAGAATAACATCACAAAGCAACTGTGAAAACATACCCTCTTTTAGCTATTTTTACGCAGCTTTTCAAAAATATCTGGATTTTTATTTCTCTGTCCATTTATTCATTCATTACTTTATGCCATAACAAAGATTTCAGAGCCACCGTGAAGGAGGTCATTTAAAAGCTAATTCTGTACATCTACCAAATTTTTATAAATGTACTGCCTTCCATGTACACATTTTTACAATGTCTGTAGACTAAAGTAACCCAGCCCTCTGGATGTAACAGAGCCAACAGAAGCAGATTGTGTTGCTTTTTCAGAAGCAATACTGGAAATAGCTGTCCATGTGTTGCCAGATGAAGAACTATTTGCTCAGCTGGTGGGAAAATACAATACTTATTTTGCAAAACCAGTAGTCTACAGAAAGGCACAATACGTATTCTGTAGGATCATGTTAAACATTAACAAAATAATGAACCAGCCTGGGTATGCCATCTCAGCTCCCTTTTTGGAATGCAACATCAGTTCACTGAACGGGTAACTTTGGGGTCTGGGACCACCAGAGACCACCAGAGGGACCCCCGGGACAGATGAACACGTGCAAAGGGGGCGGGGGGGTGCGGAACATGGTACGGGTCTCCAGGAAATTATTTTTATATGTATGTTTGTTCTGGGAAAATCAATGAATATGTATGTAAAACACAGTACATAAAGCAGGAGCTTTTCTGTACTTGACAGGCACAATTTTGGTGGAGAAATCCCTGTCGCATCTGGCACTGTAATAAAGAATGCTTGCTTCTTAATTCTACAGGAATGAGATTTTGACCAATTTTGGTAACACCTGTTTCCCAGAGTCCAAAAATTTAAGTGGTATACAGCTGCCCTAGTAAAGGTATTTTTCTGGCTTTAATAAAATACTGTGGATTTGGTTTTGATGAAGAGACTTATTCAACAATGGTAAATACATTACATTAATATCTTCTTTAGTATAGTAAACATTGTAGACTCTGAAAGGGTCATGTTTCAAAAAGGCGAAAATATGAAACTCCATCTGTAAACATGAGAACTATACCCTCACTACACTGACTGAGCATCAAACCAAGTATACAGAATATTATTGAGCCTGACTGCTCAGAAGAGTTATCTCTTTAGTTGCCATTACAAAACTGATTTTAAAATTTATTATTATTTTTGGCAAGCACATAAAGGGCTTTAAGCTGTTTTGAGTACTACAGTATCTATTAAAAATGTTTATAAAATCATATCTCTGTTTTCAAATCCAGCTTCCAAGAATCCATTTCACCTGCTTTTCTAAGGAATATTACTGTTTTGCTTTTTGATTTGTGTTAATTTTGTTTTTATACATGATTGCTAAGCAGTGTAGCATAAAGATCTCTAAACTAATTTTAAGAACACAATTGCTTGACATTCCAAGGAATCTTTAAACAAAAGAATGGACCTTTGAATAGACAGTCAAATCTATTTCTTGGTAAGCAGGCACATAAAGCATAATTCAGGTTTTGAAAAATAATGTTGAAAAGTGCATTATCATAATACCATGCTAAGCATTAAAATGTTTGTAATGGTTTCAAAGGCAATTGAAAATAATACAGTTAAATCCTTCTGTAATTCAAGCTAGTCAGAATCTCTCTTCTTCTTTTTTAAAACAATACAGTTTTTTCCACTGAGAAATATTCTATTTTTAAAAAAGGTCTTACTAGCTGCAGAAATTCAAGGAGAGACACCTGGGATGTGGAAAGTCAGGCTGAAGTCCCTCTTCCACCTACTTCTCTTAGCTTCATACCTCCTATTGGAGCTGTTCCACTTTGTATAAATAACCAAATACTCAGAGGAGTCAGATCTTAGAGCGGGGTCTCCAAAACCCAGCATGTGCATTCTATTCCTTCAGCTAGAGTATGATTCTATTTTTGACCCTAAAAATTACAGAATGCATTTTCACGACTATTTCTACAAGGCAAAACAACTCCAACAGGGGAAAAAGAAGGAGTTCCATGCTGATAGCTAATGGTATGGAGGTTTGGGGAATTAGTTCAGATGTGGGAGATGCAAATTCAATTCCCTGGTATAAACCAGGAAATATAAAGATTTGAGCCTGCATATACTGTCCCCTAGGTAACTGTCCTAACTGCTGGACTGTATGCTATTTTCGGTGGTCTTTTCCTCACTGCTTTATACCTAAGAGTAGTCTCGAATGTGCTCCAGGTGAAAAGGTTTTGTTTATTACAGTAATAATTTTCACTTCAATTCCTAACGCAATTAATTGTTCAGGAAGTTGAAACTTGAAAAGATTCTGTACTGTACTAATATTAGGTTGCCACCTCTACATATATGCTTACATTGCTTCTAATGCTTCCAAAGGCAGATTCATAAAGTACATTCCTGTACTTAGGAACTGTAACAGCTGGATCTGATTTTCAGAAGCAGCGTCAGTACTAAGGTGCTCTCTGTGGCCTTCCCACAGACATAGCTGTCTAGGCTGGGTTTTATGCTACCAGGTTTTTCAGAAGAAAAATCCTGGCCTCTGCCTATATTTGCATTATTTTGTATTTTATTATAAACACTTTTGTACACTTGCAAGGATCTTAACAGCACCTGCTTCTGCATTCAAGGAATCTAGTAATTAAAGCTAAAACCAGAACTTTCTAAATTAAGTTGTGTAGATCTGTGTTACTGTGCAATTTAAACAAACGTATGTTTGTCTCAGTGAATAAAATCAGAATGCTTTTGGTAACTTGGGGCAATTTAGAACAGCCATAGAAATAATGTGATAATTCTTCTACATTGTTAAAATTCCATACACAGCAAATAAATCTGAATTTGTTTCTTTTGTAATTTTAAAAGCACTTTAGTTAAATAATTATCTACATTGAGAAAGATTTTATGTGGATGCATTTACTTCCTTGGTACAGCCACAGGGGTTGCTGGTTTGTTTAAATCAAGAGAGTTAATTAACCGCATATGATTTTACTTTTTGTAACAGTCAATTCTTCAACACCCTGCCTTGATATTTTTAATTTTTTTTAACTGTGCTCAGACTCCTAAAATGTATCTATGGTCTACAACATGAAACTGAAGCGAGTTTATGAGCCATACTACTATCTAAGTGCCTAAATAAAATCTACAGTGTTTCCTATAAAGTAATCTTTTCTATAGAAATGCACAAAAGCCTAAACTGAATAGATTCTATTAAAATACAATATAGGATTCTAGATTGACTTTAAGAACTATTATCACCTCCTTGACTAACCCTTAGCTGCCAGCAGATGTTGCCCCAGGCCAGTACACATCTAATTGCTCTGTGGAAAGGCCGTTTCCCTACCTCATTGAGCCGGATGATGTGATAAATTTGCTTCAGGTACTTGCTACCACCTGGTTTGTGGCAGATATCCAGGACCATCATGTTTATATTATGTTCAGTGAATCCAAGTGAAATACCTCCTTCCTCTAACGTTGCACCTTTAACTGTGATTGAGGCACTAGAATATAAAAAAGATACAGTCCCAAGTTAAATTTCTAAAAAGCAAAATATTAATACTCAGCTAGAATTACATATTCAAAAAAAACCTGGAAGTAGTCGACTTACACATATATTGTTGTATGTGTATCTCTCATATACTACATGTTAAATAACATTATTATACTAATTTTAATCACCTTAATTGGAAAGATGAACACATAAAACAGTCTTTACTCTAAGGATATAGAAGTAGCAAATATTTTCATTTCCCATAGAGAAGTATCTTTGCTATTAGGAATGGCATTTACATTCCATCTCTTGTGCATTTTTCTTTGCTTGTCACAGCACATATTAAAGCCTAATTAACATGTCAGAAAGGTAGCCATTACTCTAAGTATAGGTTAGAAGTTTTAAATTGAAGTAGTTTTTTTTCCACTGGTATGTAGTTAACCATTTAAAAGGTACCTATTTGCCACTTGTTGCATCTTTAGCCCTATAACATTCCTTGCTTTTTTTGTATTTGTGTGAAACTTCTACTAATGAAAATCCAAAGGTGGCATTCCCAAATGCCTCCACAACTGTGCATTCAAATCCCTGATCATTGTGAGACTCTGCACAGATACACAAATTACTATCTTAGTGTCTATAAAGTCTAAGAAAGAAAAAGTACGAAAATTTTCCTCAAATTCTAGAGCTGCAACACAGGTATTTGACATGTATGTGTCAAGAACTCCAAAGATTAACAAGAATATATTGTAATTTCTACAGACGCTATTGGATTGATTTAAAATAAACCGAAGAAGCATCCTCAATTAATTAAAAAAACCCAACATTGTCTTTGTTCAGAAGTAAAAAAAAAACCCAAAACATCAATAAACCCTCCAAAAATCTGAAAGCAAAACCACTGTGGTTGCAGTTTACTGTTGAAAGTGTGCCATGTTTACTTTCCTTCTAAAAGTTGCTGTTTGAGTTGCAGGCTCTCTGAAATGCTGCACAGCTGCTGGACATTGCTGATATTGCTTTCACATGCAGTTTCAGAATGTCCTACAGAGCAAATAGTTTCAAAATATAAACTATAATTTTGTTCTTCGCTGAATGTAAGTAAGTGATGCTATGTTGTTATGGTGTACTTTACAGAAAAGCTTAGAAGAAATTCATCTTTAAATAAAAACACATTTAAGGTTGATATTTGATACACATACAATACAACCTGATTTTCTTGTCAAAATTCTTAGCAACTAACATTGAAAAAGCTAAGGATCCCTGACAAAGGAATGTATCAGTGCCAGCACCCAAATGGTATCCTTTACTGCAGTTACTGCGCAGGTGAAGCAGATGATTGGATTCAGGCAGCACTATGATTAATGACTTCCTTTCTGGATTTGGGACTGCCTATCAATCATGTCATTAGCAAGAATGTGCCCTGAGAGAGGCAGACCTCAGCCAAGGAATAACTGCATTCATCTTAATCTGAATATGCACCCAGCCAGCAAGGTCAGGGTCACCATGATGAAAAACAATAATCTTCAATTCGACAAATTACTTTGCAAAGACAGACATTTCTTTTCTTCTCAGGATGTGTGTTTTTTAGAATCTAACATGACTGTTTACAGCTCTGGTGCTACCGTAAAGTGAAGGTTATTTTAATGAATAGTAATACTTTCAGGCAATACACAAGACAGGCAGTGAGTGCCACTGCCATTTTCTGAACCTTTCAATGAAGGCTATAATTTTCGAAATATTCTTTTAAATTATGTTAATATATACTATTTAGACTTTTTATGTAAGTGGCAATCCTGACATAACACCAACTCAGAATATAGTATATAATATATATATATATATACACACACACACTATATATATGTTATAGTATATTATACTATATGTATATGACATGATTACAATATAATAATTTCATTAATGAGAATCATAAATCTCTTCTGGAAAGATTGCTTTTAGTTTAGTAATTATGTGGCCGCTACTTACTTTTATTGAATATTTTAATTTCAGCTCAAATAAATTAGTTCGGTAATTCACATTAATAATAACATTTATCTCTAGATTTCATATCTCAGGTATTTATAAACTGCATATTTTTTCCCCCCAGATATTGACTCAAAATATTTGAATGAAAAGTGGAAAAACATTCATATTAGACTTCTGTGGCAGAAATGCAACTGAAGTCAGAGGAGTCAATTTCATAACTGCATCAAATAACTGCTCACTTGGAGAGCAGGTAATGTATTCTTCATTATCCTAAGCTTAAATTTACTAAGCCTAGTCACAAGCTAGTCCTGTCTTTGGTTCACACTGTATACATACAGAAACATTATCCCATGTTTACTTTCTGCAATCTGATACCTAACATAAAACACAGCATTTTTACAAAAGAAAATACGGTAGTGTATTAACTTTAAATTCTCAGCTTCAGAAGATGTGCAAATTAACTAAACTTTTCATTTTTAGAAGTTATCCACAATACTGCCTTCCTAAATTTGTATTTTTAAGAACTGCCTATTCTCTCAATGACATTACAAATTGTGTTATGGGACCATTGTGTTAACTATCAATTTACAAATTATCACTATGCTTTTTTATTGTACAACTCCTTCAGTCACTGGCATCTGGATTAAAGCTTTTAATCACTGGATTAGATCTTGTAAATTAGAATAAAATGGAAATGTAAAGATAACAAAGGTCAGTGTCAATGAGCGTTTGTGTGACACAATTACTGGTTACTGCTACCCACATTAACTGACTACTCATAGAAACAGGACACTGTCCCTTAAAGCACTGCATGAAAACTTGTTCACTAGTATCACTGATTCCAACCTACAGTGACTTTGTTTATACGGACAAATGCTGACATGATAGCAATAACTGCAACCTCTAAAGAATACTCACTGAAAAAACCCCAGCAATCCTACTTGCAGCAGTTACAATTTAATTCCATAAATAATGTAATTCCAATAAATCTAATATTGCAAAGTTGATTAATGGTATTTTTACAGAATGATACATGACCACAGAATTAAAACAGACTGGACTATGTACACACTGACATGTACACAACTCCTTGAAAAATCACTGTAAAGATCTTAATGTCAAATCTAAAGGAAAAATTGGTATTTTCTCAAAAAGGCACAGCAGGATATTATTCTTGTCCTGTTTTGATATACCCTATTTGCCTCAGGGTCTGATATGTTTTAGAATAAAGTATGCTTACTTTTTATTCACAGATGAACAATGAAAGCTTTTCACACTTCCTCTTAATTTAATCACCACAGTAAGGTTAAATTATAAATATATTTAGTACCTGTTTACATTTTGAAAGATATAACAATGGACTTGTTCACATTTTTGGCTTATCAAGAAAACATGAAATCTTGTAGTACTATGAACACATCATTCTGATGAAACAACCATACTTTATTGTTTCAGCAATGAACTTAAATTACAAACCCATGGTATAAAGCCATCAATATTAAGGACTAATCTGTTTCATATAAGATCACTGCTCATCTCTTTTCCTTAAAATTAAGCAGTAGCCATAAACATGCCAATAATCCAGTAAAATAAAGAGCAAATAATAGCATTTGAAAAAGAATATGTTCTTACCAGTCTATGCTCAATTTTCTTGCCTTCAGCAACTGGCTTTCAATCCAGTTTGGTCTTTGCTGTTCAATGCTTTGTATAATCTTCTGGGTCATTTGCTTAGGACCACTTTTCTGTTTTCCCATAATACTTTCTAAGCACACACGAACTAAACTGAGTTTTTCTTTGCTCCATCTGTCAAGTGTTGCACCTGTTAAAAATTCTGCAGTATTTCCATCCTCAAATATCCGACATATAATTACAATCAAGTTCCAGACAAGCAGACCAGCTTTCTTCATTTCAGCAAAGTTTCTTGACATTTTTCTCTCAGCCAGAAAAAAGAAGTATTTAATTGGGGGAGGCAAACATGCAATCACTGTAGGTAACTTGCTGATTACAATAGATACTGCTTGAGCTGCAAGCCTTGTGAAGCCTTAAAAATAGAAAGAAAAGATGATATGATTAACATTAACACTATAGTTCTAACTGCTTCTGAATGTTGCATGATAATTTCTAACTTTCTTTTGTACTGAAAATGGGTAAAAAGCTTAAATACTCAACACTGTAGTTTCATTTGTATCATGCTTTCTGCACATAAATCCCAAAAAATCTAAACAATTACACAATGTAAAAGCAGAAAATTTAGAACTTAAGACTGTGACTCTCTTAACAATTAGCCTTGCTGTGCATAGTCAGTACAGGATTCATGAGAAAGACAGTACTCAGGTATTCTGAATTGTAAAAAGTTGTCTTCAAAATTGTAGCATTTTTTCAACTTCACAGCGGAAGCACTTCACTAAGTGTATCAGAATATTACATACGTTTATAATCTCTAGTTTCTTATCAATCCCTTTCTATTTTCAAAATGACAAAACTTCAGTTTATCATCTTTCTTATAAGCACCTACACCAGATAGCACTGCATTTTAAAGACTCCAGATAATAAAAGTAGCAATAAAAGTAACTACAGAGAAATTGTGCTGCTCAAAACCCAAGATATATCTAAAATGAAAAATATAGCAAAAGGTGTCAAGATTTAAAGATCAACAATCTCCAAACAATTTCCAAACAATTCAAGAAAACTCTGCATCATTGCACCTGCATTTCAAATGTTTTTCTCTTATTTAAAAAGGAAATTATATCTATTCTAGATATCACACATACGAATTTAAATTGTCTTGAAGCCTACAGTCTTACCTCTCAGCTTGCATATCAGTTCACATATAGCAATTAGCCTAAAATAGCCATAGAAAAGTTCTAGATTAAAATGAGAATGCAGTGAAGATGTATGAAAAAAAGGAATGGATTGATGCCCTAGCTTGGCCACAGTCTACATACTCAAAACACCATGCCACAATATACAACAGTATTGAAAATAATCAGGTAATATTTTGGTGGCAATAATTTATCATGAAATGTTTCTAAAAGTTAGCCTTCTGAACCATGACCTGAAGTGAGAGATGCTTTAGGCATTGTGGGCCATGAAAATACATACCAGAAATCAGCTTTACATCTAATCACCTTCAAAACACTTCCTGTTCTATATGATTTCTTTCTTTCTTTACTAACTGTTTCAACAACCAAGCAGTAGCATATTCCACAACAGTTTCGGTGCTTTATTGTATTCAAGCATAAATTGCTATGTTATAAAGTTGGGATGAATGACAGTCCTGAATGAAAAGATGATAATGACAAGGAAAACTGTTTACAGCCATTGAGGCCAAAGTATAGGCATTATTCTTCACTTTGTTGTGAATCCCATCTGACTATTGCCAGATGCTGAAAACATCTTTAGTACTATTATTATCAATACTACAATACTGATTATTTTCAAAACCTTGTTTGTATATGTATTGGTGTAAGCCTCAAGAAACAATAACTGAATTTTAAGGCGAAGTACTTAAAAAACCCCAACCATGACAGGATGTTTGGGAATAGTTTGTTCATTGTCAAACTACAACACGCACAAGATTTAACTGCCCAGTAGTGGAGTAAAAGAGTAAAAGATTTTGAAGTTCTTATGAGAAGCTTATAGGATGTATTGTATATATATAAGAATACTACATGTAAATTTCACCTACATTTCCCAGATTCCTTTCTCTTCATTTCCCGAGGAGTGTAATTCCATTCCTTTGGAATAGTTTTCAGTAAACTTTCAGGAACTATTTGCTTGTGCTGGTATGTTCCATAGTTTTCTGTTGCCTCCCATGAATGCATCAAAGAAATTATCTGTTTCACTATACCCTTGACTG
The DNA here is from genome assembly GCA_008694505.1 of Cyanoderma ruficeps. Taxonomy (NCBI): domain Eukaryota; kingdom Metazoa; phylum Chordata; class Aves; order Passeriformes; family Timaliidae; genus Cyanoderma; species Cyanoderma ruficeps. Next base: position 1,105,927 of record VZDJ01000117.1, on the reverse strand, counting down.
AATTAATCAAGGTCAACTTCAAGCATCTGATAACTTCTGGCTCCGACTCACCACAACTGGAAACTTCAGAAGGAAGAATTATTAACTATTCAGTAAGTGTAGTCAGTAGTAAATCTGTTTCAGAAAGTGTTTTCAGAATTCTTATAGAAAAAAAAAGTAACATTATGGTTCATAATAAATTAAGCCTATTGGTCTGTTACAATTTAAGAAAGAGTATAATGCAAAACATAGAGCATCTTAAATACAGTACTGACAAAAAATTATTTCCTTCATTCTCATTTCTCCACTAACATATTTATAGAAATTCTATTTAAGCTGATTAATGTCTTCCTTTTAATATGGAAAACACTGAAGTACTTGTTATGCATCAATGAGGCAAAGAGATACACTATTATTTGTATGTATTTTTGTTTCCAGATATACCTTTTTTTTACGTCCTTGTCTTGATAGTATTAATGAAGTTGCATTTATTAGATACCCAAACTGCTATACTACAGATAGTAAAGGCAAAAAAAAAAGGTATTTTGGAAACAAAAATACATACAAATAATAGTCATCAACAGAAACACAGCATGTCATCAGAGATTGCATGTTCAAAACACACCATCCTAAATACAGTTATTGACATTACGACAAGTATCAATCTTCTCCACATTCTTAATACCCCAGCAATCTGCAGTTTCTCCATTGTCATGGAGCTGCAATTGTCAGGCAGATTGTTGCACAGCATATCAGACATGTGTTTTGACATGTTAGATCTTTAGATCCTTTGCTCATACTTTTGCTTCCCTCTACTTTTTGCTGATCTCATCATGGCCTTCCTGGAAGCTTCCATGCACCACTTCTATCATTTTCTTCCTCTTACACATTAAATTTCTACTTTTTGCAATCCCATTTTTCTCTGAGAAGTACCTGAGCACTTTTATAATTGTTTTCTATTTTGTGATACTCATAATTTTATTTCCCCTCCTGCATTCTCCCATTTTCATCCTCTTCTTTTGAGCCCTCCTGCTTTTAATCCATAATTTGCAGTATCACCCTTCTAAACCTCACCTCTCTTTTCTGGTTGATTACTGGTTTTCCTTGGGGATAGAATTAGTTGCTCTAATTGTGAGGGCAGCTCTCAACAGCTCTCCCTCTCAACAGAAAATTAGGAGGCTGAGTGCCAGTTGACAACTGAGACTATATGCTCCTCAGATTATTTCTCCCTCAGCAGGAAAAGAACTCCTTCCTTCTCTTTTTATTCTCGTCTTGTAAATTGTGGCAAAGGTCTGGAGCTGTTAAATGCATAGAGATGAAGAACCTCTACTGGTGGAAACCTACAAAAACATTCTGCAGCCAGTCTGCTGGTAAGACAAACACTTAAGGTCATCAGACTCATGGTCAAAAACACTGCTCTGGGACCACTGCATTCTTCAAAATTTTCATCACTCCTACCATGGTCTGATGGCACAAAACCCTTCAATAATACTATAATTTTGAAGTAAGCTAACATAGTTTCACCTGATTTATTATGGTAAAAATAATACCCACTACATCTCTGAAAATGAACATTTAACATCAGATTTGAAATGCTTATTAATAAATTAAGTACCTGTCATACTGTATAAGCAGTTCCACAGCAGCTCTTTTTCCATGTAGGACTCAAAAGCAATGCCAAGAGATTTGGGTGATAAAGTGCAGTAAGACAGTACTGTGAAGATTGTTTCAATCAGAGTAGACTCTTTGTTGTTTTCCTCTTCCAAGAGAGAACCTTGTACATCGCAATTTAATGCTTCGTTTTCTTCAAAATAAACAAAAAAACCCATGGTTCCAATAATTTCCAAGTAATTCAAAGTCTCAGTAATGGATAGTATTAATCAAAACAAACTGCAAAGTGTATCTGAGTAATATTTCAAACAATAACACAGATACTGAAATCTGATCTTTCTCTGGCTAATTACAGTTGACTGTCTTCCTGAATTATGTGTAGCCAATAAAAAAGACTCAAGGATGTTTTCAAATTATGGAATATAACTATTTAATTCAAAATTAAATTGAAATTTATTGTAATTGGAAATTGATTATTTACTGAAGATTAATTGGAACTAAACTACAGAACCACAGTCAAAAAGCTATTACTGCATAACTCCTCTTCCTTATATAATAGTCATATGAAATAAATAAAATCCTATTTAGATATAAAAAAAATTAAGAAAAATAGCATCTCCATATTTCCCAAAATGTACTGGCTTTTTTTTTTTTTTTAGTATAAGATGAAACTCAGAATAAAACAGTTCCACAAAACAAAATCTCAGCCCTACTAAGATACAGATTTTAAACACAAGTAGTGATTATCATAGAGTTCAGTAATAATTTCTTACAAATATTTACAAATGTTTCTGATAATCATTGTAACACAATCTCCCAGCTGAAAACTAAGGATGTGTTTAAAACTCCAGGAATCAATGCAGGGTTCAATAACTGCAATGTTCAATAAATGCAATTCAATAACTTAAGCTTGTGCTAGTGTTGAAGACCTGCGCTTCCCACCTGTTTGTGAAATATGCTTCCAGTGTTAACAACCATGAGAAATGCCCAGAGCCATAACCTGTTAAATACTCTTAATTTAGATTTCTAGTTTTCAAAAACAATGATTTCTTTTTAAAGTATTTAGATAAATTATCCTATAAAATGTCATTGCTTTCTGCCAGTTTGGCTGTCTTTACCCTTAGCAACCTGAGGAGGAGAAAGATGGGAGCCTTCAAAATCTACTGTAATGGAAAATCTTTGTTTTCAACCCATCTTTGAATGACTTGAGAACTAAAAAAATCTTACTTTACTCTCTTCTGAATTCCTCCAACCTAATTCATGCATTACTGTAAATCATTCAGTCTATCGTTCAGTATGTGTCCTGGTTTGAAACAGTATCTCCTTGCTAAGACCTTACAATTCCACAGAAAGGACAAGGACCTATGGGAGGGGGGCAGGTTTTGGATTGACATGCACTTCTGACCACTCAGAGAACAGAATGCGGCTTTTGTTAATATCCCTATAAAAGCCGAAGCTGAGTTGGAGCCGCCCTCTTTCTCCCCTGTCCGTCGAGCCGGTCGCACGTGGGCAGCTGAGGAATCCCGGCTGAGGCCCCGGCCGGGCCTCCGGGAGCCGCTGCCCACAGAGGGGGCAGGGCTGCATTCCGGCAGGGCCGGCCGCGGGTCTGAGGCATTGGTGGGAATCGGGGCGGTCGTGGCAGGACCGTGCCCCGGCTCCCCTTCCTGCCGGCCTCCCTGGCCCGGGGGGAGGATGGAATTTCTCCCTCCCCCACTTTACGCTGGGGCTTAACAGAGCAGCTGCCAGTGGCTGGAGCCACCAGATTGGGAGGTGGAAGACAAGGTATCCATTAGCCCCCCCCACCATCATGGATTTGGAACATCGAAGGCTGCCCTGCAGAGATCGCCGGAGCAGACCTGGGCAAGCTTTAACTCTTTCCTGACACAGATTGAGACTTTCAACCCTTACCCTTCTCGGAGACGAAAGAAAAGGCCAAGTTGGAGACATGTAAAGGGACAATATGGACATCTCAAGTTCAGTAAAGGAAAAGTGGCTTTTTTTTAAGTGATAGAGATGACGAGTTGCCTTGGTTCTAGGCTGACAGTCTTTGAATTTTGGTAACAGACTAAATCATGGACAGTGTAAATTGGGGAGATGATTTGTGGATTTGAGCAAAGGTATCTGTGATGAACTGAGTAAATATTTTTTGTGCCCCCCATGAGAAGTGGAACAGAGAGATGAGAAGAAGCACTCTGCCAGTGAGAAGACTGTCTCTGTTCCCCGAGTTGAAAAAGATCCTTTGTTTTTTGAAACAGCTCATTTTTAAAAGGTACCACCCCAATTTGAAAAAAATCTATGGCCCATAAGTAGTCATGAGAAAGGCTACGTGACATGGAGAACTTCCACAAATACAGTTTCTCTGGGCAGGCTGCTTTTGTCTGAAAGTTACCAAACCACAGGAGTGACCTTCTCTCTCTCAAAGGCTGTTCGAAGGACTGTTTTATATGGGGTACTGATCTAGAGTTCTGGGTTTTGCCTCTTTGCATTGTGTGTAGAAAAATGAATAGTTTGTAGTGAGAGGGTTGGTTTTTAGAAAATTAATTTGTGTTGTTTTGGGTTTTTTTGTCTTTTTTTTCTCTCCTCTTAGTATATGTTAATAAAATCTATCTGGTTTTTTTGCTTCTAAGTTGAGCCTGTTTTTGCCTTTTTCTCCCAAAATCCTATCTCTCAATTAGCAAACAAATTTAGCAAATGTAAAACCTCCACAAAAATGGTGCCATGACTCAGATAAGCAAACCTAAACCACGATATTATGCAACCTTAGTGGAAACAGAGGATGTAGACAGCTGAAAAACATGATCAGTGATTTCATAACCAACAAGCTGTGGTTTGTTTTTTTTCCCCAAGGTAGCAGACAGATCAGCAATAAGACAGTTTTTTTTAATCAGCCTTCTTTTTCCTATGAGCTGAGTGAGCTGATATATATTGTTTCCAGTGCCAGATGCCTCTTAAGTGATGAATCAAATGGATTCCACTTATTCACTTAAACCAGGGATATGTATGACAAAGAAATAACCATCAAAGCAGAAAAAGCAGTTCAAATGGTGAGATGAAAATCTGAAATTAACTTTGATTCTATTACTGTAAGTATATGTATTTTAAATTAATTTAACCAAATTCTAGGGGGAGGAAATCTTATTGCTAAGATTTCAAGTACTATGTAAGCACTGTCTTTGCAGTACATGATGCGAAATTGGTTTGTTTCAAGGTGCTTATGACTTGAAATCAAGCCTCAGTTTTCTTTATGACCATGCCACATGGAAAGTTTGAGTCACAACTTATCAATACCTTTTCTAATCAATTAGTGCTACCAAAAGATATAAATAAGGACAAAAGAGCATAAAAGAACTTTCTAGAAAGGGCTATACATACATCGTGTTATAACTACTGGATAATGCAATTCCTGTGCTTTTAAGCAAAGATCCTCATGAATCCACTGCTAAAACATTCTGTAGCTAAATATAACAAGATATGTAATTATTCATCAGCTTTTTCTTGCTTTACCCTGAAGTAAATGTTGCCCTTGCACTAAGACAACCTTGAAAGCTCAGGTCAAAATGAGTTTTCTGATGGATATGTGGGTTTGGATCATAGAATCACAGAATCATTTGGGTCACAAGGGGCCTTAAAGGACAATATAATTTGAAAAGTTTAGCTAGCAGATCAGTATAGCTGGTTAAATATTATGTATTAGGAGTCTGCAGGAAGATATGTAGATTTCTCTTCCCTTAGATTTTTTCTTTTACATTTATTAGCTCACCTGTCATAACATTAAATATTCATCTCAGTTTGAACTTCAATGCAGCTTTGTTAATTATTACACAGAACAGAATTTATATGATAGGTATTATACCTACTGCCCTGTGATGCTTTCCTCTATACATTTCTCTTTTTTTCACTGACTGCATTTGTATAGAAAAAGCTAACTTGTGAAGGGAACCTAAAGTTCCCATAGGTAGCTCAAAGGAGATGCTTCTTTATTATTTTAGCAAGATTTAGCATTCATACATAAATGTGGCTATGTATTTATCTAGATAGCTGTTAAATAAAAAAAAATCAGCTGTTATTTCCATATAGCATGATGTTCTCTGTATGCACAAAAGATACCAAAAAGTATTAGAATACTATTGTTTTTAATAAATATGTCTGTAAGAAAATTATGTATCTATTGAATAACAGCTATGCCCTAACCATTCACAATGAATCATTCTTCTTATGACAAAATAATGCAGTAAACCTCTTGGGATACTACCACGTATTTTAAAAACATAACTTCAGAAAGGCAGACTTACAAGTGCAATTTACCCATATTTCTTACAGATAGGAATACCACCCAGTAATTTGCCAACATTATCACTCATCCAGCACTTATCTGACTAGTCTAGCCATAGAATGAATCTTGCTGCATTCAAAAAATCCTCTGTTACTGACTCTAGACTACATTCTCCCCAGTTAATCCATACACAACAGTCAAGAAACAAACAGTGATTTTGTCTTTTTGACCAAGAGAGGTAGTCAAAACTCAAATTCATACATGCTGTTTCATTTAGGAAGAGGAATCAAAGATGGAACAAATTATTTCCGATGCTGGTCTTTAATTTGCAAAGAGCACGAAACTGTTGCTTTCTTTATTGAATTTAAAGGTTTCTTTAAATCACAGCAACTGATGAGGATATAAAGAATGCCCAAAGGATATGCTCTATTTGTTTACAGAGTCAAATACTTCAGCAGGCACTCTGCAGTATACTACATCCTCAGTGCTTCTTCTGTCACTGACTTTTTTTCCTGTTCCTTTACTGTATCTGACCTGGTAGATAATTTTACTTTTCTTTCAGAGTTGCTCCTCTCCAATGACAGCTAAAATCTATTGTAACTTTGAACATGGCTTCATTTTGGCAGAAAGTGTATTATTTTAGTTTTAAATTCCAAGGAGAAATTTAACATCATAGATTCATGGAAGAGCCACAGAATACTGAGTTGAAAGGGACCTACAAGGGTCATCAAGTCCAGCTCTCAAATAACTGGCCCATATGGGGATTGAGCCCACAACCTTGTTGCTAACTGCACCTTGTTCTAACCAACGAAGCTAATCTCAGGGTCATATTATTCCTGTCCTGAATAAAACCCAGATCTTAAACCTACCCGTTTCAATTTAATACATTCCAAATTATAATAAACCCTTATTATAATAAGTCTTAGTGCTTAGTGCAGTCTTAGCTGCCACTTGTGAATCAAATAAATCCTAAATGACAACTAGAAAGCTCAACATAGCAAAAAAAGCTTTAACAACACTTACATCATCTGCCCATAAATTATTAACATATCAGCAAACTACTTCTGTAGCTATATATTTATATGTCATCAGTGCCACTGATAGTATAGGGTTAAAAGGATTTTGAGGCAATAAAGCCTAGAGAACAGGATGTCAGCTTCACTGTAACCAAGATGTTTAGTTTCATGCTATTGTTTTAACTAAATCAAGTAGAACTTTGCCTAGGCAGTGGAAAACTGGAGGAGGGGGGGGGAAAGAACGTGATCCTTAGTTGAACATGTAAGTTCTAAAAATAAAGCTAAATATTAGGTCAGGTAAACCTGTACCTGTGTTAATTGTAACGCTTATTTGGTAACCAGTTATGATCATCATCTTCAATAAGAATCAATTGTTACAGGTTTATGCTTGGGTAGAATCAATGGAAGAATAGGGATTTAATGATTAACACGCGCAGTTATGTAACGGGAATATATAAAACCTTGTCTATTTTGTGACCATCTCGGAGTCAGATTTGGGTATGTACCTACACCCCGACTCCCAGAGCTCTCCAATAAAGCACCTGCATATAATCATCCTGTGATTATGTGTTTTCTACGCTAACATTTTGGCGACGCCAGATGGGACCCTGTGAGCGCTGCTGAGGACCCCGCGAACCGATCAAGCTCCAGCCGGCACCGAGTGATTCTCGGGGAGCCCATCGGGCTCCGGGACCCCCCGCCGCTCACAACGTCCCCTGGAAGGTAAGGTGCTTTATTCTGGTTTTCTGGTTTTCTGGTCTGGTCTGGGTGCCTGCCAGTAAGACGCGGCGAAAGCTACGCTTGGTTGGGCTAAGGAATTCCTGGTTTTGCCTAGGCGCCGTCCGTTAGACAATAGCGAAAGCTTTGCAGGATCGGCAATTCTGGTTTTTTTCTGGTTTTTGGTTTTATGTAATTATTATGGAAAAGCTTAAAGGAGTTTTGGGGGGTAACCCCCCCATTCCACGTTCTTCTCCTTTGGGTTGTTTACTGGCACATTGGAAAGAGGGAAATTTCGGTCAAGAATTACGAAAAGATAAATTGATTGATTATTGCAATGTATGGTGGCCTGATTATGTTCTGTCTGATAATCAGAGGTGGCCGGAGAACGGGTCTTTACAATCAGGTCTTATATCACAGTTGATGGCATATTGTAGACAAGAGGGAAAACTGGATGAAATACCTTATGTAGATCTGTTCTTCTATCTAAGGGGGAAACCACTGTGGTTAACGAAGTGTAACTTACAGGTGCTACTCACAGAAAACAATCAGTGTCTGGCTTGCGTCCAAGATAAGCGCTGTATAGAACACTTGGTTTTAGGAAAATCGGGGGGAGATGATTTGGAAGCTGACTTGTTAATGGGACCCCCTGCCCTTACCCATAGCCCCTCGACATCAAATCCCACTCCACTTACCCTTACCCCACCTGATACCCTTACCCCTCCCCCGCTTACGCCAATCCAAAATGCTTCTCCTGGCTATCCTCCCCCCCCGCCGACGCCTGCTCAAAGATTTATTCCTCCACCAACACCTCCCCAGGGCTATCCTCCCCTACCACCTACACCTACAACACCGGCTCCTATTCCCTCTGGCCCCCTGAATCCTTCCCCACTGGAGTCAACCGCTGTTTCTTTCCCGGGTAATAATCTGGATCTGGCTGTGGAAAGGGAACGAAGGGGAAGGGGGTGCAGAAAATACAGAACGGAAAGTAGTGACAGTGAAGAAGATGGGTTAGATGCTCCAGTAGCCCACCGTACACGAGGGAGACTGGCCCCAGCCTGGCCTAGGACAGGGAAGAGTGTGTTAAAAACAGGCAAACAAAAGAGGACAATCATTGCACCTCTAAGGCAGGGAGTGGGGGCTGATGGACCAGTTTTTGTAAAGGTTCCCTTCTCGCCAGCTGATCTAGTGATATGGAAACAATCTGCAGGAACATACAGGGATAACCCAGACAAGGTAGCTCGTGTGGTTAAAATGATAATGAAAACCCAGAATCCTGACTGGGAAGACATTCAAGTAATATTAGATACTTTGATGGATGAAACAGAAAGGGACATGGTGCTTCGGGCAGCGAGAGAAAGGGCTAGGGAGGACATACGGAATGGTTTGGTGACAGGAACTGTAGATTATAATTTTCCCACCGAGGATCCTGAGTGGGACCCTAATGACCCATCAGGAGTAGACATGTTAAGGTTAAAGAAATACCAGGAGTGGATTTGCATAGGTGTCCAAACGGCAATACCTAGAAGTGTCAATTGGTCTAAGTTGTATGAAATCCGACAGGAGAAAAAGGAATCGCCCAGTGCCTTTCTAGAGAGACTTAAGGAAACAGCCAGGAAATATACTGATCTTCAGATAGATAGTGAGCAAGCAAGAGTTCAGCTCGCCTTTATTTTTATAGGCCAATCACAGGAAGATATCAGAAAGAAATTGCAGAAATTAGAAGGAGAAGAGTTAAGAAATTTGGATAAATTACTTGAAGTGGCTTGGAAAGTGTACAACAATCGGGATAAAGAAGTTGCTAAAAAGCAAGGACAGAGTCTTTTGGCAGTTTTACAAGGACAGGGGCGAGGACGTGGTAGAACCGGTCGAGGCGGTAATAGAGGTGGTTTTGGCAGAAGCCGTGGAGGACTGGGCATCGATCAATGTGCCTATTGTAAAATGACAGGACATTGGAAGAGAGAGTGCCCGAACCGGTTTAGTCAGAACAGTCGACCCCAGATAGAAGATGCGGCTGGGATTATGGTCTTGTATGAAGGAAAACTAGGATCAGAGGAACCAGTGGTTGTTCTGCGCTTAGAAGGAAAGGATGTTAAATTCCTTGTAGATACAGGAGCTACATATTCAACATTGAACTTTTTAGAGGGGCAAATTGGGGATAAATCTACTGTAGTAATCGGTGCCACAGGGAAGGAGGAGGTTCGGCCTTTCTTGCAACCCCTAGATTTGAGTTTTGGGAATAAAACATTAACACATGAATTTTTATACATGCCTGGGTGCCCAACTTCACTCTTAGGGCGTGATTTACTGGCAGCATTGGGGGCAGTAATTACTTTCGAGAATGGTGAACTTATAATGAGAATACCCGAGTCTAAAATAGGGAAAATTTTAATGATAAAGGAAAAACCAACTCCTAAAATTCCTAAGGAGGTAGAAGAGGCAGTAATCCCCCTTGTATGGGAAACAGATATACCAGGAAAGTCTAAACTAGCACAGCCAGTGCATGTAGAGTTAAAAGAAGGGGCAAGTGCCGTACGCATTAAACAGTATCCTATAAAAACAGAGGCACGGCAGGGAATAGTGAAGACCATTGATAAATTCTTAAAGTACCAAATTTTGGAGGAATGTGAATCAGAATATAATACTCCAATATTTCCAGTAAAGAAACCCAATGGTGAGTATAGACTTGTACAGGATCTAAGGGGCATAAATGAGATAACCAAAGATATTCATCCAGTAGTTGCTAATCCTTATACATTGTTGGCATCAGTAAAGGAGATATATAAATGATTTACTGTAATTGACTTGAAAGATGCTTTTTCTGCATACCCCTTGACCAAGATAGTAGGAAGCTATTTGCCTTTGAGTGGGAACATCCAGGAAGTGGAAGAAAGACCCAACTCACCTGGACTCGATTACCGATGGGATACAAGAACTCCCCCACCCTATTTGGGAGTCAATTGGCAAAGGAATTGGAAATCTGGACTAAAGAAGGACAGGTGCCAAGAGACCAGTATCTGCTACTTCAGTATGTAGATGATATATTGATTGCAACTGAGGAAGAAGCAACCTGCATAAAGGTAACAATCGAAATTTTAAATTCATTGGGAATGGGAGGATATAAGGTATCCAGAGAAAAAGCACAAATTGCCCAACAAACTGTGATCTACCTGGGATGTGAAATCTCACAAGGGCAGAGAAAACTAGGTACTAATCGTATCCAAGCTATTTGTGCTATTCCAGAACCCCAGAACCTGCATGAGCTGCGGATCTTTCTCGGAATGACTGGGTGGTGTCGGCTGTGGATTATGGACTATGGACTGCTTGCAAAGCCGTTGTACGACGCCCAGAAGACGCAGCCATTTACCTGGGGCAGACCACAGAGAGAGGCCTTCTGGAAATTAAAGGAAGCACTGACAACTGCTCCTGCGTTAGGGTTACCTGATCTGTCTAAAGACTTTCAGCTGTACGTACATGAAAGGCAGCGACTGGCACTGGGAGTCCTGACCCAACGATTGGGAAGCTGGAAAAGGCCGGTGGGTTACTTTTCCAAACAGCTTGACAACGTAAGTGCCGGATGGCCTTCATGTCTACGGGCAGTGGCAGCCACTGTACTACTGATACAAGAAGCCAGGAAGCTCACGATGGGAAGACACATAGATGTCTTTGTGCCGCACATGGTTGCCACGGTGTTGGAGCAAAAAGGGGGCCACTGGCTCTCTCCAAGTCGGATGATGAAATTCCAGGTAACCCTGACTGAACAGGATGACGTTGCATTAAAAACAACTAACCTCTTGAATCCAGCTTCGTTTCTAGGTACCACTGCTGAGGAAGGTCCACTAGAACATGACTGCGTGGAAGTGATTGAGTATACCCACTCAGCGAGAACAGACCTAAAGGACACTCCTCTAGAGCAACCAGAGTGGGAACTCTTCACAGATGGAAGCAGCTTTGTGGAAAATGGAATCAGATATGCTGGATATGCGGTAACCACGATCGAGGCAGTGGTAGAGGCAAAAGCATTACCACCGAACACATCTGCCCAGAGAGCAGAGCTGGTTGCATTAACTAGGGCATTAGAATTGAGTGAGGGAAAGGTGGTTAACATCTGGACTGATTCAAAATATGCCTTTGGAGTAGTACATGTACACGGGGCATTATGGAAAGAAAGGGGACTGCTATCCTCCCAAGGCACACAGATCAAACACCAAGATGCAGTCCTGCAGCTGATAAATGCAGTACAAAAGCCTGAACAAGTGGCGATTATGCACTGCAAAGCCCATCAGTCAGGCAACTCTAAAATTTGTGAGGGAAACCGAAGAGCAGATTGGGCAGCCCGCCAGGTGGCACGAAAAGCGCAGACAACAATGGCATTAATACCGTCAAAACTTAACGTTTCCCAATTCAATTTGCCTCCTCAGCCAAAATACACAATAGAAGACGACCGACTAGCACATCTGCTGGAGGCCCAGAAGAATGCAGAAGGGTGGTATGTAACCGCACAAGGGCAAATAGTGGTACCCCCCTTGGTAATGAGAGAAATCTTACAAACAAAACATAATGAGTGTCATTGGGGTGCAGAGGCATTGGTGAAATTGTTGAGACAACACTTTATCTCAGTACGGATGCCAACAATGGCAAAATCAATAATGTCTAAATGTGAAATCTGTTTAAAGAATAATCCAGTGGCTAGACGACAGGCACAATTAGGGAAAATTCGAATGGGAATAGAACCAGGAGATTATTGGCAGGTGGATTTTGCAGAACTACCAAGGACTCGGGGATATAAATACCTGTTAGTAGGGGTTGACACATTTTCTGGGTGGCCAGAAGCCCTTCCCTGTCGCACGAATCAAGCAAAGGAAACAGTTAAGTGGTTACTAACAGAAATCATTCCCAGGTTTGGCGTACCTCTAGGGATATCATCAGATAGGGGCCCACATTTTGTAGCTACAGTGGTACAGGAAGTAAGCAAGTTATTGGGAATATCTTGGGACCTTCACACACCGTGGAGACCCCAGTCAAGTGGACAAGTAGAAAGAATGAACCAGACACTGAAAGGGCAGATCAGTAAAATATGTCAGGAAGCCAAATTGCAATGGCCACAGGCCTTACCAATAGCATTGTTGAGGATTCGTATAAAACCCAGGAGTGGAATGTCAGTTAGCCCTTATGAGATATTGTATGGGAAGCCATATGAATCTCCTAACCCTAATCCAAATGTACATGTAACAGGGAAACAGGATGTGTATAACTATGTTCTGTCTCTCGGGAAAACTCTAGCCCGGCTTCGAAGTGTCCTCGTGTGGAACAGGCCTCTGACTCTCGAGAATCCAGTCCACAATATTGAACCGGGAGACGAGGTGTACATCAGAACCTGGAAGGAAGAACCATTAAAAGAGAAGTGGACTGGTCCCTATCAGGTGCTGCTGACCACCTTCACAGCAGTCAAAGTGGCCGGAGTGGAACCCTGGATACACTACACACGAGTGAAGAAGGTCATTCGTGGAGTTCAACCGTGGGCTGTACAAGTTGTGGAACCGACAAAGCTGAGGCTAAAACGTCTGTAATTGTTTCAAATAGCATCAGTAACTATGCTTATGCTCATCTTGTGGTTAATGTCAATGTCACCAGTAGGGAATGCTGTTGCTTTGGGATATGGAATGCAAAGGGGTCAATCAACTGCTCTTCATTCTAGAATGAAGAGAGAGGTACAAGCAGAGACACAGGTAATAGAAATTCATAATGCAATTCGGAATGAAAATGTGATGATTGGATTGGTCAAAGACTTTGCCAAAATGCAAAATACCAGTAAAATAACAGCCTGTCTGCCGATACCAAAGGCAGCAGGGGACCCAATAAGTTGGGGAATCATCACGTCAAAATTACCTGATATAAAAGGGAATAAGACAATCAAATGTAAACGGGTACCAGAGTCAAGGGTTGTGGTCAAAGAGTATTGGAAGGTAACAGAAAAGGCCTATATGAAACACCTAGGGAAACAGGATTGTATTTTAAGTCATGGGAAATTAGGGCAAATCATAGAAACATGGGTTAAAGACCCAGACCTTGCAAAATGGGAATGCTGGTTGCCACATTATCAGAAGGTTAAGGAAAATGCTATAGAGAGCACAGTGGTATGGAAGTGTGAGGAAAAGGATTGGAAAGGTTTGGAGCCTTGGGATAGTGCATGGTCTATGAGTATACTTCAGAGATTTCAATATATGGCAAAGACTCCCTGGTGTATTAAATGGACAGGCCCTGAAAATGCCACAGATCCAGCAGTAGCAGACACTGGTACCAGTAGTAGGGGGAATGCAAATAAAGTAGATTGGTGGGCATGTGATAAGGTTTATGATTGTACGTCTGATGACCTAGAAATAAAACAATGGTCACCATTGGCAGTAGCCTTACGAATTGGTTGTGCTTGCAGGAGAATCAGACACAAACAAGGCAAGATAGACCCCCGGGTTATAGTGGGATGTAGTAAAAGTACAATCCGGAGTCCAGGGCAATTCGTGTGGGCAACAAGTGATGGTGCGTGGACAACACACTTGCCTGTAGATGGGGAAGTGAAGGAAATCACTATGGGTCTCCCCACCTTATGTCCAATATGGAAAAGATCTCCCTTTAATGGGAGCCACGAGCTCCTGCAGATAAGAGCCAAACGAGATGTCCCAGATAATAAGAACCAAGATGATATCTGGCAGGAACCCTCTAGTGGAGTAAAACTCGGGTGGGCACTAGAATCTCTGTTTGGTCCTGTTGCAAGTTACCGAAATAGAGAAATGCTGTACAGACTCACAGGCCAGGTAGACAGGTTAGCAAGAGTTACAAGAGAAGGATTTAAAGACTTCAACATACAATTACAAGCCACTACCAAAATGACTTTACAAAATCGTTTGGCTTTGGATATGTTACTCCTAAAAGAACATGGAGTATGTGGATATTTAAAAGGACAAACTGACCACTGCTGCGTCCACATCCCAAATGTAACTGAAGATATAGAACATGATATCAGCCAGTTACGACGAATAGAAAATGAAACACAAGAGGAGCAGAAAGATTTAGCTACTACCTGGTTAGACAAAATTTTTAAAGGATTAGGATGGGATGTGAGTTCATGGGTAAAGTCTATCCTCGAGAGTTTGATAATTTTACTAATCATATTCCTAGCAATTTTGTTAATTTTTAGAATCCTAAAAGGAGAAATACAGAAAAGGACATCCTGGAACAGAACGATAATGAAAGCACTGACACGAGATCACACTTCACATCCAATGCCTTCGATCCGCAATGACCCCCGCAACGAAACCCACGACAACCACGGGTTTGAAGACGAACATCCAGTCTAGATTCAGAAGGAAGACGAACCGTATTGAATGAAAGCCTTTGCATATTAGAATGAAAAACTTTCAAAGGGGGGAATGATAGTATAGGGTTAAAAGGATTTTGAGGCAATAAAGCCTAGAGAACAGGATGTCAGCTTCACTGTAACCAAGATGTTTAGTTTCATGCTATTGTTTTAACTAAATCAAGTAGAACTTTGCCTAGGCAGTGGAAGATTGGAGGGGTGGGGGGGAAAGAACGTGATCCTTAGTTGAACATGTAAGTTCTAAAAATAAAGCTAAATATTAGGTCAGGTAAACCTGTACCTGTGTTAATTGTAACGCTTATTTGGTAACCAGTTATGATCATCATCTCCAATAAGAATCAATTGTTACAGGTTTATGCTTGGGTAGAATCAATGGAAGAATAGGGATTTAATGATTAACACGCGCAGTTATGTAACGGGAATATATAAAACCTTGTCTATTTTGTGACCATCTCGGAGTCAGATTTGGGTATGTACCTACACCCCGACTCCCAGAGCTCTCCAATAAAGCACCTGCATATAATCATCCTGTGATTATGTGTTTTCTACGCTAACACCACAGCACTTTCATTTCATTCAACTCCACTTAGAATTTTTTCTCCCTAAACAATTTATTTTCAACTATCTGAGAAGAAGCGTCCATTAATGGATTTTTGAGTTTGTGACTTCTGCAGAATCTGTCTTATCTATGGCCAATAGAAAAAAACCCATTATTGTCAGCATACCTCCAGTACTGATTTTATGGGATAGTATGCCGAAAGTGTGATATTCTGACAGCCTAAATCTGATAAAGCAATACTGAATGTACTCCTGTGGCCACATTAGCTCCCTTGTGTTCCTCCACATATTGAATAGATATTAAACAGCTTACCCTCTTAAAATTTATTCAGTCTAGAGCTCTACTGTAACAAGAAGTTCCTATCAGAAATTACTAAGTCTTTGAAAAGCTATGCATATGACCATATATCACAGACACCAAGTCATTCACACATGTATCAGACACTATCTTCACACTCTGTCAGGAAAAGGTAAGTGATTCACAGCAGGGGTCCACTATAGTCCAAACAGGAAATCCTATTTTGGTTTTCAGAAACATCTGTTTACTGTTTTCTCTAGCTTATCACTGGAAAATCACCAAATGGAACAGGATATCTGTATTAAAGTTCCCTTTTCACTTCCAGCTAGGAGTATATCATGTACAGAATCCAATCAGCTTACTGGTCAGAGAGACCTTTTGAGAAGGTGCCACTTTTAAAGTAGTCTTCTAACCATTAGGCTACCATGACACAGACTGCTATCATGAAGAGGTTAAGAAGACTTTCAGAGGTACCCACAAGCCTTATATTGGATCATCCACAAATACTGGAAGAGAGATCTATCTCTGCATAAAGATATAAATGACTCTAAAAGATTTACTTCTGCTCTCCTAACGAGGGCAGTGTTACAGATTAATATCCAAGTTTTGTGTCCAAAACCTGCAAGACTATCTTTCCCCAAAATGGTGTGTGGCTGAGCCATGGGACCAGAACAGTTGCTAGTTTTTGCAATTGTGTGATAGATCATGACACAGGATTATTAAATCCAAGGAGGCATTAGAAGAAAGTACAATGAAGTACGAGAAAGTACAGTAAGAAAGAATGACCCTCAAGAACTTTAAATAAAAGTCATATTGTTACAGATTTTAACAATGCAAGAGTTTTGATGGAGTTGGTAACTTATGTAAGGCATGTACATTTTCTTCTGCAATAACTCACTACTGCTACTAATAGTTCAGTCTCCTAAATGAGGTCAGTTGGTGATGTTGCCACTTTGCACTGTTCTTCTAGGGTAACTCACAAAAAACCAGTGTTATTTACTCTTATGTGTCTAAAATGTAATTAATTAAGTTTGATTAAAATTAATTAGTACTTAAAATGACACATTATACATTGTGGCAGTTAGAGAACTGTTTCAAAGATGGCAAAGAATTGGAGTGGGGAAAAAAAACCCCTCCAGTTCTACAAATACATTTCCAAGTTCTCTTTCTGGAAAATGGTTAATAAAAGAATGTCCTAGAAAACTCTTCATATCTATTAGTGTCTAGGGAGTTGTCTAATGGTCCGCCACACAATTATATTTTCTTGGTGGAAATTTTCCCTTCCCAAACTTGCTTACATGTTTTTGAAGCAAATCACATTTATTTGGGTGCAATTTTAGATTTGCATCCTTAGACTTATTACAGAATATTTGTAAATGTTAGTATCAATTCTTATTTCAAAATGTTAGTCCCAGAATATCATCTGTGTTGAGATGTACAGACTAAACAATACTGTCTTCTAGTAGTCTTTCAAACATGTATTGTGCAAGTCAAAAACGTTAGGTGAAACTACCAATGGCCTGGTCCTGCTGTGAATGCAGTTTTCTTATAGTTTATCTCCATATGCCAGTACTCACTTTAAGGTTGTGTGTAGAAAGACAAATAAAATTTCTGTAACTGGAATCTCAAGTTTTTATGGTAATGAATAAGATTCTTTATAAGATCATAAAGCAATACATTGCATTTTCTATTGTTCGTCATCAACTTGATAGTGCTATCTCTTCTTAAATAAATGTATGAGACGCAAGGACTGACTGAAGGTCTGGAATGTGCCCTGTTGACAATTTCTTAAGAGACCACTGTTGTATCAGTTATTCATGAGTGGCTGGTGTCTATGGTCTGATGGGGTCCCGTCTGGTATCAATCCTGTGTTGGGCCAGCGCAATCCAATAAAGCTATTCCTGTTTGCTTTATTATGGAAAGAAAACCTCCTGATTCCTGGAAATGATTATCAAACTAGAAGTCACAGACTGTTCCACTGGCATGCTGTGTATTTAGTGCAAATCTAGCAGAAATGCTCAGAATTCACTTCCATCCTTCATGTTTTCATGTCAGCATCTGCTGGCTTCAGCTGCTTATTTTATACAGACACCACTTCCTTTTTTCCTCTATTAAATAATAGTTTTTGTTTCTTGTCAAAATAATCCATTTCTATTTCACATCCATGAATGATAAGGTAATATTGGTTAAAAAAAGTCTGGCAAGTAAATTGCAAAATAGTTTATTTTGTCAGAAAATTAACACAGTACCAGCTATCTTCACTATTTCTCTCTGCAAAGCCAGAGCAGAGACCTTAGACCCTTTACTCACTCAAGAACATGTCTTGAAGAATGTTGTGAGATGTTGGGCCTATAGAAAAAAACTCTGGGATTATATGGCACTGTAATTTAACACATCTAGGTTATTTGGACTTGTAGCTTGTTACAGAGGTCAAATACGCAAATCAAAGTTTTCAACAATTTTTTCAAAGTTGCCTGTATGCAATAGTCATACACACTGAAGACAAATAAATGGTTCAGTTCTGGGTAACCTGATTTATTACCTTTAGTATTTTTTGATGCAATAACTTCATATTTCCATATTTTAATTTTTATGTACATTTCACATATATTGCACAAAAAATGACAAAAAATGCACATTTTGTCATCTTCCTGTCCAGATAGTATATAATTGTATACTTGGAGTTTCAATAGCTTCAGCAAATGTGATATCCTTCTTATAATATATAACAACATGAATCATGCATACATAGCTTCTCTTCAAATTCTCTTTCTACTGAAAAAACTTTGGCAATTCCAACAGTACTCCTCCCTACTATGATGGGGAGTATACATTCCTTCTGAACCTCCCCATGGTACAACCATGAGAACAATGGGACTACAGTGAAATTTAATAACATTGCATGATGTCTATTTTTTCGCATGATGTCTACTTTGAGTATCCCAAAGTGTTAATACAGAACAATTCATCAATACTTAAGATTTTTTACCTTCTGGCCTGGTTTTAAAAGGAAAATCAAAGAAAGACTTAATGTAAAAAATGTGCAAAGGTTTTTCCTTTTAAAAAAATTCTTATGTAATTAAATACCATGGAGTTTTGTCATCACTAGGGCAAATTGCTCAAAAACTATGGTATACTTACCTATATAGGAGAAGGAATAAAAAATACAAATTTTTTGTCATTAAACAATTAATCCCATTGAAATTAATTTAGATTATATGGGTCATCACAGATATTGACTTTATCTAAACTGAAAGTTTATTCATTCCAATACTGAAGTTACATGAATAAAGGCTGTGTGAATAACATGTTTTGTAATTCAAAGTAACATGGATTTCCCTAAAGCTTAAGAGGTTGGTCAGTCAATAGACTAATACATTCTGTCACTTATTACCTGTAATAATTTAAACAGATAGTACAACTCAATACTAGATAGCACTAGGGTAAGATTATGACCCTGATCAAACATTTGACAGCCTTTGTAAAAGATGACATGAGTTTGAGTAGGCAAGTTTGCACTGCAGCTCTCAATAAGATGTGTGAAGCAGTGGAAGATGTTGTACTACTGACAAATATTAGACCATTTGAAAATGACAGAACTAAATCATGTTTTNCAGACAGATAGATAGATAGATAGATAAATACCTATAAACATAAATATAAATGTTTAAAATATTATATGGACCTAATAGTTTTTTGATAAATAGGAAGAACTCATTTGCCAAAAAACCCCCAAAAAACAAGACTCTCATTGCAAAATTAAGTCAAACAGGTGATTATACCATTAGCTACTCCACAATACGATCATTTGATCTGCAAACTACTAATGGAAAGATGTGATATAGTTTGTTGCTTCAAACAAAATACCATCAGAATGCAAATAAAAATTTGTAGAAACATTCTTTTATTTATTCTACTTTCAAAACAGCATTAATGAACTTACAAGAAGCATATTTATGTAATTCTAGAATGCCTACAGTGACAAGCATATAATAACTTCAACAAAACGTCTAAAAAGCTTTCCATTGTTCAAATGTAATTTTGAAAGTGGTGTTTTAGACTACTGATCCGCACTTCTAAAAACCTCTATACAGTAGTTGTAGTATCAGAGATCCATTAAGCTCAAATTCATTTTGACTCTTTTTCATTTATGATAGCAGCCTATTTTATCAAATTGCAGTTTGCTTGGAAATTATTAATACACTGGTTGAGTGTAAATTCTCACTAAAAAGTGATGGTTTTTTCTATCTTTTTACACATTCAAGAAGTGTCCTACTGGTAAGTAAATGGGTACCTAACCCTTAAAATGGTTGACAGTCTTCCTCCAGCATTTAAATACTTAAAAATGAGTTTGTGTTTCTCAATGATACTCTTATATGGATTGACAGTATCAATACTTACTTGAGCTTCTCAGCAAAATTTTCACTAAGAGACAGTCATGGTATAGCAATGTTTCCAAAAGCAAGGTCAGATTACAGTATGGCTGGGACAAGAGCAGTTTCAGGAGACCTTGGGTTGCCATTTCTCTGGCTGATGGAGTCCTTTCAAAATGTAAGATAAAGACAGAAAGAAATAGTTAATTTATCTGTGAAATTAATGTCCCTAAATTACAGATGTAACACTAAGTGTTCAGTGTCAACTCTTCTGAGGTTACTCTGAAAATGCTGTCAATGCTTCTGGACTTTAAGGGAACTCAGAGAAAGAATTACACTTAATTTCAACTAGTTAAAAGAAAATTGACATTGGTTAGTCTGGCACAGTTACATCAGATACAAAGCAACTGTGTTTATCTCTTTCATGGAACTGTATATGTCTTGTTCTACCAGGAAAAAAGGATTTTTTTCCTGCAATTGGTTAAATATAAGGGCATTATTTTTAGTTTATTATTGCAGTAATTGTTGAGTAAGAGATGTCTGTCCTTGATGAAGTATATAAAGCTCTTAAGTAAAAGGCAGTGAAAATGCTCAAAGGGGTTGCAAAATTCTATTTTAGGTTGAGCAATTCTTACATGTCCTGAAAAATCCACAAGAAATATTAAACTGGCTGAGTTATTGCTTTGCCAGGAGGGAGAAGTGAGAAACTGTAGTCAAATTCGTTAGCTTTTAAAAAGATTGCAGTTTATTTTCTGTTTGCAATTTATTTTCTGTTTGTGATTTCCATGTTCTGCAAAAATTGAGGTTTCCAAATACTATTCCAAGGCTTACTCTGAACACAGCCAGTGACCCAACTCCAATCACTGAACTCACATTACAGTTAAACAAAAAAACAAGCAAACAAATCTGTCCTGTCAAATGTTTATTGCCTATTGTATTTATTATTTTCTTCTTGAAACATTTTTAAAAAAAAGATTTCAAAATTGGATTGTGGATAGTTCTTTCTTTAATGTGTGAGTTTTTATCAATTTGAAGGTTTTTTTAAAATTAAATTTCAACCAATGTTTAGCCACACTATTTACTTTTTTGGCTGTAAGTTTATACAATAGTTGGTAACATTGAAACTTTATGCACCACATACATAAACCTTTATGCACATGAATTTTACATGCATGATTTTAAGGACTTCATGTGGATGGATGCATTGACTGGGCAGGTATAAATATTATCTGCCACTATGCAAAAAACAGCTTCTGCATCAATTAAAACCTTTTTCATAGGGAGGTTTTCAATCTGACATTTTCCTGTTGGAATAGAGAAGTATTTATATGCCTCTGCTCAAACACTTCATGTGCCATTTACACATAACTTTTGGGACAGAACTAAAATGGGCTCATGTTCTAACAGAGGGGTACCTCTCCATTAAGTGCATACTTTCACAACCTCTGACTTAGCCAAGTGTGCCACCTCCCAACTATGCTTGAATGCATACATGAAAAAATAATGCACATAATAATACATGACTGCACAAGTATTTCACTTGAGTCAAAGCTGCTATTTATACTATATACTCAATACAAAGCTACAAGTCCTGGAAAAGAAAATGTCAGCTGATACACTCCTCTAGTTCAGTCCCTCATATAATCTCATGCATGTACAATCTGTATATAATCTTATCAGTAGTTAGTAATTAAAGTTAAAATTAAAGCTGTTACTATAGTCACACTAGAATTAATGCTATGGCTGACAGCAAACTCAACTCTTCACTAATTCAGTTAAAATATTCAGGCCAGTTTAATTTTTTTTCTCTTCCTTTAATGTCATGTTATCTTATCTAACAAGGTCACTCATTACCTTCAAACTAGAAGATAAGTGACAGGTTGGGTCAATTAGATTTATGAAGAATAGTATTTTAAATTCCTATAGAAAAAAATTACATTTTTAGAGTATCTGAATTAAAAAAAAAAAAAAA
>VZDJ01000117.1:991555-1083746 GCA_008694505.1 Cyanoderma ruficeps | reverse complement strand
AAAAAAAAAAAAAAGAACCTGTCTGTCATTGACCAGATGGGAAGTTATCATGTTGTAATATACACCAGTTCTTGGCTCTTTAAGCATCTTGTAAATTGAAATGTACAATGGTGTGACTCACTTGGAGGAAAAATAAAATATAGCAGACATTCCCTACAGCCATGAAGCTAGCACCAATAAATGCACTGAGAAGTTTTGTAACGTGCATATGGAGAGACATATGTTCTCTCATCCTCATAGCTCAGTACTAGTGAAAATAAGACTAGCCTCATAAAAAGTGACAAAAGGTGAAGTACATATAAATATCACACATATAAATGTCCTGTTTTGTACAGTAGAAGAAAAAAAGCCCAACTTTGATTTGCAAATGCTGTGATTATACACCCCAAATGAGGCAAAGAATGAATCACAATTACCACTGAAAGAATCACAGTTACCACTAAAGGAACTGTAATCTAATTTATCAGTAATTATTTAGTTTGATAACCAACTATATTATTTTGGTTTGTATTTGAGATAGAAAGAAAACCTCACGAGCTAAATTCAAGATATTAAAAGGCAAGTAGATATGCTATCTAATGGTAACAACCTTGACACTGACGTTGGAGTCAAATTGATGAAATTAGACTGTGGCCATATTCAGCAATGGAAAATAATGTAGGAAATCAGGTTACATACAAACAAATTAATTTCAGGAAGTAGCAAAACTTTTTTTTGAAATAGCAAGCTTAGGAAAACTAAATACTTAATAGCTAAATGTATGCCATGTTAGAGTAATCAGTTAAAAATTAGGTGGCCACAGTTGAGAGGTATAAAATGGCCTGTGCTTCTGATTTTGTTACAGACAGTGAATATACATTTTAGTTAGGTATAAGATGTAAAATCTGAAATAAAGTTTTCTGCAATGCTTAAATATGTTTCTTTATAATGTGCTAAAGGCAGTATTTGAACGGGAAAAATTTTTCATTCACATAGAGTATAAAACCAATGAAAAAACCAGAACGCCTCAGAATTACTCATTAGATACAGAGTCCTTCACTTTATTATTTTTTTTCTCAGTAGCTGAAAGGTGCGCTTTTTAAAGAGAACATTGAATATTTTACCAATATAGTTCATCCATTATCACCAGGACAGTATGCAAGGCACTCTCTATATATGGACTTTTCACAGAAAGATACAATGACTGTATCTTCTCACAGATGTACTTGCATTTGTACTTCACATTTTCTTATTTGGTGATTAAGAATTTGTGTATTTTAGTACCTTTCTTCCATGGAAAATAAGTGCATGCTACATAGCTCTGGAATAGTTTTCTGCAATTTATTCAAATCTATCTTAATTCCACCTCAGAGAAGATAATTGTGTCAGACTGAAATGGTACCAGCATTTCCTTTACATACTGTTACACAGCGTAGGTTACTCACTTGTGAAATCATCTTTGAAAACTCATACTTCACACTATAATTTAAATTTTGAGATCTGGCCTTGCATGAGGGCATCAAAAAACTTTTTGTCTTTTCTACAATGAAAACTTAATGAAGCATAAATTTTCCAGAAATGGATTACTAGGTTCCTTTCTGATGCAGTCATTCCCTCTACTGTATCCCTCCTTCTCTTCTCCTTTCTCTCCAACCATGCATAACTTAAAGTCACTGACAAAGTTCCTTGAAGCTTGATAAACACACATGATCTTTCATGCTTTATAAGAACTTAAATTACTTCTTAAAGCAGGACACATTCAGAATTCACCAGTTATTCAACTCTGTTTGGCATGTAGTTAGCAAACCACATTATTTTGCTGTAGTCACAGCATATATTGTCTCTGATTCAGCAGATATCAGAGGCACCAGGGAAGGAGAGAACAGGATTGATGACCTGTGTTTAGGAGTGGAGACTATGGAGAGAAATCAGCATATTTTGTGTAGTATGGGGCAAAATTATAGGAAAGATACTTTCATATACAAAGATACTGTGTGCACAAGGAAAGAGGGATAATAAATCCAAAGCACATGGGTCATTCATAGGTTACCACTAATTTGAAAACTTCTAAGGAAATAACCTTGAAAAGAG
Source organism: Cyanoderma ruficeps (assembly GCA_008694505.1). Taxonomy (NCBI): domain Eukaryota; kingdom Metazoa; phylum Chordata; class Aves; order Passeriformes; family Timaliidae; genus Cyanoderma; species Cyanoderma ruficeps. The sequence goes on along the minus strand of VZDJ01000117.1, from coordinate 1,081,676 downwards.
GAGGGGTAGGTGAATGGGGTGTTAGGAGAGGATCTTGACTGATGTGGGAGTGCTTCGGGCTCAAAATTAGAAAGCAAACTGCAACACAGCTGGTAGCACGTATCTTCTATGTTACTTGTCATTATATGCAGTGACACAGAAAAGCTTTTGCTTTTAATTATTCAATAATCTCCAAAAAAATTAACTACAATCAAGCATATTCTTAAATGAGTTATTTATGTACCTAATCTTTTCTTTAAACAGCAACCCTCAACGAAAGGATAAACATTCTCTATCGCCTCTTTAATTATCAGATCTTCAGAACATCAACTCTGCTGAACTTCTGTGTTGTCAAGAACTATATACTCTTCAATTAAAGCCAGAAAACCTTAGAGATAATTCAAATATCAAAAATAATAATAGACTAGCAAAATACAGTGCTTTCAGTGCAACTTTTCTTCAGACTCTCAAAGATTAGAGAAATCTGTAATGAATTGAAAAATGCTTCTATGGCTTCTAAAAATCAGAATATTAATTAGACATTTAATCAGATATACTCTTCAAAATGTAACAATATTTGGCTAATACTGACTATCTGGTGATCCATTTACAACAATTAACTTTTGATACTCACTTCAGAAAGAAAAAGCAGGATGATGGTATGCAAAATAACCAGTGTAAAGGATGATAAAAGACTTCTGAAAAATCTTGAGGAAGACGTTCATCAGAATTATCCAGAAATGTCCTGGAAGAAACCAAATACTTCTGAATTACATGGGAGACTGAAAATACTCTTGGATTACTACTACTAAGTATACATATATGAATGGAAGACAGAAAATACCTTATGAAAAATACAATTAATATATGTATGCAAACACATAAATGCAAATCTATCTATGTACTGTAAAAACCATAATTCTATGTTTTATTTACTTTCATTCTTTGAGACTCAATATCTATTAACTGTTATTCAAGTTTTCTTTGTATTTTTATTCCTATATAACACATTTTCAAACTACATTTGAAAATGCATTCAGTAAGCAAATTTCTCTTCAGTCATTCATTTTTATAGCTTTTTTCTTTCTGCAAAACAAAAATGCGTAGTATTTTCAATACTTCTATAATAATGATATGTTAAGTATCTTATGAAATTATACTGACTGACATGCAAGCATATATGGACTTTGGATTAAGCTGGACAAAAATTTTAACCAGAAGCTTTGGACCTTCACTGGGTTGGAAGAAATGGAATACTGGTTGTTTTCAAATATAAAGGACTAGAGAAGAATTGGATTGTGGCTAGATGTCACTTTTGCGATATTTCACTTACTCAAATGATGTGAGAGGCAAAATCAACAGATACCAGAATGAAGTATTTTATTAATTAATTAAATGACAGAATTATAGATATGTGTAAAAACAGGATTCTTCAAGAAATAATAAATTATTTGCCTTTAATTATTGTTTAGTAATAAACTGTTAGCATTTGTACAATTTTCTAGCAGCCATTAGGATTCAATAATGTGCAATAGTAATGGATGCCACTTGGCCTCTTTCCTTTTTATTCTCATTTGCACTGTCTACAATTCCAGCAGAGAGGAATTCCAGCCTGTTACATCCATCCTCCATTAAATATAAACAATTATCACTTCACAAGCACCTTACTTTTCATCTTACTTGGCTGTGAATTTTTTAACTTTCATCTAAAGTAATTCAGAACTATAGCTACATGTCTATTAGGCCCAGATGAACAAAGAGAGAGAATTATACTTTTTCAACAAGAAAGGTAGGTGTATAGTTTCTGAACATCTCCAAAAATAGGCTGGTTTATTTGGAAACCACTTTTAGTAATTAAAAAATAATGGAAGTATTTACTACAGATATCTAAATGATCTTAAGTAAGCAAAATCTGAGCAGAAGGATTAGCACAGTGAATTTGTGCTCTTTGTGAATTTATGAAAAGCGGAAGATTAAAAATAAAACTGAGATTCTAATGTAGCCAAAAAAAGCACACAAACTCAAAAATAATTATTTTAAGGACAGTAATTTCAGTATTATTAAAGTAAAAGAAATCTTGTTGTCTCTCATCCACTGAAATATTTTTTTCTGAATATAGCAAAGTATAGAACGAACATCCTACACAAAAGTGTGATAAATACATTTTGTTTAGCAATCTCATAAAAAGAAAGGACGACATCTTGTCTATTGGTTGTATAGAAACTGTTTAAGAGAATTCTGGAGTAAAGCAGCTTGTTAAATATGAATTCTCAGCTGTATCCTAAGGAGAGGCACAGATTTTTGTATTCTGACTTATTTACTTATACTGAAATCTCTATAGAATTTTTTAAAGTAAGATACAGATAATTTGAGGGTTTTAAAGATTGTTTAAATGTTAGAATAGCTTCAAGTACTATCAAAAATCAAGTGCCTAACAATAATATAGTAATTCTTATGACAGCATTTCTTAATGTCCACTACTGGCTACGTAATTCTTGCCAGGAAAACCCAACTCTGTGCCAGACTGTTGAACTCAACTACTCTTCTGACAGAAATATAATAATAATAGCTAGTAGGGCATTTGTTTTTGCTTCAAGTTATGCTAAAGCAGCTGCCTATTATCTCAAAGGAATGGATAGTGGATTTAATACCAAGCAAGATTTCAAGTTATAGTGGTTTTATTCTTCAGTAGAGTATGACAAGGTGAGAACTGATCCTGAGTGCAGGTGTGAAGAAATGACATGCCAGCAAGATGCATCGTAACAGTATTTCTTTGTAGTGTTTGTACCATTTCTCTCTGTATAAGGAATAAACATTACTAAAAAGCAACTTCATGAGTTATAACTCATATATTAAAGAGAAATGTTTTCAGTCTTTAATACTGAATGATATTGAATTTATGACAATAGAGATCAATTTTGCCAATAGACTCTCTAAATGCTTCTCTCAACATTTAAATAATTTGTCTGAGTTCTTGTTGAGAAAATAAAATACAACAATTCACAGTAAGAAATCACAAAAAGGTGCATCCACTTTAGTCTTTATGCTCTTCCTTTACAAACTATCATCACCTACTTAATGCAGATGACTAAGGAATATCAGAAGAAGCACAAGAATAGATCTGCTCCAAACTGAGCAACCCTCAAGGCAGACTGGTTCTGAGGCAGAAGACAGTCTCTACTTTGAGGCCCAGATAATTTACTCCTCTAGAAACTAATGAGTAAAAAATGGCATTGGACTCTCTTGTGTATTCACAGGCAGCACTGAAACCATGTGATCTACTACATGAAACCCCAGCTACTAGAATTGAGTAACTGACAACAATCTTGTCAGTGAGTAAGACAACGATGAAATTCAGAAGTATGAAAAGCCTTCTACTTTAGAGGTTTGAGCAAGCAGCAAGAAAATAGCAACACAGTAGATTTGGGGAGCACATTTTGGAGACTCACTGTTCAACACACCCTCAACAACATGGACAAAAGCTGACAGAGAACAGTTCTTAGGAAATTTTCAGGTGACACTAAACTGGGGGAAGCAGACAGAAGTAGTTAACACAACAGCTGAGTGCCTACTCATGGAGGACTGGGCCAGGAGAAATTAACAAAGCTGACTGAGGTAAAGAGTAACTGTTTACTCCAGCTACAGAATTACAATAACCCAGGTTGGGAACTGACTTTTCTGAGTGCCACCCTACCCAACCACAAACCTGGCCTTTATGGGCAGCAGGGTGTTGAAAACAAGGCAACAGTATATTATTACTAGAAAAAATACAAACCACACTATGGGCTGCATTAGGAGGAACACAGCAGCTAAAACAAAGATAGTGATTTACTCCATCATCTTGTCAACAGTTTAAGCCTTACCTAGAATATTTTGTCCAGGTTTTGGGCCTACAGTTCAAGGAGGATGTGAGGAAACTGAAGAAGACTAAACTGAATTATCTGTAAAAAATGTCTGAGGGCCCTACACTCCTTTACTCTGGTGAAGAGGAGGCTAAAGTGTCAATTAATCTAATCACAGCCTACAACCACCCAAAGAGTAATTATAAAGACAACACTGAACAATTTTCTCAGTGGGGGGCTGATGTGATACAGCAAATTATAGCCAGCAGCTTCGAGGGCTCACACTAAATATGAGGCAATATTTCACACTAAGGCATCAGAGCTGCAGAGCAGTCTTCACAAAAAGTTGTAAAACTTCAGTTCCTGGAGGTCGGCATGTGTCAGTTGAGTCAGTAAAACACAGTCATGTTTGACTGCTCTTGTTGATTTTTCTGCTTTGAGGAGGAGGCTAGATTAGACAACCTCCAGCAGTCCTTTACAACCAACATTTCCATTATGCTAAAGATACTTCAGGAAGGCCACAGAAGGGTGGAGAAGAATGAAGCACAGAAAAACAAATATTAAACCCTGACAATCCAAGAGTCATAGGTGAATTTCGGACCAGATCTAAGTAACCTTGTCATAGAGAAAAGAAACTCTAGATCAAAAAATTAGGAATGAGAAAACAGAATGCCTTTATTTCAAGTTAAGGATATTACTAATTTTTCAGCATCATTACCGTTTTGTTCAATTTCCACAAAATACTTTAAAAATTGGAATAATTTTAGTTCCCTTAAGCAGTAGAGAATACAGCCTCTCTAGTAAGTTCGAAATGAGTCAGTCATATTATTACACAACTCCTGGAAAACAATGTTTCATCATTGCTACTCTTATGATTACACAGAACTTTCCTGAAAAGTCTAAAATTAATTGACTTCTAGTCACTTAAGGGAAAATTTTCAGTACAAAAAGAATGATAGATCTAAAAGAAAAGAAGATTTCACTTCCAGTTAATTTTACCAAAGGTTTGAAAGATATAGAGGCAAGATGGAAATTGTGATTTTACAATATAATTACAGAAAGAATTGATGAAAGATTCGTATTCCTTTAGAATCAGGCTTAACTTTTAAATTTATTATTGATAGATTTTTAATGTGACAAACCAAGCATACCCCCGTAAACAACAAACCTAGATATTATACCTAAAGTTCACTACATCAAGGTGTTTCCAATTGAATATAGTCATTTAAGAAGCTGATTGGCTAAACCACTTTTTTCTTTGTACTCTGGACACCGGGTTAGGTTACCTGACAAACATTGGCTGCAATTAAATATACAATATAAAAAAATTGTTTTGATAATGGGGCCTCACAGATTGTGAAAACACAAGTTCTGAATAGAAGTTCATTTTAAAAATCCAATTTTACCTACTCTAAAACATGCATCATCTATATGGAAATGGTATTTTGTGCTAATATAATTTTTATAACTATGTAACAAAATACAATTTTTTTGTATTCCTTTTAAACAAAGTCGCCATATTTTGGTGGTGATTCCCACAGTACTTTGTAGTAAATTAAATGAGTTGCTGCTTTCTGCACACGCCAAGTTTTTGATCTCCAGATAAGCAAATTCAGGTAATGAAATTCACATCTATAACTGTGAAAGCTATATAACCAAGTTGTTTACCTGCAGCATTTTACATAAAATAAAAAACAAGCTTTTCATTGGCACTTTGTTCTGAAACTCCGTGAGTTCTCCAGTAAGCACACATTTTTTGTCATGCTATGTATACATAAACATGTAAACAACATTGATCAGTAGAGGAGACTAGAATTGCTAAAAAGGAACAAATTATACTGCATATTTATTTTGGTCTATCATTTAAGGGCTTCCATAAAAGAAAGATGAAATGTCAAAACTGACAGTAGAAGCAGTTACAGCTACTGCAATGTCCTTTCCTGCTTTTGTTTCTACTGCTGAGCAGGCCTACCTAATCTGTTCCTGAGTCACCTAAATTGCTATCTGTTCATAAACCAGTTATAGAAAATCAAACATCCAGTTACAATCCACTTTTGCATGTTCTTTAGAGCCCACAAATATTAAAACGAGCCCACACATGACAAAAAAATTTTAGTTAGAGAAGTTTATATGCAGGAGATCTCCAAGCTAGTACTACTTAGAATTTTCTTATTTTGAATAATGAAGTAAAAACCAGTTGAATTAAGATGTGGATTCATTAGTTTGGGGTTTTGTTGTTCCTCTTTTTTAAATTTGTGATCTCACTTTGTATTGCTCTTACACCAAATTTACAGAAGAATTTCATCAACAAAAGACTCAGACCCAATTTCAGTGCGAGTTTCATGTCCATTTTTTACAGCTGTGACTTGCGAAGACATGACTATATAAATATGGGCATTCTATATCCTTACTCTCTTTAACTATATTTGTTATATTTGTTGAAGCATATTTGCCATGTGAACAGATTTTAGTAAATTACCTTTACATTCCAATATTTCTAGAAAGATTTTCAGATGACAACAGAACATTCTGATTTAGCTGGAAGCCTAAAGTAGATAAATTTGAACTACTAAGGTGATTTTTTTTCAATTGATGAATGACTACGTCCTTGAAAACCTTGCCAAAGCTTTTGGTGCCATAGTGGTAAATGTTTTCAGATCAGTAAGACCGTATTTAAAAAGAAATATGTCCTAACTGGAAAACTAAATTAAAAATTTGGGGCAGTAATAATTAATGAAATTCTACTGGTTTTGTCACAGAGGAAATCATCCAGACATTCACTATGTCTATGTTATTAACAGAAAAAAAAAAAAAAGTACAGCACTGGAATTTGATCCAAAGCCAATAAAATCTCAGCAGATATAACTGGATTTTAGGTAAGATCACATAAATAAGTATGGGATTGAACCGAGAAATAGTCAAACACTATTAAAATGTGTCAGTACTATGCATTGCATATGATTTCAATACAAAAATTCACCTTGTAGATCCATCCATGCAAGTTCAAGAACCAATTTTATATCAAATTGAATGTTTATTTCATACTCACTCGTACAAATTCCTCAGTGGTGAAGTTAAAATAGCCAGCACAGAGATCAGACTATTGCAGTGGCTATGTATTTTATAGATCTTGAGATTTCTGTCTTTGTGTGGATTCAGAAACTCCTGCACAGAACTACAAATTGACCAGAGCATATCTTCAGTGGACATCAAAATTGCGGCAATATCAATTCTGTAGGCAAAAAAAGCCCAAGAATAACATTACTTAAGACAACTTGATAATGGTAATTTCCAATTAAACAGACATTTTTTTCTGACAGAATAAAACCCTAAAATCAAAGAATGGACTTTAAATTTCCTCTTAGTGAAGCAGGAAGTCTCCACCCACTACTCTGTAAAAAATCAACTCTTTCACAGAGTTCTTGTTACTGAAACTAGTAGAAAGAAGACTTAAGATTTTGGAAATGTCCTTTTTCAAAGGACAATGTTGCTGGGCATGAACAATTTACTTTCTAAACAACAAGTAAATAAATATAAAATTTGTTTTCTTATAATTAAAAGGTGCATACTATTTTCAAATCCTCATGGGGCAAAAAAAATAGGAGCAAAGAAACTTAATCTTCAATTTGCAAAACTAACTCCATGCAACATCATACAGTGTGGAACATTCCTGAGTCAGTAATCTGTTGTCTGTTGATAAGGGCTGGCATCACACGTCATTTTCCTTAACCATAGCAGGAACCCAAACTACAACATAATCTCACAAAACCATGCTGACATACAATACACAGGAAATGTGGATAACACAAAAAATATGGGAGGTATGAGATTGGACTTTAAAAGGTACTTAAGCACCTAAAAGCCATGGATGCTTATGCGATCATATGCATTTTTAAGGATCATGCTATTTTTGAAAAATCTAGGCAAAGACACATAAACAGGCATTTGTCCATATTACACATCAGTTTTCTACCATTTGAAGAACCATTGGGAGAAAAGACACCCTCACAAACTACAACATTACTAAAAAAAATGTAAAGATTCTGTGATAAAAATATATTAAATTATACTGATAATTTTATTTCACCTATCCATGACTAGATAGTTCAATTTACTTAGTGAAAAGTTCAAGAATCACCTTAACAAATATACAACTTTTCTACAAAATGACAATGTAAAATGTTCTTTCTTGTTCAGTAGTTTGAAGTAAATTCATATAGAATTGACTAATAAGACATTTAAGTAATATTGCATTTTTCATATTTCAGGGAACTCAGGGAACTCTCCAAAAAAACTTCCAGGCAAGTTTTCAGGAAATGTCTCTGTACCAAAAGATCTAGAAGAGCCTCATTACAGTAAGTTATTGCGGGAACAGAGCACATAAACAGGTATGTAGAACAAAACTTTGGTCTTTTCCTACCCGTTTCAAGAATGGAATCTTGCACAAGTTACTTGAGCTTTTATGACAATACTCCATCTCATAATAAAGCTTAAGCTGACAGCACGTAACTCTTAGCTCATGCAGAACACGTACCTGCTTAGTGTCTCTAACCCTCTAAAACTATAAACTCTTTAATTCTTCTCAGTGGTCCTGTGCAACAGGACAAAAGGCAATGGTTAGAAACTGGTGCACAGGAAGTTCCACCTGAATATGAGGAAGAACTTCCCTACTGTGTGGGTGGCCAAGCACTGGAACAGAGTGCCCAGAGAAGTTGTGGATTCTCCCTCACTGGAGGCATCTAAGAGCTGTCTGGACTTGGCCTTGTGCTATGTACTGTGGGATGACTCTGCTTAAGCAGGGAGGTTGGACCAGTGTCCTGGGTTATAGAGTATATTCAATTTCATCTGCTGAAAAACAGTTGGGGGCGGGTGCCTTTTGATAATGNTGCCTGAGAGCTGTTAATTGCAAAATTAGAATTTGGCGGGGGGTGAGGGGTTTACATTCTCTATTCTAAGGGGAACCCCAGTTTCCCTGGCAGATACCTGTCTTTCTAAACCAAGACAACCAGATGACCCAGTGTGATCCCTTCCAACCCCATCCATTCTGCAATTGTGTGATTCTGTTAGGAGAAATAGACTTATTTATTCAGTAAAACAAGACATGGATGGAAAGGACAAAGGTAGGGTAAATTTCCACTCAAAGACACCTGCTTTAGTACTTCTCAAAAAGACCCTTCTCTCTGGCAAAACATAAGAATTACAACAATAAAAACTTCCAGTTTCTTATTTCCTAAAATGACAGAAAAAGGAATAGCCTCTTTCTCCTCTCTCCTTCTACACCACTGGCATCATTCTGACAAATCTTTTGATATGACCTTGCAGCTCTTTCACTTGAAAAGCACAAATTCTACTGGAACACATTTAATTTTCTTAATAAATCTACAACTTGATTTCTAATCTTGACATTGCCAATTCTGTCCACATTTTAGGTTGCATCACAAATACTCAATGCACTTTCATTGTGAGGCTTTCAAAACAATCAAGCGGTTTATGGAACAGTTTCATAGAGAGTTGAAAGAGGCCTTCGATTCTGCCCAGTTTGCAGTATAACTGCTAAATATACTTAAATATACAAAATATCTGTTATCAAAATGAACATCAAAATGCATAGATTTGGTCTATCCCCTCTGGTGTGTTCATTAAGATTGAAATATGAATCAAAGCAGTGAATAACAGAAAACTAACATTTACTTCTTTTATCCATCAAAACAATACATTAAATATACAACCATTACCTGATTTGTGCTGTTCTCTTGTAACTGGGACACACCTGACAATATCTGGAGGACAGAATATCCAAAGATTGCTCGAGTACATCTGTAAGAATCTCCTGGGCTATCTTTGGAGGTAGAATAGTCCATAGATCATGATGAAGAGCACAACAGAAGTAATGCCACATCTGGACAGAGAATGAGCATCTTTCCCCCTATCAAAACCACCACACATTAGATAACAAAAACACACCTTCCAAAACATCAAATTAATTCCTATAGGTCTAATTAATTTAATCTAAAAGGAAATAGCTAAAGAGTTCCAGGAATAGGATGGTTAAAAATGGTCCTTGAAAAGATGTGAGACATCTTTATTTGCAAGGGAACACATATTGCATTTCAGTCACAAAATTACAGTTCTGCCACAAAATAAAACCACAGCATTTGAACTCTTATATCCTCAATTAACCTATTCTCAAAACCCATAGTGTTGTAAATTCAGTTTAAAAACATAAACAGTATTCTGTATGCAATAGAATAGGCAGATAAACTTAACATAGCAGTTTCTTTGTCTGCAAAGAAAATATTTAAATTACATAAGCATATGTATTTACCCAGATTCAGAAATGCTATGCATAACCATGATTATAAAACCTTAGTTATATATAATAGATATGCAAAAAGAGAAGAGAAAAGGATAACCAAACTATTAAACCAATTATAAGAGATATCCATATTTTTTAACTAAGATATTTTTCCTTCTTGTAATTTGAATGTATTGAAACCAAACATTTTCTGTCAAGGAGTAGCACTGGCATTAATATTTCATTGTCTAAACAGACCTATCCCATTAAGACAGAGAAATAAATACACAGGAGTCAAAATCGTGGCAGTTAATTTATTATATTTCTTAAAAGCACACAGGAAAACTCACATTTAAATATTTCAACTAATGCCTATTCAGCAAATAGCCTTATCATGAAGCTTTTTGAGTACAGAGACTTCAATCTTCAGTTACCACATCCCAAAAGAACTGATAAATATTTTAAGAATTTGTTGATATTTTAGCATTATTAGAAATATAAAATAACCCCACACTTTTAAAAATACTTTTTGAGTCTGATAGGCATTCTTTAACAATTAAAAAAAATAATCTGACTTCTTTTAAAATACATTAGCCTAAGCATTAGCAGATTATTGGAAGTTGTCACTATTTGGGTTTTCTCTGATGTAATATTTGAAGACCATTTTATATTAAAAAGAGGCAGAAATTATGACAAAGAACAAAACAAACAAGCTTGTTGACAAGTTTTACTTTTAAACATTGCAATTATAAACACAAATTATTTCATTTTCTCTGCTTTAGTTTATTTAAGTAATAGGTCTTTTCTCCTTTTTTAGTATTGCACCTCCACTGCAGAAACATCATCACTTTATGATATTTAAATGAGATTCACTCCTCTTTTCTGACCTGTGTTTCTATTTGTTGCCGTTTCTAGACAATTCCACTGATAAACATCTGCTATTTTTGGAGGGTTCATATAATAAAAACAGATGTGAGCTTTTATTTAGCTTATATATGAGGAAACAAGCAGCTGTGTTTTATTACATAAACCACTATTATCTCTGAACAGACAATTCTTTATTCTTTGACTGTTATAAAACATAAGTTCCCACAGCTACAGCAGATGTCTGCTACACTAAGACCTTCATTCAAAAACATAATCTGGAGAGCTGGCCCAGTGGCACGCTCTTCCTGCTGAGCTTATATGTTGGAAGAAGCCACCTCTCACTGCTGGAAGTTTCGACAGGGAACTGTCTCTGTAACAAGCAATAGATCTTAATCCAATCTCTTCCATTTAGGATGTCTACAAGAGGTCAATTGAAGTAACATCTGCTCAGCAGCACACCTCCTGAAGGAACTCAGAGCAGATCATGATTCACCTTTGGACCATCTCCCACGGCCCAGCGAAAAGAGGAGTGATGTAAAATTACATACTTTTCACCTCAAACCCTGCAAATATACAGAGCTGAGACATCAGTTTTCCCCATTCCTTCCTACACACATCAGTTCTGTTCAGTAATGATAAAACTGTTTAGCTACTCCATATTATTTCTGATCAGACAACCATTTCTCCACGGTGAAGTTACTGGGTCACCAATAAACAGGACACAGCACCATAGCCACTACAGACAATGAATATCATATTATGATTCAGCAGTTGCTAAAAGCCACTGCTTTTCTTACCTTACCGTCTATCATTCAAACAAAATTGAAATGTTTATTTACTTGTCTTTGAGGTATGGACATTTTGATAAATAACTTTGTGATCTGCATGCCCTGTCCAGCACAGATTTTGTCACTGAGCAGCTTCTTATACCACTACATCTGTAGATTACATGTATGAGACAGAATTTTCTCTCCTGTAAGAATTCTAGAAAATGTTTAAAAGAACACACTAATTGTCTCACACAGAAAACTGTACAAGACTTTGTCTCCAAGAGATCTCAGTTATTATTGATTAAAACCCACATAGTACTTCAGCCTGAAATTAAGTGAAAATAGTTTCAAATGGTGTATGTCAACCTGTGTTTGTACTTAACTAGGATGAAGGAAAAATATAAAAAATGAAAAGAATTCTCTTAATTTTCTTTCATAGATTCATTAGTATTATAGCTATAGATGAAACTTGTGACTTCAAGATGTAGGTGAAATGGCACAGGTTATTTCAGAAATACACTGCTGAATGCTTCAGGTAACTATATTGACCATCTTTCTTTGTTACACCCTTTACTCACAAAAAGTAAAAAGGGGAACCAATTGAAAATAAAAATCAAAGAATCAGATAAAAATTTTCCCAGAAGATTTTTATATGTGTCACTTCCTAAAAGAAGTGTAAAGTTCTTATAGATTGAGATGATGGTGTCCTCTTTAATGAGTTCTATATAAATGTCTTGACACAGAATAAATATTTTATGAAGTAAATGACAAAAAGCTTCATGATAACAATCTATCTCATCTTTAAATGACTATGTTTTTCTTCACCATTATTGGTGAAGAAAGTGAAGAGGCACTTGCCTGAAATAGTAGATATTTCAAAATAGTAAATTCCAATAATCCTTATTGGATTGTAAAACCAATGCTGATCTCATGCTTCTGATTAGTAAGAGAGCTGGCAACCACTAAAACACATTTTGTAAAAGTGAGCCATAGTAAACTTAACCTCACACCTCGTAAAAAGTTTTGCAGTCATCCCAGTAGTGACTCTCAGCATCCTGTAAAATGCTTGTAGCACAAACTCTGATGCAGTAGTTTGTTACTTGAAACTGGAGAGTGTTGATGAATTCCTGGTATTTTTGGACAGGCACTAGGAACAGGGGTCTGTTCAGAGAGAATGATGAAAGAGACAATGATTGAAAGGCTGTGCACTAGGAGGTAACAATCCCAGTACTGCAAAGAGTTTTGATTAGTAGGCATCAATCATTCATTTCCTCTTGGTCCTGAACCTAGCATTCAGTTTTGAAACTTCTTGTTTCAGAAGTTCTTAAAATATGTCTGCTTGTCTATAAATTCTCATTTAACCAGTCACTGAGAAATAAATTACTTCATCCTATTTTCTGAGACAAGTACATTTGTCATTCACTTATTTCTGTGTTGCAGCATTCTTGCATCAGCAATTATTACATCAGCACTGAGTGTGACAAAGAAAACATAAGCACAGTACAGAGATTGATTTTGGTAGGTATGTACTAAAACTCTCTGATAATACACCTAAGTAGAATTATTGAGCAGTATTTTTGCTCAGATTTCCCATTCACAAAGATACACTTCATGCATGAGACAGTAAAACATCAGAGGGAAATCAGCTCAATAGTGCATATAAGAACTTAGAAATCATACATTCCTTAGAAATTGTGCTACATCAGGATCCCTCCCCAAAAACACTGTTTCTACTTTTAAATTGCACATGGCTAGAAACATGTGGACTAACAGACTCCTAGTACCTTAAGACAAAATCTTCTAAAAGCAAGTGTAATTGTATTTTTCCCCAGGTTAAACACTGCCTTTGATGTTACACTCCTACTTCATATCTTCTTTACTTTTTATTCTACACATAATAATAAATTAAATTCTAAAACTACAACATATGTATTTCTTTACATGTCTGAAAACACATGGTGTTAGGAAAAAGCATAGAAATGTATTTTTATATTGTCCTGAAAGATTGCTATGTGCTGAATCAGATCATATGAAAATCAGGCATTGCGAAGATCAGAAAAGGAAATCAAGATCTTAGCAGTTTATTTATATGACAGCAGAGTACATTCAGTTCCCTGGACAATCCTATGTTCTCAAATTTAATAATTAAAAAATTGGTCTGCAAATCAAATGCAGAGCTTCCACATAAATAATTTTGTTTTGCAATGGCTGCTCTAGACTTTCAGGTTGATTCAGGTATTTCCATAAATAGTACACATATTGCATGTGCTAAAAAATATGATGCAATTTGGAAGAGTACCACCATACTGTATCACCAAAATGGAATGAAGTATCACACTATTCATGTTTGAATTAAACATTTTAAGTAAAAAGGACATACTTTTTGCTTGTTTCTCTCATTAAATTGCTATACATTGTAAAATGCTGAAAGACATATATCGCTGTGGAAAGGGCAGCATACAGGTCTTGTAGGGGAGCCTTCACGGGAACATCTTTGCTCTTCTCCTCTAGTCTTGCCAGAACAGCTGTTGCCACTTTGCTGCAGGCCTCTACAAAGTTTGCTCTAATTTCCTGTAGAGAATCATCTCTACAGGCCAGGGCCAATGGAAGCAATGTATCGAGCTCTTCCATGATGTCAGAACAAAACTGAGAAAAATAAAAGTGGCACCAAGTTATTTGTATTCTGACAGCACTGCTTAATTTATACACGCTAGGGTCAGATTCTTGAATAATGAAATTGGCATGAAATATAAATATACGGAATCAACTTTACAAACATTTTAATCTCTTAAACAGAGGAGTAACATTACTTTAAAGTAAATTAAATATTCTTTAATTCCTTCTTGCTTTAAAGCTACATATTCTATACCACGGGAAAAACTAAAACCATCTTATGCTAGTAATGCCTTCATTTGCTTTTGATGTCACTAAATATACATTCAAAGCACAAGGTTAATTCCTTGTAAATAAAGATAATTTTCTAAGTTAATTAATTTTGAAAAATCACAAACACATTTCTTAACACTGGATTTGGAAACAAACGTGTCATCTCTTCATAAATTCATACATTAATCTCCCTAAAATTTTCTCCCCAAAGCTCATGTGTTATTTCAAGCAAGCATTCATTAACAGCATTCCAAATCTGCTAGAATAGTTGAAAATCTTACTAAAAAAAGTCTTTCAAACATACCTTTCCTCACAAAAGGAATTTAATTAATAAATGACCTTTCAACCAAATCAAATAACTCTAAATTGGCTTTATTACTCGTTATGCCAATTAGTTGAATGGCATGTCTAATGATATGAATACAGGAAATCCCTTTATAGCCATATTTCAAAGCTTTCGACATTTTCCCATCGAACCACTTGGTAACAGAGCAGATACTAATCAGAATGCTTTAGAACTTCTTGGCTGAAAAAAATAATGCCAGTGAAGTTTAAAAGTTAATTCTTTCAAGTACAAACTAGGGGCTATTGTATAAAGCTCTGTTCAGCTTCACATTGAAATGCCTCTCACTTTCTTCTTAATTCCATTTATATAAGATATAGAATATTAATAGTACTGTAAGTACTTCAAAGTGTAGATGGCAAACAGCCTTGGCATTCTGTCTCCCTTCAAACTTCAGATCTTTTGATACCTGCCTTAGCAATTCGTTTTGGTTGCTCCTCCTGTTGGACTGCTCTGCAGGACTCCCTCATTTGCTGGTTGTTTACAAGACTCATTGCACAGCCTGCAGCTGAAAACTCTTCTTTCTGCTCATGTTGAAGAATTTTAGATGAAAAATCCTCAATTGCTATTGTTATACAGTGAGCCACAGAAGAAGACAGGTCTTTAAATGCATTTCTCCAGCCAAAACTCAGTAAAATAGGCTGAAATACATATTAAAATTACATCAATCCAAAGTCATTATTGAGTGTTAATATTGTCTGAAAATTAAATGCACATCCATAATTAAATTACAGGACACCATCATATTTTGAAATTAATTTAAAGGATTTAAAATATAATCTACTAGTGTTGAAATCTTACTAAAAGCAGGGTTTAGACTCAACAAAATGAACATGCATAACAACATTAAACTTGCCATCAAATTTTTCAGAAAAAAGAAATTCCTGTTTAAACAAGACAGCTTTTAAAAAAACACGCTTCATCTACTGAATTTGTAGTTCTAACAGGATCTACTTAACAAAATCAAAGAATGTATATATATTTTCAATACCACAACAAGTAATCTAGCAATGTATACCCTGTAATAAATTTCACCGCATGTAACAACTGGAAGTTACTAACCATGAATCTCAATGGGAAGCACATAAGAGGAGCTGGTTTTAACACAGCCACACTGTATTTCACTTCTCTAGAACTGGATTTAGAAAAGATTAAAATATTTAAATAGAGATTTGTAGTTTTTAGCCAATGCTGGCTTTTACTCTGGTTTACATCAGTTCCTTGCCTTCTTTAAACAGTGACTTCTGAAGTAATCTGAAATGTAATAGTTGCCAGAAGTAAACACAGTAGGACATCATTACTTTTTGACTTATCTGATTTTGCATTGCTCTTATGACTTACATCAGACTTAAACCTTTCCAGAAGTGGCCATTTGAGAATTGCACCACTGTAAGAGACATATTTTAATGACATGATATTCAGTAAATATCTCCACCATGAGGGCACAGTAGGAGAATAGAAAAGACAAATTCCTAACTTTTCCTGCAGCTATAATATTAAATTGGAAGACTATAAAATGAAGGGCTACAAAGTGAAGACCTTCCACTTTACTTCAATTTGAAAGTTGTATCCTCCATCCTTTCCCTTCTCCCACTAGCAATATTCAGCTCTTGTAAGCACAAAGACAGCCCCCATGGACACACACTTTTGCACTCCTTCATTTTTTTTCATCGGGATCAAGCACATCCCAATGTACCTAAAATATTCTCCTTTGTAATACATGTTAGTATTATTCTCACACACCAATCCAAAGCACATTTGAGAAAAATTTCAGCATTAAAATCAAGCCATTAAGAAATTAAATTCCACTATCATAAAGTATCAGACTTGTTGAAGCATTTAGGTGACACAAAATCAACAATAAAAATGTGTTTTGGAGTAAATGGGAGCCAGATAAAAACAATCTTGTACATACATTTTACAATCCACAGTGCTTATTACACAGTAGTTTGTTAGCATCAAAGAAGCTAGACATTGTATGAGTACTTACACCTCTAGGAAATACCATTATGATCAAATTCTAAGAACTTCATAAATCTTCAAGATTCTTTGAGATTATATGTATAATACTAAAAAATCTATCATGTTTTAGTAATTTTTTTTCATTTTGCTATGAGATATCTTAAAATTACATTCTTTTCGTTATTAACTACTAAATACCAACCACTTCTTTGAACACCATACAATGTTATTCCATCTAAACTGAAACTTAGCACATAAAAGTAATCACAGTAGCTGAAGTAATGAAACTACAGCAATAGGTGTTTATAATGAAGACGGAGAAAGCCTACACTGGAGACACACACAAAAGAAAACCCCATACAAAGTGTAAGACTCTTTTCATACTCACCTCTTCTACCTGAAGTAACTGTTCAGGAAGCACGCTGGTTTCATTTGCTCTAGTTTCTCCTATTAAAAGCTCCCCACTAGCTCTCTTCAGAACTCCTGCACAGTATGATAAAAGAGATCAAAGTTAAGATTAATTCTGTAGAAAAGTCAGCAGCCTACAACATCTTCTGATGTATCAATATGAAGCATAAAAAAACCCCCTCAAGAACGTGTAGGGGAATACTAATGTTATAATAAAGTCAAATTCAAGTTATACAGAGTTTTTTTAATATAACATGATGAAACCCACATCTGGTTGTACTTGAATTTTATACAAATGCACATGTAATGTGTAAAATATGGTTTCTTTTGTCATTAATGCATTTTTATACCGATTGTGAAGTCACCTCTTCTTAGGGAGAATGGATAACACTAGATCAGCTGTACAGAAATGAATTTCTCCTCTTTGTTCAAAGAAGTATATCAATTGAACACTAATACATTTTTACAGTTTTTACATACTTGGAAACACGAATACAATAAGAATAAAAAGAAAGTTAATTAGTACAGTTATTATAAGCAAAATGATGGATTATAAAAATAAAAAGAACAAGACAAGCTCCTTAAGAAGGGCTGGTACAAAGCTCACTCATAAATCCTATGGTTATGTAATAATCAGTAATGTGATTTTCCCCCAGTTTTGTCAAGGACAAACCAGTATCTGGGGTTGATACCACTTTTATCAGTGTTTCAAGAAATCTAGGTCCCTGAAGTGCATTGATGATTACTTTTCCAAGTTATACAAGCACAAATGGAGGTGTTTGTTGGGGATTTGAAAGTCCAAGGCAGCCTTAGCTGCAGTGACCATGAGTAGTGGAGTTCCAGATCCTGAGAGGCCAAAGGATGGTGAAAAGCAAGCTCACAGCCCCAGGGTTCAGAAGAGCAGACTTTGGCCTCTTCAAGTATCTGCTTAGAAGAGCCCCATGAGATAAGGCCCTTGGTAATGGGACACAAGAAATTTGATTAATATTCAAGAATCACCTCTGCCAAGCTCAAGAGTGTTGAAAACAAAAATGGCAGAAGGCCTGCATGCATGAACAAGAAGATCCTAGCCAAACTCAAACACGAAATGTAGCATACAGAGTGTGGAAGTAAGGACGGGCAACCTGGGAGAAACAGATAGACAACTTCTGAGCATCGAAAAATTAAGGAAGCTAAAGCTCAAATGCAATTAATTTGGCCAGGGATGTCAAAGACAACAAGAAGGGCCTCTGTAAGTACACAGGTGATAAATGGAAGACTAGGGAAAACATGAGCCCATTGCTCAACAAGATGAAGGACCTGCTAACATAGATATGGAAAAGGTTAAGATATTGAATGTCTTCTTCAACTTAGCATTTACTATCAAGACTAGCCTTCAGAAATCCCAGGCCACAGAGACCAGGAGGTAAGGTTGGAGCAAGGAAAATGTACTCTTGGTGAAAGAGGATCAGACAATAACTAAGCAAACTCAACAAAAGTAAATCCTTGGGTCCTTGTGGGATGCACCTGCAAGTGTGGAGGGAACTGGGAGATGTCATAGCAAGATGTTGACTCTCAATAATCTTTGATCAATCATGGCAACTGGGAAAGCTAGAAGAAAGCAAATGTCACTCCTATTTTCAAAAAGGGCAAGAAAGACTACTCAGGGAATCAGTCTTGTCAACCTCACTTTAACCCCAGGGAAGGTAATAGAGGCATTTCCAGGTGCTTTACAAAGAATTCATCAGGAGCATTCAGCATGGCTTCAGTAAGGGGAAGTCATGTTTGACTAACCTGATAAACTTCTATGAAGAAATGATTGGCCTGGTAGATGAGGGGACAGCGGTGGATATTGTCTACATGGACATCAATAAAGCCCATGGCATTGTCTTCCATAAGATCTTGTTATAGGACAAGATGTAGATAAGTTCTTGATGTGTGGACTGGACAGTCAGTAAGGTGAGCTGAAAAGTCACAGAATAGCCAAGACCCAAATGCAGCGATCTGTGGCACAAAGTCTAGTTTGAAGCCAGTAATTAGCAATCCGCCTCAGGGGCCAACACTAGGTCCAATTCTGTTTAACATCTTTATTAATGATCTGGATGATGAGGTGCAGTGTACCCTCAGCAAGTCAGCAGCTGACATCAAACTGGATGGCAGACAAATATGGTGCCAACTCAGAAGGGCCTCAACAGACTGGAGAAATGGGCACACTAGAATCTCATAAAGTCCAAGAAGTGAAGTCATGCACCTGGGAAGGAACAAACGCAGGCATCAACTCATGTTGGACTTCTCCCAGCTGGAAAGAAGCTTTTTCATAAAAGGACCTGGGAGACCAGAAGTACACAAAGTTTAACACAATCCAGCAAAGAAGGTTGATGATGTCTGGTTTGCACCAGGCAAAGCACTGTAAGCATATCAAAGGAAATCATTCTTCCTGTCTGCTCAACAGTGATGAGCCACACCGGGAGTGGTGTGTACAGTTCTGGGTTACTCAGTACAAGACAGACATGAGCATAGTGGGGAGTGTCTAAAAAGGGCCATGGAAGATGACATAAGGAATGGAGGACAGGCTGAGATCACTGCAAGTGTTAGCCAAAAGAGGAGAAGGCAGGATGTACCACTAATGTATAAAAATACATGAAAGGAAGGTCCAAAGAGGCCAGAATCAGTCTTCCCCAATGACATGGCCAGCGGTCACAGAACACAAACAGACACAATGCCAGGAGGCTTCCTCTGAATATCAGGAAATGACTTTTTTACTGTGAAGGTGACCAAGCACTGTAAGGTTGTCCAGAGAGGTTATGGAATCTCCATCCTTGGAGATATTCAAAAGCTTTCTGGCCAATTGGCTATAGAGGCCTTGCTTGAGCAGGGATTGTTGGACAATATGAACTCCAAAGGTCCTGTCCAACCTTAATCATTTTGTGATTCTGTGATTTACAAAGAGATACAAGAATAACTCCAAATGATATGGTATTTTAAAGATCTGTCTTGTAGCATAAAGATGGTGAACAACACTGGTGCAGATATTCCTAATGTAATGTACTTCATATGAAATTAAAAGAGGTTTTAAATGACCCGGTGCTGCCAAGGCATTGTTAAAGATTTTCTTCCAGGCATAACCTTAGAGGTCTTCAGTGATCTGAAGCTACTAGCAGTACATGGCCAAGATTTAAAGGGCTTTTCTCTTTCCACTGCATTTCCAGCATTTGATTTAACTTATTCAAAGTAGATTTCACCTTTCCCCTAATCAATTTGCATTCTGAAAATAAATTCTGGTTTTCATACACTTATACAACATTGTAGAACTTTGAAGTTTTTGTGGGAGTTTTTTTTTGTTTGTTTTGGGGATTTTTTGTACATTTTCTTTTTTTTTCCCAAAATACCTTTTTGTTTGTATTTTCAAAAGACATTGACACATCTGAGCTGGGAAAAATGAAAGATAAAATGGTAGAACATAAAACCAAAAGATATTAACCAGGCCATCCTACTCCCTGATTATTCAACACATTACAGACAATACCAGAAATTTACTGGATTTTTTTCAGCATGTTTTAAATATATTTTATGAAGTTTCAAACAGTTTTCTTTAGAAATTAGTCCAGAATTTAAAAAACCCAAACAATTCTAACTGACTGGATATTTTCCCTATTTTCTATTCTGTGCTTTCAACCTTAAATTTACCTTTTTTTTCCTTGCAGTTCTCCTTTTTTTGCAGATATAACATCGCATTCTAGCTATAAGTACAAGTAAGCTTCTATATAGTCACATTCTCGTATTATTGTCACTACTAGATCTGCTATTTATAATTTTATATCAAGACTTTAAAGAAAACCTTAAACATTTAATCTAAAATCCTTGTGTATTCACAGCACTGCTGCCTTACTTGTTAATAACTCGCAGAACTTGCAGCTGAGATAAATAGGTATTTAGCTGATGGTAGATCAGCTCCAGGATCTCAGGCAAAGAACCAAATAATGCTTACATTCACACCAGTCATTTTACAGACTCTTTCATTATGAAATTAACATGTTCTACTAGATTATCCCACCTCCTTTTCTAATTAACAGTCTGGGCACTCCTGCTGTATACTTGTATGTATCTGTGTTTGTGCATGTAGGCTTACACACATTAAAAACTTCACTGGTCTTCTCAAAGAAGACCCAGGTTCAAGTCTCCCATATTTTACTGACTTCCTTTAGTTTCTCAAATTTTTGCTTTCCCCAAATCTCATCTGGGTATGGCTGGCCTTAATCTTCTTTGATTTAACCTCCAGCTAGCAAGGAATGGTTTCACACTTTGTATTGAACACTGTACATTTAGCCACAGCCCCCCATAAAGCCTCTGCTCTTCAGATGCTAATACAAACTTCCTTTCCAATGCTATTTCCACAGAGACAGGTAACAAATTATACCCTTCCTGCCCTGTGACTTGTTTGCTTGTGTGAGAGACTAGAAGGATTGTTTGCTCAAAATGTTTTGGGGGAGTGTGAGAGAGAAAGAGGCAAGTCAGGCCTTGTTCCGGTGAACCAGTGCATTGCTCCATACACTCCACTCCCTCAGAGCCTGTATCCCAGCCCCATGGTGGCTGCCAGTCCCTGGGACATTGCAGGCAGTGCTCCACACCCTGCCCCTGGAGCCCTAGTCCAGCCCCAGAGTGGCCAGATGACTGGAATTCCCACCTGGGGAAGGGCCCAGGAAAGCCAAAAGGTATTTAACCAGAGACAAAAGGTGAGCATGTCTTGGAATCCTCCTCTTGGAATCTCTATGAGCTGAACACCACTGGAACCAGAAGTGGTAGCTATGTTTGTTCTTTTCTAGATCTTTTATGTCTTTTTCTCTTTCTTCTTCTAGTTCCCTCTTCCTGGAATTTTCGAGTAACTTAAATGTGCTTAGAATTTGGTAAGTCGAATGAGCTAAGTTAATGCGTTGAAAAGTGGTTTGCATTGATTGAATGCTGGCCTAAACCTTTTGCCAAAGTTCTTTGATATCCTGAAGTTGCCAGTAAAGTTTTTTTTGTTGTTTTCACCTCTTCAGAATATCCTGTTGGTATTTGTACTGTGCATCTAACTCAAAATCTATGAAAAAACTGCAAGCCCTTATAAGTGTCTCATCAAGCATGGATTTTAGGGCCTTACAACTTGTCTTCTGACTGTCCTGCCCTAATCAGCAAACTCTCCTGGGAAAGAGAAGCACAGCTTTATTCAAGGTACAGCTGCCCAAATTAGTTTGCCACTGCATCAGTCGTGTTACTTTCACAAATAAACCCCTGTTGTTCTCAGGTGACACAAGATTCTAGATTCACCGACTGCCACTTCTTATCTACTTTTCATGTCCATGTTCTATGTTTTGAGGGGTAGAGCACTGACCTCCTATGATGTAACCCTAATGGTATAATGGGGTAAATTATATAGACTGTGGCATTGTGTATAGTGAGCACAAAGGCAGCGGCCGTATTATCAATTGGATTGTAAGTGAAGTTTACCGGGGTCCACCAAAATTGAAATTTTCTCTTGAAATCAGTAGCATTGTCCCAGACAGCCTTTCAAATTTCTATCGGGAAGGCTCCTTCATTTTCTTTCTTATGATTAAGGCAGCTGTTGATTGAAGCCACAATTGTGCTTGTATACAGCTAAAGGCTAGAGATGCATTATTCTGAGCCATGGCTAGTGCATCTATGACTAGGTCATGGTCCCAATCTTCTGTCTTTTCCCACCCTGGCAATACTTTTGGGACCTGCCACTGACTGGTACTCAGTGCTAATAATGATGATTGTCAGGGTTGTTTTAATTTTGTTAAATCACCTGTTACAGTGGCCAGCTTATTCATTAGTATTTCTGAGTCAATGCCATTCAAGACTCCCAAACCTGTCCCTAATATTCCAATTAAATCCCTTTGCATTCTGCCCCTTGAGTGTTTTTCCCTTTGCAACCATGTTGTCCACCCCTCAAAAGCTGTCCTTAAGAAAGGGAAGCAGGCCAGTAGAACTTCAGAAATGTTAGTCTGCATTAATAGTTCAACCCTTTTAAGAGACCATTCTGGGTTAAACAATAATTGTTGTTGTCCTGTATTCCTCAATACATATGGTCCTATCTCATAGATTTTGGGTTTAGACTTAGTTGCTGTTGCTGTAATCATTGTTCCAACACTTATCCTAAATTTGAAAGAGAGCCCCTTAGTGTTTTGACCCTAAATGCACACTACTGTGGTATTCCGTGTCAATGTGAAATTATGCCAACATTCCAATCCATTATTACATATTTGTGTAAGATTATTAAAAGCCATTTTTCTAGAAAAATTCTCTGACTCCTCTTTAAATAGCACATATCAAACTGCATTTGCACAGACAGAAGGAAATGCATGTGATCCTGCTCACACAGTTGTTTAGAGAAGAGAATTTGCAGAAAGACAGCAGAAAAAAGTTAATGTTGTGAAAGAAGATGTGGACTGAAAAAAAGGTGTCATTTTCTCATATTTATTCCTTTTCCAGAGCATATTCTACACCTTCACCATTCTTGATTATTAGGGAAGATTGGATTAACCACAAATCCTTGGTTTATCTTTCTTAAAACTGATGTTCTGCAAACATCTAGTCTTGATGGATTGGTCATAATTTGTGTACTTCCTTTAGTTTACCAGCCAGGTAGGTTTAATAATTTTGATTGTAAATAATGAAAACAAAATTATATCAAGTGTTACACTTAAAATGAAAACTCTTCTGCCAGTTTTCCTTGTGTGTATTAAAATTTGTCTGGGATTATTCTTCTCCTCAAAACAATTGTTCGCCTAGGTCCCCTTTATCTACAACTTATTTACTTCTTTCTCCAATTCAGTATTCTTCTGGTTTTATCATGATGATTACAAAGACCGAAGAATAACAGTGACACATCTTGCATTCTAAAATAATAAATAATAATTTTTATAATAGTAATAATAATAAATGATTATTTTTATTTCTTATAAGAAGTTATATTAATTATTTTTCTCTATAGAATTCCACTGCTTTCCTATTTTTACACCGTTTAGAGCCATAAGAACAGTCATTGTGACATCATCTTACATGCACCGTAGAAACCAAAGTATCCTGGAAAGCCTTTGTATGACTACTCAGTATTTGTGTAAAAGCTAAGTATCAGTGCTATCAAAGTAGCTTACAAATTGGATTCAGCCAGCTCAGTCAGAACTTTTATGACACCATGTTAGAAATAATACATCTTGCAGAAATGGGAAGAAACATTCCTCCAGAAATACAAATAATAATTTAAAAAATCCCTGACTAACTATGGGTCAAAAATCCCTTTGCTTTCTATCTTCAATAATGGACCTTTTACTTGTTGTACTATACTGAGCAAACTGTACTAACCCAGATGCAGAAAATGTACCTCTGACATCATATTCTCCTCCTAGTGCAAATTCATCTTCACTTTGGATTGATCCACTGAAGCTGTGCATTTGTAAAAGAATATACTTGAACATCTTATGTTGAGACCAAAGCAAAAATCACTTTTTTTTTTTTAATCTGCAATTGCATCTTTTGCAATATTGCAACTTTGCAATAAAAGTCTGTTTAGGAGGACTCTATGCTTCCTTTTATTACACTTCCCAGAAATGGATATAGAGTTAAGAATTTCTCTTTAAGGTGTGAAGGAAGGACCTTTGCAATTCTTTCCAGTCCCACGAGCCAGAGCTTGTAAACCTAGGGACTTGACAACTTTGCCCACAGTGTTTTCAAGTACTCCACTGGAAAAAGCCATTTTTGGTATTCATTATCTGATCTGTCCAAAGTTCATCTTTCTTATTGAAATGGGGAAAATAAGTGAAACAGATGAAAGCACATTAGATATTTTTGATTTTTGAGAAGCCTTAACAAGAGGCTTCTGAAAACCCAAGAGGAAAGAAAAATCAAACTTAAAGATGGAAAGAGAATGCAATTTCGCAGCGTTCTAAACCCAAATCTCCTGCTTAACCCTTGATTGTAGATGAACATATTCCTGATTGCTTCAAAGAGAACAACCCCTGTGATCCTGGAAGAACTAGGTATGTCAGAACACTTCATGAATTTCAACTGAATGTAAATACAGAAGTAGACTATCTCATCACAGTAGGCATGACAAGATACCTGCAGATGAAAGGGTTAAATAGTCAAGAGAAAACTCAGGATGGTTATTCCTCTAATTCTATGAAATCCAGAGCCTGTAGTGGAATGAGGTTATGTACCATTGTGAATAAAGGTCCTGAAAATGAGAGAAAAATACAGATACCTTTTCTCTGAAAGGCAGAGTAGCAGTCTTACCCAGATGTCACACTAACATTCAGGGGTGGAACAACACCACACCATCACTTTTTTGTCAAAGAACTTTGCATGATTTTCTCCTTATATTTGATTTAAAGGATAACTTGAAGAACACATTGGTAGTAGATAAATGCACATTTATACTATCTTTTTAAAAAAACTGTGCTTAGATAACACAAATACAGTTTTAAATTAAGCTCAAATCTTGGCATGTACATATTGCTCACTGAGGAACACTAAGTTACTGCTGGTAAATTCAAAAAATAAAATCAGGAAGAATTGGATGGAGAACAGCGAAAAGAAGTTGGAGTGGAAAATGCAATTCAGACAATTCTTTTCTCCAATCTTTGCAAAGTAATTTTTGAAAATGAGGATTCTGAATATATTCCAGAAGATGCCAGATAAAGAACTCTCAAACTGAACTCAAACACCTATCCATATCACCTAAAAAACTCTCTACATCCATCTCCCTACAGAGTTCACTCTGGTTCACTGTTTCCTTTGGTGCTATTGTCTGCCATGGGGTTACCATCAGAGAACACTGGTAGGCAGTACTTCCCTCTAACATCTATTTTCAACAGCCTAAATTGGTCTTCATAGGATTCCATTGTGCACGCTGCAAAGAAACTTGTCTTGTTGCCAGCTAGAACTCTGAACTACACGTCTTTCTTTTCTTCACTGTTCTTTTTTTTGGTTCACAAGCAACCTCCTACCAAAAGCAGAATCTGCAGAAGAGACTACATCCAAGCAATAATGCAATGAAAAAGTATGAAGAGAAGCCCAGGTGGCCACCTTGCAAATTTCCAATGTGGAAGCCTTCGACCTCTCCGCCCAAGAAGCAGCTATAGTCCTAGTGTAATGAGCTTTACAAACCCTGGGAGCCTCTTTACCCTTAACTACATACGCCTCTCTAATACAATCCCTTAACCATCTAGCTAAGCAACTCTTAGAAGCCATTTGACCCCTCTTAAGACCCCCTAAGAGTACAAACAATCTGTCAGAAGATATGAAATCTTTGATTCTTCTGTGATAAACCCTAAGTGTTCTTCTTACATCCAATTTATGCAGCCGTTGCTCTTTGTCATTGCTGGGTTTAGGGAAAAATGAGGGCCAAGAAACCGTCTGGTTTAGATAAAACTCAGATGCCATCTTTGGGACAAAAAAAAATAATTAAAAAGAGCAACCATCCAAAGAACTACTTTGTTTTGGATGGGACTTTATACATGTTCTAAATATCAAAATTGAAGTACTATGGAACATAAAATGAAAAATCAACTGACATTGAAACAGCTATACACAAAAACACGCCACTTGACACAAGCACATGAAAAAACCATTATTACCATTATTTTTGTAGCATCTCTGTGTGAGTTACCTAGATTAAAAATCTCCCATGAATACTAAAAGCAACCAAAAAATAAAGGAAACAAGTACATGGCTTCTGCCTACACAATACCTATGGAAACTTTAGGTGACTTGGACATTCATCTACCTTTTATGAGTCGGCCATCTTTCCCTAATTTGACAGCAGTGCTACTTGCAGATATCCCTCACTGCAGAGACTGAGGGGTATGCTGGATATACCCAACCTAGCTTTAACCCACTGAAAAGTATAGGTGTCTAGCATCATCAGCACACACTTCAGCCTGGGCTAGTTTGCTCTGCTTCTTAGGCTTGTTCTGCAGCTTGTGCTGCACTATAAACTTGACCTTCATACCCATGTTAATTTAAAGCAGCTTCGGACATACCTACACCCTCAACTCTGTCAAATTAAACAAGGTTTCTAGTAATAAGGCCTCTAAATAAGTAGAGAAGACGGTAATTATGTTGTCTAGTCACATATTATAATGCATTCTGATGAAAATGAAGCAAGGATTCTAACCAATCCTTCTTATCAAAAAACTCAGCCATCATCAGTGGAAAAAATTAGATTATCAACCCAATATAGGACACTAACAGAGAAAATCTTAAATCCCTTTTGGTACTTAACACAACCTGGAACTACTGGGAATATAGCTTTCATTCTCCCACATCAAATCATCTTTCACTTCACTACAGTTGAGATTTCCAATAATATGAAATTAAAATAAACCTTTCTTTTACTCAGACCTCTTGCTAAAAATTTCTCTGAATGTATCTTTTATCTGTAAACATATCACTGAGCAAAGGTTTGTGAATAGAACCACCTGATAAGAACAGCAACTCTAAAACCAGAAGTATGTCTGAAGACTTCACTAAAAGCACCTGAAAAATATTTACCCTCACTTGTTTTCCAGGGTAAAATGAATTCTATGATTTTTTTTTTTAGAATGTATCTTCTACCCACAGGACTGCCTCCTACAAGATCTAATAATATCTCCCATTCAGATTTGATTAAGTAGAGGTACCAATTAAGAACCGACTTGCTATAGACATGATTACTCTGAAAGAATATTTCTCAAAGAAGGCGGCTTAACACTCTTTGGAGAAACAGTTCTGGATGTAATTAAGCTTGGAAAAATGCCTGCAGGATAATTTTTACTTCCTTGAAAGTAAAATACTTCTGGCTAATGTTGAAATCTTTAAGTTCTCTGAATTACTGGAGATCATATGCTTTAGAATACAGTTACATAAATATCAAATAAATTTCCCATTCAAGACTTTTTGAATTTTTTTACTTTGTCACATAATACAGTAATAAAAAGTACATTGTCCTTACTGAACGTATACCATGTCCAACACAAGAGGAAAACTCCACAAGGTTATTCTAAGACCTGTTTGTAGAATCAAGGCCATAAAACATAAATCATAATGTACAGTAGCTAAACCTTTCTTGAGAATTAGTAAAACTGAGTGATTAAAGGAGGCAGAAATACATTGAAGTTAGTAGCAAAAACGGAATTTGAATGCACACTTTATTAGAGCTTTGATGTATATTCTAAAAATATATAGGTTAACCTGTATTTCTTTATTTTGGAGTGTCAATATTACAGGTGAAGAATGCATCAACAAAATGTGTGCCTTGGAATTCTTCTTATTTAGTATTTTTATTTTTGTCGATTTAGTATTCTGAGACTACATCATTCCCAAAACACCTTTCTCCTCAGCCTGCAGCTTGACTATAGAGATAGTGAACATATAACTTCACCTATCCTCTCTCCCTGAGCAGCCTGGCCTCATTTCTGGTCTGATCTTTTCCTGCAATAGAATCAAAGCTCTTGAAACCACTTCTCTCTCATGACTTGGAGTCTCTACTTGCAGAAGCAGCAGAGTAGAAGAACATTTATGAGCATACTCCTGGAAGGTGTTATTCAGCTGAATTTTCACAATACCAGGTTCTCCTGACACAATTAGATGAAAAAAAGAGTGAGCTTGGAACCTATAGCAAATGCCAACCTGAGGCTTGATCATTTTACCAATGTAGAGCCTCCTTCTGTAACACAACTACTGAAGCCAACGGGATAAGCATGCTAGTAAACATAGTACTTATGAGTAAGTGTGAGAAATACAGGTTAAACAAGGACTATATGCTTGAGCAGGTAGTTTCATGTACACTAAGAGCAACTAAACTGATATTGAAGTCCATACTTTTCCCTTCTGAAAAAGGCAGCTTTTAAGGACAAGTTCAGAAAAAGTCAGTTTCTAAGAATTCAGACTTCAAGTATTGTTGTGTCCTATGTGAGACACAGGATTTTATAGAGAATCCAGTAGGAGATATCTTGTTACAGTGTTTGACAGTTTTTCATTGTGGCTCTCCATCAATATCTACAGTTAGTCCATCACATCTTTTATACACCACAATCAGTTCTTTTCTACAAGTCATTGTGCTTAAATGTAAATCCACACATTTCAAAAGTTTTTTCAGTGGAAATGGTAACACATTTATTTGAAAAATATGACATAAATTAGGTAATTAATATTGAAAACAGTGTAAAATTGTTCTTTTGCACAAAGTAAACCAATAAATCAAGAAAATCATTCATTACCTTGAACATTCTTATTCCTCTCTGTAAATGAAGGCAGCAGCAGAATTTCTGTAGAGAGCTCTTCAACTTTTTCCTCCATTAATAAAAAGAGTTTGATAAGTTGAGAAAGACATTTGAGTTGATACAAAGTTAAGCAGAAGTTCCGTCCTTTCCTGTGGTATTCCTGGGAGGCTATTCAAGTAAAATTATAAAACAGCTTTTATTACAGCTGAAAAAAAAAAAGATCCTGCGAAACTGATTATGTAAGACAGTATAATATATCAAGCAATTTAATTTTTCTTATAACATATCTTTTTCTCATTATAAAATACCATTACATTATTTTTTCCTAAGTCTTCAGTAGTTCTCAATTATCTGTGAGGTTCCAATTGAATTCCAGTTTTTGTCATTCATTAAGTAGGATTTTTTTCCATGCAACGGATCTACTCAGGAATGTTCTCACCTGTGTTTTACAGAAAACCCAGTGTGTTGCAAAAGCCGAAAGGGAAAAAAACACATCATTACTGTATTTTAATGGTTTGGGACATCACATCACTTGTCACTCTGCAAGTCACCTTGTCTGTTCAACAATCTGCTAGCACAATACAGTTGATGAATATGACATTTGAGTGAAAGAAACATCAATCTAACACTCAGCAACTTTAAATATGTGGGGTTTGAAAACAAGTGAGACTGTCACTGAGCAAATATCAGCAAGTATTATAACTATAAGCATTTTGTATTTAAAAGAAGAAACTGAACATTTTATTTTGAAAGGTTAACATATGCACTCATAACATATAATCATGTCACATCAACCAGAGAACTCTGATTTCAGCATAGTCAGACTGTAAATGACTGTGAGACATTTCCAATTTAGTATTACCAAACCACATGGGTTTAAGTACTTTAATTTTATAATGGCTTTAAGTGCAACTTCATTGCACTTCCATGCAAGTCGTGGTGAGCTGACACCATGTTCCTACGCAGTTCTGTTGCAGATGTAGCATCAGCACAACAGTTAATCTAGAAAGTGTCAGAGAGAGCCAGAGTAGTTTGAAAGGGAAGCTCTGGAAGACGAAAACAAAAAGAAATTGATTGCATTGTACTTCTGTGTGTCAAATCTTTCTTACCTTTGCAAATTTTATGTACTTCGTACCTTCCTTTTCGCTCAAAGTTTCTAAATATTTTTTAAGCATTTACAAATCTCTTTTAAACAGACATTTAAACAAGTAGCAGAGATGAACGCTGAATACTAATTCTGTAATTTGCTATTTCAGTTTTACTGCCTTAGAAACTGGACAGCAGGTATGGCATCCACATCTGAATTTCCTCAAAGTTCCAAACAGACGTATTCATGTTAGGCCCTTGCATTTCTAAGAATGTCAAAAGAGTTATGCACAATTGCCTCTGTTAGTGTCTTTCCTCTCTGAATAATGAGTAAATAACAAATCTATCACTGCATTTCTAATTTTGAGTCTTAAACCTACAAAAAAATCACATTCTGCTATTCAGAGGATTTTACTCCATACCTGAAAACTAGATAATATGAGTTTAACTGATGTGAAAAGACTGCCTGAGTCTGCAGTGTAAGAACCACAAAAACACATCACAAAAATGAAGAGAACATTAGTTCTACCTCCTATAATTTGAAAACCTTGTGATGCTACTGCCCCATCTATTGAGGAACAAGGAAACCATCCACTTATTTGATCGCCTCAAATGATATTGTCCTTATTACACTGAAAGAAAGTGGACGTAGGAGACCAAGGTATACTACAGTAATGCTATTTTTAGAATACATTACCAAACTCAGAAAAAGTAAAAACTTTCAATGATCATTCAGAATATACTTTTGTTATACTGTTTCTCAGAAATGACAACTCATTTATTTAGTGCTTGATGTTCAAGTAGCGGGTACATGCCTGAGTATCCAAAGCTTGACTGAAAGGTCTTTTATACATCCAGATAATTAGGTTGAAAATACTGATGGCAGCATTTAATTTTGAAGACCACTAACCAGCCTGCTTGAATAAGCACATCACCGGCCATTTTTTAGCAGAGCACTTATTTTCTGACATTGTTCTGACTGGACAACCACAGGATAGAAACCTTTAAGAAGTGTGTAACGGCCAAGAGCTAAGCAGTCAATGCAATGACATAGAGAATGTCTCAAAACAGGTTTATAAATCTCGTAGAAGATTGATATGAAGAGAATATGTTTCCATGTGGATACATGTGAAATAAACATGAGGACTGTGATATATGTTCAACTAAACCTCAGTGACATCAACCTGCTTGGAGGAAAATTGGCCATATCACAGGGTGGAGTATGCTTACTCTGAAAATGTTACTGAATGGATCACGACTTAGGTCAGAAAACTAACATAACTCATTTACCCAGGTGACACTATGCAGCAAGAGAAGCATCCCTCCATGATGAAAATGGTCTGAAATTGTTATTAGCATCCTATCCAATCAACAGAGGACCATACACAAGGTGGCAGAAAGCCCATGAAGGTAATCTCAGCCAGCCACGAATCAGTCAAGCAATGGCATTCCAGTCTAACTGAAGGATAGAAAGGAAATTGAGAAAGTTACAATGATACAAACCAACTTCCTTTCTGAACCACCTGCAATTTACTACTATTATTCTTCTAAATCTCACTTTTTCGGCATGGCTGACTTTAATTAATATAGTCCTTGTACGAGGAAATAACTGCAGCAGGATCTTTGGATACAGACAAACATCAGCAGGACCTCCGTAGCACTTCCTAACAACAGGACTTGTTGGCTTCCTGCTAAAGCAATATCTAGACAGAAGAATTTCTGAAAAGGGACAGAAAGGCTGGTACAGAGGCTACAGAGAGGTAAAGTGCCTTCTATAGCCTTTGTCAATGTGCTAATGAGCTGATTTTGCAAATTTTGCTCAAAAAAAGTTGAGATCAGAACCTGAACAAACACAGAGAAGTAAGAAAAGGTTCTGAGCTCCTGAACATAGCTCCAGGCTTCCGTCTCTGCAAAACAAGAATCACACTAATACTGGTGTACAAAACCAATGCCTATGATGGTGATTCCTAAACTGCTCCGGAGGCCGAATCTGCTAGCAGAAATATCCTAAGTCAGGAAAATAAGCTATCATTAGCTACAACAGGAAAGATTCAAATCAAGTACAGCGTCAGGGACCACTGAAGTCTGGCTGCTGCTTGAGGAACAGGGAGTCAAGCATGATAATACAGCCAGCAGGACAGGCTCCTTGCCAACCAGAACCCCATACTGCAGATCCTAAGCAAGGCAGACCCTGTGATTATAGGCTTCAACCAAGAGTCCAAATCGTCAGCCAAGTTCATGGTGATGACACAAATCTGAGGTCAAGTCAGGAAGCTAATTCACTCTTTTGAGTGTGAATCTGGTCTGGTGATGGTAACCATAAATTAGGCACAGTTCAGTGACCACTCAGTGGAACCACAGTGATAAGGCAGGTTCAAGCTCAAGGCAGGAAAACTGAATCAATGAGGTCCACAGCTCTGGGGGAGATGAACACCAGGACACTTGTGACGTAGTTGAAGCAGGGATGGAGGACCCAGGTGCAGCTGAAATAGATCTCTTGGGCAGGCTGCAGTGTAGGTCCCTGAAAAGGCTGGTCAGGACCTTCAGGTTCACTAGTGCACAGAAGGCTTTGTTGCATACCTCTTAAGGAACTTGAGTTTTCTGACAAAAACTTCAGAAAAACTGGGAAACTGTCTTTCTGCTTCATGGAAGACAGCACAACTGTTTTGCTAAGAGGAAAAGAGAGTGCTTGAAGTTTCTGCTATCTAGACTGCAGTTCTTTCTGGGGAATAGGAGGGAGAAGACAAAAAAATTACTTGAATTAACTTGAACCTGCACTGCTTTTATTTGCAGCAAGTAAATAAATCTTGATGGTTCATTACACAAAACTGGAATGAAGCAAAGGAATAAGCTCAAAACTTTCATGCTATAAATATCTCTACATTTAGATCATCTGTACTCTTGAGTTCCTACCACACAGAGGCAGAGGGGACTTAAAGGATATTTTATTTCTTCAGGCATGCTGATTCACTACCCCAACTATAGAAGAAAGAGGCACCAGAAGTCTGTCAACCCAAACAAGGTTACTCTTAGAGAGCTTATAGAAAAAGAAGGGCCAAGTAAAACTAATATTGGATGCCTATCAATTTGCCCAATTTGTGCTGGCCCCAAGACAGCTGATGCAGTTATAAAACACTGGAGAAACTAGGGGTACTATTTTCAGGTTTGGCCTTTTATTTTAGCAGAATGTATTGAAGCTGAAGAAATTTTCCTAAGAGCTGAAGGACATGCCACCCTTGTCGAAGAATAAAGCTGTCCATTTTACCAGAGACCATTTGGCTGGATGTAGCTGAACAGATGGTATCATAGAATTTCACTTCACCAGTGATGAAGTTGAGAGGTGCCCATATGAATTCTAAGACAGCTAATAAGTTAATTAAAGCATTTTTCAAGCAACATAAAGTGAAAGGCATTCTATAAAGTACTTGATTATTGTACCTGACCTTCTCCTAAGTAATTAAATTCAGTAACAAGGTATCTGGCTTTATCTTAGCACTTTTAAAGGTTTTCCCTTATCTCTGAAAAGGAAGACACATGAGAAATAAGGCTGAGCTAGATCTAGATGACCTGTGTATATTTGCTAACTTGTGATTTTATAGCAAGTTTCAAAAGTGACACTTTCCTCAAAGCTGTAGCTCTTGAAGCCATTAAAAAAAGTATTCCAACTCCCTTGGTTATAGCCTGGAGGCACTTAAAATCTCAAAAGGCATAAGAAAACATGTATGAATGAGACCCATAAGCTAAATGTAACTTCTGTTATTATTTTCTCTTTCTATTTTTTTTTAATGACCGTGGCACCTCAAATGTTTTAAAGAATGTTGGATTGACAACATCTCAAAAACTGATTCTGATATTTTCTGGTAATTTCAATTCATCCAGGCATGTGACACAATAAAGTGTGTCACAGAAATACCTGCATCAGAGGTGAGCTGGGTCTAAATGTTAAAGAATAACTACATTATGACAGTGTTGCTCTCAGATTAATTAGCCTTTACTATTCAATCTGCAGAGCCACATGGCTAAACTGCTTCTGAGACTCATGGTGGAATCCTTAGAAAGCAACCTGATGACTGTTTTCTTCCATGATTACAGTGGGGATTTCTCCCTCAGCAGGAACCAAGGGTCTAAAACCCTCTTAAACAATTATAGTATAAAATACCTTCCCAATACACAATACAATGAATATCATTCATCTGTCCCCATGTCTAAGGCTTGATTTCATGTAAGATAGATCTACAATATTGTTCTACTATGGACACAAGTAGGCAATGTCAGGGAATTCATTCAATAAAGCTATATAAGGAAGAAAATAAAAAAATAAGAAGTGCAATATTAAATTTACAATCTAACTACAACCTGCATGCATAATAAATGGAATTACCATTTTGCTAAATCCAAAAGAAATAGGTTAATAAAGCAAAACAAACTCAGCTGCTGACAGTCACTGTGTATAGGGATATTCCAAGAGGTAAATTTTCAAAGCTGTGCACAGGGAGTTACATACATAAATTTCATTAACAATAATGTGTTCCTCNATGCTATAACTATTATAACAATCTTGCATTTATGACACCATTCATCTGCACACTATCTCCTAAACAGAGCTTGTATATAAGTTGTATTATTCTTTCATTTGCATTTAGTAAAGATATATTCCATTTTTATGGACATCTGCTCACAGTTTTCTCAAACTGAGTGTTGGTATACAATTTTTAATTCAACTGCTAGGTTTAAATAATTGGTATTGCTGGATATAATCACTGATTTGCTTATACTGTAAAAAGCAACTCAGTATTTCAGCATAGCAGATGTAATACACGGTATTACACAAAACTAAATTATTACAAACAATGCCAGCAGTTTTCTATATACAGTACTTATGATAATTATAAAAAATCATCTTCATTACTGCAAGCTAGCATTTTTTTAACAGTTTAATTTGTATATGTTACAAGATACATTCAAGTCACATGGATACAATTACTGCAAACCCAAGAAGCTATAAAATGTTCCTAAACAAATCCCTTTGACCCTGTTAATGTCTGTTTCTTATTAATCTAAGGCTACATTGTTTGTAGCGTGAATTTTTTATGGAATATGAAAAAAAAAAGGAAATCCCTTAACAGTTGTTATTGATTCCACCATTTACTCACTCAAAGATAAGTGCCATTTACAAAGCAGAACAGATGCAGATGCTGACAGAAATGTAAACAATTGTTGCATGGCTTACTGCCAGATTCTAAGCCAATACATTAAATTCCAAGTGAAGCACATTTCCCCTATAGATTGCATTTATTGCCACTTCATTTCCTATGTGCTCTGTCTCTCTATTGCTGCGCCTGGCACTAAGCTATTTTCAGTTCTTTGGTGACCCCTGAGGCCTAGTCCTACCTCACATAGCCATTAGAGAAGGGAATTGCATGTGTCTGACATGGTCTGAAACCAATTATTTGATATTTTCTTCAGAATGATGCCCAACTCTGTTGGGAATGAGCAATCATGAAATAATTTACCTCCTGATTTAATTTTTTTTCTGCACAAATTAGTTGTAGCCTGAGCTAGCTACACACAGCTGCTTGTACCTCTGTCTTATCAGGATTCTACTTGAAATGGTGAAAAAGGAAAGGAGAGAGTGGAGTTGAATAGAATAGATTGGGGAATCCTGCTTTAAAAAGGCATTGACAAGTTTATCAGATATACAGATCACATGTGCTCTCTGCTGATCAAAACTGACAGACCTAGAAAGAACTATTAGTGATGTAAACTGTTATCTGAGTGGTTAAGGTTTTTTAAACACTTGTCTTGCTTTGCAGCTCCCTGTTAGGTGCAGTGAGACCCAGGAGTTCTGGGATAATCTGGTAAAGCAGCCTTCACACAGAAACTACACATTGGCAATTTTTGTCCCTTTAAAAAAAAAAGGTCACAGATCTAAAAATGGTGAACATTTTCTTATTAGGTATCTCCATTACCACGTGACTTTCATAAATGCTTATACTATACATCCATACTGTGCATGTGGCAAAAAAAATGCAGTGAAGTTAGGGATCTCAACTTATGTATAAACATGATAAGCATGTATAAATTTGCATAATTTAATTGACTGTGTCTGTCACAGAGATGCCACAGCCAGCTATTAAACAACCTCAGTGAAAAATACACTAATTTTTTGAAAGCGATTTACTACACATGAAACTCATTAAAATTTAAATTGATTAATTTTTTAAAATATTATTTTATTTTTTATTGATTAAAATTTATTAAAATCCACTACATAATATCTTCCCAGTAAAATGAGATCAGTTTTGACCTCATAGTGAAGGCTGATTCCATGTCAGGTTGCTAGATGTTTGCTATCAAATCCTAAAGTCCTTTGTCAACATTGCATGGGTAGGTCTGCCAATATGAAATCTTTAATTGTAAATCATGATTACTGAACAACTGATGAATGAAAGGACAGACCGGTTCTGGAAACACAGGATGGAGAACAAGAACATCAAATTACACTCTGACTTCAAATTTATGTTGTCATCTTATACAAATGATCTCACAAATCTGACTGCTTGACAGCATACAGCTCCTTTATAACCCTGAGAAACAAACTACAGAGACTTTCTGAAGCACTCTGAAGATGAAGTGCCTTGTAATCATGTTCAAGAATATTACTTTATACACGGATACCTATTTCAGTTTGCTCTGAAACCAGAGACTCAACCTCCTCCTTAATTCTCAAAAGTATGCGTGGCTTCTAATAAATTACAAGACATTCCAATTATACACTTCAGTTCCTGGAAGACAGATCACTGTCTTTACTTTAAACAATTCAAATGTAAACGAGTTATTTAGTTTCTGAATTAGAACTAATTAACTGACTGGTCCATTTAAGGAATTTAGCATCTGATATCCAATATTATTTTATAATTATCAAAATACTGAAATAGTAGACATTTTTTTAAACATACCTTCAACTAAAATGACTTTAAGACTTATAGATAGACAATAGATGCAGTTGCTTCTAGCTGTTGAGAGTGGGGTTTTAGGTGCTATTCTATTAATAATTAATAGAAATTAATAATTTCTCCTGAAGTAGTAACTATCACCAAAAAGTTCTTTCAAAAACTGCAAGAACTATTCTGTGACAAAATTATGCTCTCAGTAATATTTCTCTGAGATCTGAAACAATGTTTTGGCCTTGCCAGTGACATAAACTGATTCCACATACATTTTTTGATTTTTCTTGCCTACACTGTGGGCTGATGGAGTTATCACATTCTCTGAAGTCTTCACACTCACAGAAAACACCAAAGTAGAATGTTTTAAATGAGCATAAAAACTAAGAAAGCTTGCTGAAAATAACTGAAAATAGCACCTACACTGAAACTGGAGTCCTTGAAGAACTCTAGAAGTCATTCTTCCTCAGTCTTTGCTGAAAGAAAAATTAAGAACTGCCTGGTCTGTCAAACCTTCTCATGAATTCTAACTTTGATAGGACTTGCATGTGTTTCCCTGCATGCCATTTTATAACACTTAGCTGATAAAAGACAATTGTAATGTGTACTTGAAAACACAGTAATCAACATATTTATTGTAATCTGGCTTACATGTCTTTTATGCCTGCAAATGTAAAAATGTCTGGTAGCTGAATTTCAATGCTTCTGCATCTACATTCACAGAGGTTGGGTCTCTCACAGATTGGTTCATTATATTGGAACTATTCTACTCAAATTAGATTGTTAGGAACCTTCACCCAATCAGTAATTTCTATCACGTGTTGATCATTCCTTTCTGTAGGAAGTAATATGCATGATATTAAGTACTATGTATTTCCTTTAAAAATAGATTTAAATGCCTGTGTCACTTCTGCTTCTCTGACTCCAAGATAAAACAGAGACAGTTCTAATTTGTTCAAATAAGATAAAAAAATACAGCTGGAGCCAATACTCTTATTTTTGCTTCCTATGCCTTTGTATTTTAAAACCCTAGTTAAGCAAAGTTACCACAAAGTTCTCATGATTACTTTTCCAAGGAATATAAACATCAAAAATAAATCTAGGCAGACAGAAAAGAGGCAGACACTGCCATTTAAAAACTTACAGAGAAATTTTTCAAAATTCATAATTTTTAAAAAAATATTTTGTAGAAAGACTAATATACGAAAGAGGGATTAATCACGTGTCAGTAAAGACAAGTTCCCACTCACTGAGCAGGGATTACACAATTAAAACACATCTTTACGCATGAGCTGATAGCATGGTGCATAACAGAACATGTAATTTTTGTGCTACAGAAACTGTTGAATTTCCCAGCACATGAACAGAAAATCAGTACACTGTCCCTTGTGCTAAAGTACAAAGATCTGGTTCTTAGCCAGAGGATGATCAGTGTGTGAATCTACTGAGGCAAAGTAAAGTCTTCTGGAAAATCTGAGACCAGTAACTGATGTAATTTCAGACAGTCCACAATATTTATGGGCATTATGTGCTGGATTTCTAATTAAGAAGTTGGACTTGGTTTTAACCACCCTTATTCTCTCTAGGTCAGATAGACCAGAATATATCCACTGCCTTACTCTGTTCAGAAAATGAAGTGAAAAGTACTATAAAATGACTGAAAACTTTGTTTTTCAAAAACGTGGTTTTTGAAAACAGAGGAGTTTTTAAAAATTGTAAGACTAAGCCTCAGTGAAAACGACTTTAATATTCTAATTTAGCATGTTACAACAATTTTGTGGGCATGACACTCCCTCCTAATTTAACCACCTACATTATTTTTCAAAACAAATGATTGTGACTAAAATAATTTTGACTTTTTACTGTACAATTTTTATGACAGAAGAGGTTCTCTGTCTTGACAAAAATCAATCAAGACCATCTTGTTAACTTCTGATTAATGATGGTAGATGCACATATTGAAAATACTCCTCTAACAACTGTCTTTGAATCAATTTGCAGGACTGTGTTTTAAAGACATTTTTAAGTGTTCTCTTATCTGCCATAGTCCTACACAGTCTTGTTCATGCCGATCTATATTCTGAAGTAAAAGAGAGACTTTAATCATAATTGTCCCTCAGATTTTGTGACTTTTTATTATTAAAGAGAAAACTACAGTTATAAATGTCAAATTGACTTCTGAATATTCACAAAATATCCAACTATAGTGTAAATCAGTTTTTAATCTTTTACACTTGGGAGGAGAATGCAATGATTAGACAACAGTGAGCTAAATGTTTTCTTCATTCTGAGGAAGAAAATGCAGGTATGCTGTGAAAAGACAAAGGAAGGTAATTAGCTGGTGTTCGCTAATTGTGAAAACATTTGGAAAAAAAAACCAACAAAAACTACCAAGAAGGAAACCATGTCCCTTTCAATCTCTGCAGAATTCCAAAACCAGATTTTAATTTCTGTTTAAAAACATGAAGTAGAAGAACTTGATGAGGACATAACAGTCTTAAAAAATATAAACCAAAAGATCATCAAGAATTTCATGTTTAAAAAATATTTGAATAAATTGAAAAGCAAAATTTAATAAGTAACTAAAAAGATAATAACAATCTTGAATAGGAATATTTTAAAGATGACAAAGAATTAGTAATGAGATTTCACTGCCCATCTTCATAATTTGGGCTTAATAAGCAACTTCAAGCAACTGCTCTAAAAAGATGTAAGGTCTTCAGGCACACTACCCACTCTGCAATTATGTCAGTTCACCTGACATTTCAGCAACTTAGATACTGTTATCTTTCACCCCACTATACGTTTTAAAAGTAACAAGCTTAATGCTTTTGTAATCTTTACGAAAATGTCATCCTTGCAATAGAAACACATTTGTGGTCCTAGGGATATTATGTTCATATGGCCTTTAAGAGTGTACTTCCATTTTATTAAAACTTCAACTCTGCATGTTCAAATAGACGGTTTTATTTTCTCCTCAGTAATACTCATATTTTCATTTAATATAGTTGTGCAGAGGAAATCAAACACAATTCTTGCAAGGATAAGAAATAAGTAATATGTGACAAAGAAGCTATAAAACACATTATTTCCTATATTAAATTTAAGGATATTTTGTTTCCCCCGAGTAATGGGATCTTGTTATGCCTGTCAAAATTTTATAGGCTTCTCAAGGAAGACAAAAAACTGCAAAAATCTGTATCATATCTCTATGTCCACTGGTCTTCAATTTCAACTTTGTATTTTAAATTCCCACCAACACTATTTGTTTAGTTTATTTAAGCAGGTGAAAAACCTATTGAATATCTCTGCTGATTGGGTCATAATAAAAAAATTAGCAATCTCTGGTATATAGAAAGTAAAGTAACTAATGATTGTATCTGCATTTTTTACTCAATCTCCATGTAGTAACATTTCTGCTGTTGTAATCATGTATTCTGCGATAATTGTGTGTGCATAAGAGAGAAGTGCTATAGTTCTACTTGATACCTATTAGTTCCCCATCTTTCATTGATGGAAACCATATGGCTTTTTACTCCACCTGTGTAAGGGATGGGGAAGATTTTGCCATACCTCACCATATCTGAAGACAGGCTGAGAGAATTGAGGGTGTTCAGCATGGAGAAGGCTCCAGGGAGGCAGAGCCCTCTCTAGTACCTGAAGGGGCTACAGGAGAACTGGAGACTAGGGCAGGGAGTGACAGGACAAGGGGAAATGGCTTCAAATTGAAAGTGGGTAGCTTTGGATCATATGTTAGGATGAAATTCTTGATTGTGATGAGGCACTGGAACAGGTTGTCCAGAGAAGCTGAGGATGCCCCATCCCTGCAGGTGTTCAAGGCCAGGCTGGACAGGACTTTGGTATAGTGGAAGGTGTTCATTCCAAGCAGAGTTGGAAGTAGATGATCTTTCAGGTCCCTTCCAACCCTGACAATTCTGGGGGTCAGTAGTTGCAATGGTGTCTTGCACATAGTTACCATTTTCTGTATCTTGTTTTATATGGGTCCCTAAAGCCCTGTTCCTACAAGTTAAGTAGGGACTCTGCAATAGGACAGAAAGGTCGAAATAGAAGATAGAAGGAAATGCCAAGCAGGCAGCAATGTAATGGAAGCACATAAAGAAACTGCTGGTCATGCACAAACAGAAACAAAACCAGCCTGTTCAAAGGAAGGGACGAGCAGGTCACTGTGGGTCTCCTGAAGGAAGAAAAAACAAAAAGAGGGTCATACAAGGAAGCAAGGAGGCTGAAGTTCCAGTTTTTATTTTGTCTTTATAATGTGTAAAGGTCACTACAGTAATTATATGGGTCTTCAAATACCCTGAAGCTTAATTTTATGAAAAACACCAACTTCAAATAACTGACCAATAACTTAAATTCTAAAACTTCATAAATCTAAACATTTGGCCCTTAGGAGCACATTATACATTTAACTGAAAGCCTGCTTGTACCAGTTCAAGGATTTGGACAATAGAATGAATTTGATCTGAAGAAGCAGGACATCGTACTGGATATGATCATCTGTAATCCAC
Organism: Cyanoderma ruficeps; assembly: GCA_008694505.1. Taxonomy (NCBI): domain Eukaryota; kingdom Metazoa; phylum Chordata; class Aves; order Passeriformes; family Timaliidae; genus Cyanoderma; species Cyanoderma ruficeps. The sequence continues at coordinate 1,039,520 of VZDJ01000117.1, read as the reverse complement.
ATGGACTACTTTGTATTATGTGCCTTCCCAGCACTTAAAGATGCAAAAGGACTTTCAGGACTGAACAGTGGCAAGTGCTACTAAAGCACCTTCCCTTTTCACTCTCATACTTGTAAAATAACAGATAGTGGAATATGGGCAAGAAAACATGGTGGAAAACCAATTGTAACTACAGCAAAATATTGCAAATTTTCTGCAATAAATTGTTACCTGTACAAAAATATAAAAAAGTTGCAAAGATATAAATATTAATTACATTAATATTACATTACATCCAAGTTTGGAACTCTTTAATTCCCAGATATAAATGGGAGCTGAATTACAGTAAAGTTATTGAGCTGAAATTATTCCCAGATGTGAATAGCTGGAGTATTTTTAATCATGCAGTTGCTAAACCAGCAAGTATTAATACTATTTTATGTATATTTTTGACAGAAAAGACAAAAGTCATAGAAGATTGGTTGTAAGCCATAATGAGACGGCTATTGAGATCACAGACCATATGAAGTAAATTATACAGAAGGATAAAAGAAAATCTGAGATTAAAGCTTTTAATTTCAAAAAGAAGAAATTATAAACTAGGGGGAATAAAACCATATGCAGACAAATATAGTAGAGAAATCAAATTTAAGTTAAACGTGCAAAACCCAAAATCCATTTCTCAAGTCAGTTCTTCAGCAAATTGCTGGGAATATGTAAGTATAAGTGAGCTCAAAATAGATTTTTCTTACCAAGTACTTTAAGTTAACATCTTAAACGTGTCTTCTCTTCAACAAGTTACTGCATGGCCTGTTTCTCTTCTTGCTCCCAATTCCACTTCACAAATGCAGCTCCTATAAATGGTACTGAGTCCTTCTACTCAAGACTAGCTATACGCCATGTTTGTTTTAGGTGTTTCACAAACAATATATACTGTAGGAACACACTCACATTTAAAGATAATAGATTTAAAATACAATAATTTAAATCATGATTTGCATCTGAATACATCTTTATAATAGAATGGAAGTTGGTTATATTCTCAAGACAGAAAAGAGAAGGGAAGCCTGCTGGGCATCTAACTCGAAGGATATATATTGGGGTAAAAGTGTAATACATTAATATTAAAGTATATCTCTGAAGGTATTTGATTTATTTTCTAGCTAAAAATGTGCTTAATCAAATCTGCATCACTTCAGTTTGCCTCCACTTTGCAATAATATTTTTCTTTAAAATAATGAACTACTGCTGTTTAGGAACACAATATTTATTGCCTCAGATTTTAAAAACAGAGTTCAGTTATGATTTTAAATGTTTAAGGGTCTCTGGAAAGTTCATGACATTTAAAATTATTAAGTCAATCAATTTGAATATGTTAGACAAAATAAAACTTAAAGCTCTGATTTCTGTTTCATTTTAACCACAGGAAATTAAAAAATTAGTTAGTCTACATTAGTATTATACTCTGTTTATATACAAAGGTATATAAACAACACCAAAGAAAACCTTCCACTAATACATACACTTTTCATAATTCCATGGGGCTTAAGTTTCTTTGGCAGATGTCTTATCACCTGCAAGAGCAGCTGTTTCTTCATCTGACAGATGACAAATTAATATAGGTTAGTCATGCCTGATTAAACTAACAACATTTTTGTAAACAAAGAAACACAAAAAAGGTTCAGCAGGTAAAACTACAATACACAGATTACAGCAAATAATTTCTGAGAAATACCATCTTGGAAATTGAAGCAAAAAGTTGTAAGAGATCAAAAACCAGCTGTGGTTCTTTCCATGCTAAGTATTGTCAAAAGGTATTTTTCATATACTTTTAAATACCACATTAAATAAACTTTTGAAAGATGCAAATGATTAATATGATAGAAAGTCTGAAACAACAAAATCTCATTAATAATCCAAAAAGCTTGAGGGAGTGGGTTGGGAAACATTCCTTGCATATTATTCTAGGAAGTTGGAAACATCGATTATGTTCTGAAATTACACAAAGAGATTATAATTCATGTTATATAAAAACCTCCTATAATAACAGCCCAAGTACTATTGGCTGAATCCTGCACTGTTAAAGGTAATTAAAGGCACAGAACTAACAGGTAAGAGGATCAAGTTGTAACATAAAACCACCTGCCTCCACTCGAGCTGGCAACTAAAAATGCTGAGTTCCAAAAATTTGCCTCTTTTCACATGCCATTTTAACAGCTTTTCTATCAAGCCACACACTTCCTAGCTACTGATAAATGGCAACCATCTCTGTATAGTACTTCACAAATAACTGCTCTAGTACAGAATGAAAAAAAAATGTTAGCTCCTTACTTCACAAATAGATTATTATATATGGAATATTTTAAAGATAACTGTTAAAGCTTGTTATAGACTACCTCTATTTTCCCAAAAGAAATAGATTGTCTATAGAAAGTATTTTGAGGTTCTGGCACTGCTTTATTATTTTCTGTTGTTTTTTTACCTATGCTGTAAAGTAGGATTAATTACAGCAGTTCTTATGAAAAAACCCCACAACAAATATCAACTAAAAACCATGTTACCCTGAGGATGGACTAAGCAAACACAAACCCTTCTATCACCTCTGGGATAACAGTCCCAACTGTATGCCCTAGATTAAATTATTTTGATATTCTGAAATGTGCTGGTTTGAGAGCTCCCAGAGGACAGAGGCAACATAAATCAAAAAATAAGAAACACGTCTGTCTTTCAGCTAAGAAGAAAACTTTCTCTTTCTGTTCTTCCCTCCATACTTATGCACAAGGTTCTTTTGATACTTGGCAAACTGGGTATCACTGCCAAGGTAATCTATTAAGGCTGTCTTTTAACCTAACCTTTGTAAAAATAAATTTCCTCTCTAATTTGTGGGAGGCCAACAAAGTATCAGAATTTAAGAGTTCCAAGCGGGAAATGTGACTTGACATTAAGAACTTGTCCACCATTACAAACCTTTTAAAATGTTTCCCAAATAGTTACTTCACTGTGAACTGCCTTGTGGACTTTTTAATTCTAAAGGAAAAAAATGCCTATATATAACTTAGTGTGGTACAAATGTAGTATATTCATACATTTATGGGAAAGAAATCTCTTTCCAAAAAAGATTTTTTACATACAAGCTCATATACAAATAAGTTACACAGTAATAGCTGTTTTAGTAATGATACAAGGATAAGTTTTGCTTGAGTTAATGGATAATACCAAATAGTAGGCTATGACATGTCCAGAAAAAAAACCAAAAAACTGGAAATCACACTCAAAACTTCACAACTCTCACCTCATATTTTGTTACCATTCTGATTTCAGTATTGGTGCCTTATGGTTTCCCTGCTTGAAATCTGTAAGATTCTGCAGAAAACTAGCAGGAATAACAGAAAACCAGTAGGTAAATCAATACCTACTTCCCATACTAACTTCTTGAAGTAAAATAACATGAAGACATGACTATGACAACCTCTGTGAAGAAAGTAATCCTGATAATTAAATTATATTAATGAACAGCAATTCTAAACACATTTTATGGGTGCTAAGGAGACAGCCGCTGCATCTGAAATCTGACATTTAATGAATTTTCAATAAAAATTAAAATACAGTCTAATATTTATGAAATCACAAAATTATATTCTAATTATTTGCAGAAAATATTTTAAAGTTGCAAGCAAGTCCTAGGATTTACTTTGTTCGTTTTCACCTTCCTCTGTGTTTTTGACTATACAAAAGAAATGTTCACTGGAAGTCTGTACTGACAGATCTACTGGCACAAAAACATGCAAAGTTACATCCTGTGACAAAAAAAATGTAAGCAGAGGAAGTACTGTATTAATAGCTTGAATGACTGTTTTCTTCCATCTTGTAATAGAGAGTTAAAGTACAATTTTTCAGAGAGACATATTTGTGATCACTTTAAACTCCATGTTTTAGATGTGAAATGGAGACAACTGAACTTCTCCATCGTAAACTGTTTTGAGACTGAAAGGAAAATTAAGTTACAAACTTCTGTTCACTACAGGTAATTTTTTGGTTTTTTGTCAGTGAAAGGATTCACTGATTCACACCTCACTATGTAATTCAAAAACACATTACTTGTTATTTCATATCTCAACAGTACTCTGACACTTTCTTTTCATTGTTTCCCACCAACACTGCATCCCACTAGTATACACACTGAACTTCTCATCCTTTCAATTTATTTGTCTGCATGCCTTTTTCCTCGTCTTTCACGTGTTCCAGTACTCCATATTTCAGCTTCTGTTGAAAAATTATCTTTGCATTTCTTCCACTGGAATTTTCAGCTGACTTACACTAACACATATGCTGACTTTAAAACTCAGAAGCATGTAATCTTCTTCCGTATAGACCTGACAAATCATCACCTCACTCATCCTTTCTCTGTGCTGCACAATCCAAAGATCTTATTTTTCTGTATTTTTCACATGATTTTAAACTTTTAATATTTTCTGTCTGCAAATCACTTTATGGAAAGCTATGCTTTAAACAAACAGCTCCTGCAGCTCCTACACAGTGCTCAAAACACTGCATTGAAAAAGCAATTACATACAATCATGCAATTATGTTATAGAAGTTTCTATTCTGTATTATTTTTTCCAATGCACTGTTTCTTCCCTTTGGAAATTAGCATGTCAGACTTAAAAACTGCAAAAAGAAAATACAGAATATACAGAATAGTACATCAATAACAGATTCCTCTCCTGCTTGACATTTTTTGAAACAAGAAAAAATGACCAGGAGTATCAACTCTAACTTACTGTACTTTCACAAGACTAGAAAGTGTAAATGGGTTTTTGTTTGTTTCTTACTTTGAGAATTAGAATCTGCATAGTAATCTCTTGGGACAGCTCTGATGTGTGAATCAGTACCTCCTTCATGGACACATTACAGTACAGTCTTTCCTATGATCTCCTTTAAATGTCTGACCAAAAAAAATAAAATAAAAAAAAAAGGGGCGTAGAAGACTGAAGAGCTTGTGTTTATTTAAATAGGGATCAAATAGTTCTTATTCTAGTACGTATTTCAGCAGCTGGAATAAAACAGGTTGAAAAAATTACTATGACATGACAATGTTATCCAACGGTTTATAATAGGATTTTGTTAAATTACATGAGTTACTCTCTCTTACTTTTGCACCAAAACTCTGACACAGTCTAGAATTCAACTGCAGTAGTATGTTTAAAACATAAAGCTGCAATTACTAATTTTGGGTCTCCCTCTTCACAGAAAATAATAAATTATATTTTTAAAAAGTAGCATAATTAAAATAATATCTAACTACAAAGTACATAAAATAAGACTACTAACCCACAGCGTGAACTGTTCCTCTATGTTTCTTCGACATCTTGTTTGCTTTAACTATGTGTAAAGCATTTTCTTTGAACTGCAGCTCACAAAGTCTTTCAAGAAGAACTGTCATTTCTTCAGTGATGGTATCCAGGTAAGTTTCATTAATAAACTTTAATGATGAAGATGGACCAATAGTTCCACTTAGTATATACAAATCTTCTTTGATCATTGTGCACAATTTCGGTATGGAACTTTGGTAACCATTAACCACCTTATCAAAATTTGTTTCACCACAACTAGACAAAATACAGTTCTGTAGAAGATCACTAACCAGTTTATTCTGCATATTTTGATACTTCATTAAGACTTCTGATTTGGGATAAAGAAACAAAAGTTGCTGTACACACTGAGTTTTAAACTCCATTTGTTGTTGCAAAGCATTAGTGTTTGTTTCTTCTTGACTTTGCAGTCTATTTACTAAAAATTGTCGAAGATGCAATCTCACATCATCCCAAAGAGATTTCACATCCACAGCTGAATCATCATGAATGGTATGAAGGGAAGATGTTAACTCAAAAGACATCCCACTTGCAGTACAGGGAAATGAGACACCACACTGACTAGAGAGATCCAGAAGGAAGTGAAGCACCATTTCTTCTTGATTCTTCTCATTCTTCAGTAAGCTTTGCTAACAAAGGTAAATCAGACAATATTTTAGAAATTTTTGTTCATTTCAGTTCATTAAATGAGCAGCTTCATACTAGAGTAAAAACTGTGATTATCTTAACCGCAAGTAAGATATGTAAGCAACAGAAATCATAAAAGCCGTGGAAAACAGGATTTATATGCGAATTAATTTTCTTGTCTACCTCTGCCAAAAACTCACATTCATCTCCTCATCTTTCTTACATCCCCAACCTCTTTTCTCAATCAATTCTAGACCACAGTTCAAAGGAAACAGCAGCGTTTTGTTGTCACAGCATCTTTTAAAGAAAACTATGAAAAAATTACTGAAGATTTACACAGATGACAGGTTTTTCTCATAAAACCAAGCAAAGAATTTATAAAATGGTCACTTTCTATGGCTCAGCAGGCAGTCATCAAAAAGACCATTCTAAGGATAAAAAAGTCCAAGGACTCCCTAAAGAGCTAAAATCGAAAACTTGTTAAATATTAAAGTGCCTTAGATCACACAGGAGAGAATAAGAAGCTGTGTATCCTGTGAAACCAAGATGCAGACTGATATATTAGTGACCTCCCTATACATCTATGCGGTATGGGTTGGAGAAGGCAGTCAGTTAACAAAGTAAGTGAAACCACATGGCTGCTGTTCCTTCTTCATTTAAGTCTGAAGAGCTCTTTCTCAGTCCAGGGCTAGGATCCCTGACCTTAGAGATGCTTCAGCTTCAAGAGGTCATGCAGCAAATGGCAGCTCCTCTTGTCACCGCTCAATACTACTATCACAAGAAAACTGAGTGGAATTAGTGGTATTCTTGATTTTCTTAGTTTCAGTAGGAAAGCCTCAAGTGGATGAGAATCTAGAAGCCCTCTCACTTGCTCCTTCATCTCCCATTGCTTCTCTTCAACAGAGAAAAGCATTGTGGCAAACCACCTCAGGGGGGTTCATTCCAGTCATGTCCTTTATCTGTGTCTCTATCATAGTTTCAACTCAGCCAGCAACCAAACCCTAGGCAGCCACTTGCTCACTATATTATCAACTCTTTGTTCAGCACAAAACATAGCCCCATACTAGACACTTGAAACCAGAACAGTCTCCAAGTCATACTCCATCCTACAAAGCAAGTCTGGTAAAGAGACCATTGTTACCTTCCACCTCCAGCATTGCTGATTTATTTAACTTACAGTACTTGAAGAAATTATTAGTTTTATTTCTGTTCCCATTTTGAAAGAGAGGTAAATTATTCAAGTTTGAGTCTGGTATTGCAAATTACCACTTCTGAATGCCAAATATTATTTTGTTCCCCTGTAGCAAGCTTTTATCAATAGATAATTATGCTTTAGAGTCACAAGAAAATTTAAATTCTATTTAAACTCCTGTTCTTTGTTCTTGATGTCTCTAACCTGTTTCATACCTTAGAGGTTTTACCTTTCTGTTGCTCTCTACTCTGACCAGAGTTTCTTGACAAAAATTAAAAAAAAAAACCAAAACCAACAAAACAAACAACTTTCACTACAGTACCTAATCCTGTAACAGACTGGGAGCATGATTGCCTCTTATAAAGGAAGTCTTAAAAATAACAGACTACCTATTCTTCTTCCATTTTAGATCTTTATTTCAAAACAATTTATATTAATTAATCTTACTTACAACCAAAAATGATATGGAAGACAGAATAACAGAGGAACTTATCAGTTGAATAGCATCCTACAAAAGCATGTGCATGTAATAGAAATATCTGCAACGGGTTCAGATCTTAAATCATACATATCAAAATGGATATACATAATACTGATCTGATTTTTTTTTTAAAACTACAGCATTAAAAATAGGAGCTTGCAGATGCCATTTTAGACTTAGTGAGTCTCAGAAAGAGCACCTGAAGTGAACTTTGAAGCTCTGAAAAGTGTCATCAAGTGTCTTCACACATTGCCTATAATGACATAGGCTTTTTAATTTAAAACTTAACCTATAAAAATATAGCAAAAGGTGATGCCAACACTATTCAAGAGAAAAATATCCAAATTTCAAAAGGTTTTGGAGAATGATAAAAAGTTCTCTTTTGAACACAATAAGTTAGTGACAACAATAACATACAGAAAACTGGTTGCAGTTTACCAACTGGACTACAGCCTAGTATGGACAACTACCTATCATATCAACAAACAAGTAGCGTAAGATGAAGGCTTGGTTAAAAAAAGAATCTGAAATTATTTTAGCAGGAACAGAATTTAATGACAGTGTGTTAGTGCATGTATTAAACTTTTTTAATATTGAGTTACAAGACAGTACACAGAATGACAAAATTTCACATATAATATTTTCAGGTTCATGAAGAAATTCTTGATATTTTCATAAGAATTTACAAATGCATGATAATAGCAATAAATCTAAATAAAGCACCCCAGGCAAAGCCCAAAAAGAACTTTGTATTGTTTTTCAATTGTGTCAGCAGCTGAAAAGTTAAACAAAATTCCTAACAAAATATACACCCATAATAAAGGATAACAAGGAACAGGGAGGGATATTGTCCTGAAGTAGAAAGAGAGTTCCTCTTACTGAATATGAATTCTATATACTTAATTAAAAGCATGCAAGAAGAAATTATCGAATTAGTTCATTGGATAGAGTTATAAATTTAAGAAAGGTCAGCTCATAATAATTTCATTAATACTGAATATTACTGAAAATAGTTTACTGCAGACCTGTTTATGGAACTGAAGTTTATCTACTGTAAATATAACTTCTTACAGACAGACTGTAGTACAGTCAGTACTAGAGATACAGATAGACAGTACAGATACACTTTTCATCTGTAACCCTATCTACACAAGAAGCTGGATTATCTAAGAAGCCATAAACCTGGAAATAGTGATGTGGAAGTTGCTAAGCTCCAAAAATGTTTTCATGATAAACTGTGCAGAACTGAGACTTTCAGGCTTCTCACTTTGCTGTCTGTTTAGCAGCCTGCCACAGAGCCGTTCTCAAGGCTTAACTGGATACTACAGCTCACAGCAAGACTGTCATACAGTTAGTAAGCTCCTGGGAAGCTGGAGAGCTAGAAAGCACGTTTTGTGTAAGATGGGGACATTTTAGTGTTTTGCAAACAAATGCCGCCATCTGGTGTTCAGGCATATGGCATGAATAGACCTTGGAGCAGGAAGGAAGCAGGGAATGGACACAAATAGGTCATCACTGCCATGCCACCTTCTGAGGGAATTCAGTAACGATCTAAGCGGACTAAGAGGAATAACAAAAGACTCTTGAAAGCAAGAACTTCACAGTCAGCTTTTTCTGGGATTCTCTAATTTCATCTAGATCAAGTATGACATGTAGCAGTCTCTGACACCCTTGAATGGGATGATTATTAATAACAACATTCATACTGATCATCTTCGTCAGAAGAGAACAAAATCACTCTTCACCACATGAACATTAAAGACCTGGCATGTCTAAAAGTTACTTCCTCATTTGACACAGGTCAATGTCTAGTGGAATCAATGGTGACTGAAAGAGCAACAAGAGTTCTAAAGAGTTAAAAAAAAAAACAAGAGCTGATTTTATGAAGCTTGTGGTCTAGCTAGAGAAAACACTATTTCTCTACAGTTTTCCCCCTCCATTTACAGCTAATCTTAGTCTGAAGTTGTTCATAGTCTACAATTAAACCATGACATGAAAGTGACAAAGAATAATCACTGGATACTGTTCATTTGTTTTGACCTCACACATACATACCATATCGAATGCACACATATATAGTTTATATATAAACTTGAAGACCATAATTTACTGAGGGATCAACCTTCATTTATCTTGCCAATTCAATTCCATTTCCATACACACATTCAAATGTAAACCTTTAATAAAAAAATGTGGAATAAAATACTCTGTAAAATGATGGTACTTTTCACTGAAGTGAAATTTGATTTCTGGTTGCATCTAGTTGTATAACTTGGTAGAACTAAGAATGTAGCTCCCAGGATACTCATTGGGAAGTATAGAATCATTTCTATCATTTCTAGAGACTTTTTTTAAAGCTCATTTAGTACAATCCTCCTACAATGAGCAGAGACATCCTCAACCAGATAAGGCTGCTCAGAGCCCAGTACAACTTGGCTCAGAACTTGAACATTTCCAGCGATAGGGCATCTACCACCTACCCCTCTGGCCACATAGCAGGTAGGAATTTTATGCTTAAATAATGCATAAAGGACAATAACATATATTAGATGAGTTAAATTCATACTGATACAAGTGAAGAACATGCAGTAAACACCAACAGCCTCAATGCAGACAGTAACTTCCAAAGTTTCTTTTACCAAGGTGTTTTACAAAACAATCCAAGCAGCGGTGAACATATGGTAGCACCTGTGAAAATATTTTGTTCCAAGTTTGTCTATTTAAGGCATGATCAAAAGGAAACATAACACCCTGCTGGAGACATGAATTTATGAACTACCTACACAACAGTAAAGAGTGAAATGAGGAAACTAATTTAACTCACCCACCCACTCTCCCACTTCCAATTGTACAACCAACTTTCCAACAAAAAGCCTTTAATAAAAAATTTTTACCAGGGTCTTTAGGAACTCCAGCAGCTCTCCATGGTCTGTAGAAGAAGGTCTGAGAGAGCTAAAATTGCAGTTATTTAGCCACTGAATGCAGTCGGTTGTGCTTTGTAGTACTTCATCAGTACGTATTTCATTTACATCTGATTGCAAGTCCTTAAGACACTTTTCTATGCTAAAAAAAAAGAAAAAAGAAAATCACAGGATTTTTCATCATTATTTGGAGACAAAAGTATTTCATATACTCCATATTTTAAAAAGAAAAACTACTTAAAATTAAGGTAACGCTAGTCCTTCTTATTCATGAATTATGCTACCCTCACAAAGTAAGACCTGAATTTGCAGAATTAACCATTAAGTACTGTTGAGCTGGAGGTAAAAAACGTTTCTTCAGACCAGACTGTACCATTCTCAGCAAGACTATGTACAGCTTCACTTTCAAACAATCTTATTCCTTTTAATAAAATAGTTAATGAATAAGACATTCCAACTTAATATCTGGTCCTTGCTGCTTAATTAGCTAAAGCAGAGACTATAAATTGAATCAATTACTCAAAAGTGAATGCATAATTTTGCTCCTTTAGCAATCAGCAGTTGTTTTATAAAACACAACATATATTAGTAACTTCTTAAAGACCCACTGGCATCACAGAAAATGTTCAAAAGAATTTTAGAGGCAGTTGTGCTGAGAAAGCAGATCTTTTCTTTCTTGTTTTGTTATTAGAATATTTGAAAGGAAACAGACTTTGTTTTCAAGGAGCTGATACACTCCTTAACATTCATCTAGAACCATAACTCTTTTTACAAAACCAGATGTGTCTGTTAGGTTATTACTGTGATTTCTGTTGCAAAGATCACTAGAACAATTTAAAATCCAGAATTGTTTTATTTCTATTTGTGTGGACACTTAGATGAAAACAAAGCAAAACAAAAAAATCCAAAAAAATCGAACTCTATTTATTTTCCTACAGAAACACCATTTTGGTATCTCATTTCTACAATCTTTTTCAAAAACAACATTTAATATTTTGTACAGCTTGAGTTAGAAAAATAAAATTTAGATCTAGGCAAAACTAGGTTTAATAGCCCAGCCACAAATTCCAATTCTAAACCTGAAAAAAGATTGGCAAGTATCTTTTTAGCTTGTGAAACCTGTTCTCAGGACTGTGAAAGTAAACATCTTCTTCATACACCTTGGCTTCTGAGACACTACCGAAGGCTCTTATTGTGGTGTGCTGATGTATCTCAAACATATCCAAATAGATTACAGCATTGTGCAAGATAAAAGACACTACTATTGTTAAATCTGTGGCAATCTACTACTATTATGAGTGAATTTTTACACTTATCTTTGACATATGAATCTGTGAGCAAGGTAATAAACTACAAGCTATGAAGAAGCTACAGCCTTCTCGAGATCAGACATTCTGGTAATTGGACTCAGTACTGATAAGGGGATTAAATGGATAGATTTCAGTGACACTCCCCTGCTCCTTACCTCCCCCACAACTATAAATCATGATAATTATGTTAATTTTATTTAATCCTTTTATCCTCTCCCAAAATAAACATTTAATTAGCACTAAAGCTGGTTTTGATTGAATAAACATCTTTTCATCCTCTTCAGTTACAGCACACAGAATACTGTAGGTAAACAGGGTCTCACAACCAGTGCTGCACCTTAGTAAGAATTTTGTCAACACTCAGTAATACAAGAATATGGTTAATTATAGTTACTTACTGCTTTACATTAATTAAATATTTAGGAATTTGGTTACCTTAAAAAAAAAAAAGTTTAGAAAGCAAGCATTTTGAGTAAAAGGCTTCTGCTAAATAAGATTAAAATTATTCTCACTACCTAGGCTGGTAACAAAAACTTTATAATTTCATATCAGTGTAGGTGGAATAAGACCTTGTTTTCCTGGTTTAGAAAAGAAATTCGCAAAAGTTTCAGAAACTGCAAACAAAAATATAATTCTGATGTGAAAAATATGCTTAATGTTTTTAATTACTTTTATTCTTAAACGTAAAATTTTTAAAAAAGCCATATAAAGTACTAAGTTCCTTTTTTCCCAATAATACTTTTTCATTAAGTGCAAATGTATTTTTTTTAAGTTAAAAGAAGCAAATTAGGTCCTTTTCTGAACATACTGAGACATTAATTCAGATTATGTCAACTGACATTATACATACTTTGGGCGTATAAATTTAACAGCCCTCAATATTTTTTTTTTTGTCCACAGATGACTCAACCGTTTTTTTGGAACCTGTGTAACTATTCAGACACAAACACAAAAAAAACAGTTACCAAGCTACTAAGGAAGGAGTGGAATGTAAAATCCCCCCCAAAAAATACCCCAAAGCCTTTCTCTGTAGCAAAGAAACCTGATAGTTATGCTTTATGGTTTTTTTTGGTTTTTTTACATTGATTGAATTTTCAAAAAATAAATCTTTAGTCCCACAGAAGTAGTACCTTGAGCCTTTGTAGGCACATATTTTTTTGTGGCTAGTACTAGTAGCATACCATTATGCAAGTGAAAATTATTTTACTGAAATACCTTCTTCTTCTTACTGCAAACTACAGTTTGCAGTTCTGTAACAAACCAAAGCAAAGTTGTGTTATATTATCTGTGTTCACATTGGAGTGGGTTTCTGGAGAAACATTTGGTAAGTACCTGCACTGCAGAGAGACAATCTCAATGTAAGAACCGTTTTGTGCTCTTATTTATTCCATTAATGATAGTTTTTACAAATAACTTAATCATCTGGAGCGAATGTTTTTAAGTGCCTTCATCAACGGACGAACAGTTAAAAAAGTACTGTAATGGAACAGACAGTGTAAGCACTATCATACTATCATACAATGTCACACAACATTATTTTGAAAAGTACGATGTCAGAATAAGGGTTGCGGTCTCCATATATCATTTTCCATTGCCTAAGATTACTATGAGTAAGCTGAAGTATGATCTCCTAACTCCTTTCAATTTCTAACAAGCACATTTCAATTTATTTCATCTAGCATAGGGAGCAGCCATAAAATGACAATGATATTGGTTAAATTAAACTGCTAAGCTATAAAGTGAAATTATCTTTAAACCTCATGTTCCTGATTCTTAAGATCCTCATGTTCATGGAAACAGAGCTTTAGAATCAGTTTACATGTCTTTCATTCAGAACAGATTGTTTTAAAGTAAGTGAAATCATTGTTTTCACTGCTGTTGAAGATGTAAGCAGTGTTATAAAACTACTGTTATTACTCATTAAAAAGCTTAACTGCTAGAGGCAGAGGGCATTTGTAAAAAAAAAAAAAAAGTCATATAACTTGGAAATCTGTGTATCAGATGACCTAGTGTGAGTAGTAAAAAAAATTTGGAGAAACACTTTTAGCAGTATAATTCACATAGACATTTTCATTGTTAAACTTCCTCTTGATATTGAAGCCTATGATGTAAACCAAAGACAGCACCTGGTTAAAAGACTTTGAAAACTACTGCATAGCTCTTGTTTAAATTTAGCTACTTACAAAACATATGCACTCTAACTGTAAAGTAACATTGTGTCATGAAAACCAGAAGAAATAGAATGGTGATGACTTTTCTACAACTTCAGCTACAGAAAGTTACTCAGCAGGTTAACCATTTAAGAATAGTCAGTTCTTACCAAACCACTGCCCACCCATCTTTAATTTCTCTCTTTATTTTCACTCTTGTTTTAAAAGCTTGAGACATTTCAGTCACAAGATGTAAGCTCTGTTTCAGTAAGTTATTTCAGAAGACAGGCAGTAGAACATGAGTTTTTCAACTCCATTGACCAAAATATGACAATGACAAATAAGGATTCAAAACCCTTATCATCTTATATATGCTCGTTTGAAATGAAATGGGATACTTCGCAGGACAGTCCAAGTTCTGATTACGGCTTCTGTAGATGTAGATGATAGCTAATTAACCACCTAAGGTACTGACACAGGGCTAATTCCTGAATATTTAAGTAAAGAAATCATGTGTCAATAAAACAGCCAATTTTTGAGCAACTGTGTTGCCCAGCTAGCAAGCTGATATGGAACAACTAACTCAGACTCAGTGGTTATGCACAAAGACAACACAGTCTGCACAGGAAGAAAAATTACATTTCTTCCTCAGTTTATTTACTTATTCCTAGAACTTGGTCCAGTAAAGTGATTGGACAATTACTATTCTGACAAAGACTTTAATAACATTGCTCTAATATCTTTACAGGCATCAAATTCTCAGGTAAACACTAAAGTAATACATTTGTGCAACAAGCCAGTTACATTCACCCAAAAGAGTCAAATTGTTTTGATAGCTGTGATAAATATTAGGTCCAAGTAAAAATGATAAAATCATAACTTTTTTTCCCTCTATAATTAGTCCTCATTTTGAAATTCTCATAAATACTCAACCACTCTTGGAATTTTCTTTGGAGGTGCCGAGATTTTGACAAATCTCTTGACTAACAGGAATATGAGGCAAAGCTGCTTCCTGGAAATTCCAGAGCAGAACAAGCCAAGATTTTCTTCAAAATAAAACAGAAAGATAACTCCTGCACCACATCTCAGTTTAAAACACCTAAGCCCTTGCACATGCCAGCTCTGATACAGGATAATAGAATGAGATAGTTTGACTTAATATCCTCCATCCCTTTGTTGTAAAGTTTGGATATTGGTAAGCATTTCTTGGCAAATCAGCAAAGTTATGACCAACAGCTGAACCATGTCATACTGACATCCTTACTGGGATGCTTTCCGGATCTACGATTCACAAAGTAAAAATCTTGTAAGTTCTCAAAAAATTATCATAATTTATATCAAACAGCGATGAGGAAAGATGCAATGCTACAAGCACTTACTAGTATTGACCTCATTGCAGCCCTTCAAAATAGACCTCCTTCAAAATCCTTATGACCAAACTACTGTTAATTAGGCCAGGTTGAAGTCTGTCGTGGTTTGACACTAGTTAACATGTCACGCACCCACGAAAACTGGAACAAAGGGCTCAGGAGTTGAGATAAGGATTGGGAGAAAACACTAAGGGCAAAACAGGCTCAAACTTAAAGGTATAAAGTAAACGTTATTAACAGAGTCAGAAGAGGATAATGAGGAGTAAAATAAGCCTTTAAAACACCTTTTCTCTCCCAGCCCCTCTCACCTTCCCACCAACAGCACAGGGAGACAAGGCGTGGGAGTGTTTGGTTGATTCATCACTTAAAATTTTTTTTCAATGTGCTTAGGGAGAGGAATCTCTCTTCTGCTATGCCATGGGGTCCTTCCCATGGCAACTCTCTGTGATCTTCTCCAGCATGGTTCCAATTTCATGAGTAGCAGTCTTGCCCAACCTGCTATAACGTGAGTCCCTCCTACGGGCAAAACAGTTTCCCAAAACTGCCACGGTGTGAGCCACTAATTCATGAGGTGTAGTCCTTCAAGGATAAGCTGCTCTAGTTTGGAAGCAAGGACCCTCTTTATCTCTGGAAACAAGAGCCTTCTCCCTCTGTTTGGGTCTCCCACTGGATTACAGCTTTTTTTTAGCATCCACCCACTCCAGCATGAGCACTTTTCCCACAGGCCGCGACTAGATCTCTGCATCCCCCCTGCTCCCCCCCTTAACTTCATGGATTACAGGGAGATATTTTGCCTCCCTATGGCTTACAGAGAAATCTTGACTCCAATGCTTGAAGCCCCTCCTCCTCCTTTTTCTTTTCATTGGTGATGCCATGTTGTCTTTTTCTACATGTCTTCACTTCCTCCTCTTTCTGTGACTACGACAAAAGCCTGCTGCTCTTAAGTACCATTGCCAACAAATTCCACCAGTTTAAAGACTTCTGCAGGATCTCACAGTGCTGAGAAGTTGATTTTGTCTAGTTTCTGTGTGGGGGAATCGCTTGCCATGTTTCTGCTGCCAGCCACACGGCCCAGCTGCCACCACGCAGGCAGTGTGGCCATCACAGCGCCGGCACCATTCAGCGCCTCTCTTCATGTGGGCACTGGGGAGGAGAAGCCACTCTCACTGCCCCTGCCCTTCCACCTGCATCATGGCTGGCTAGGGGCAGCCATGAAGGCAAAGCTCTCCGTGGGCTGTGCCAAGATGGTGGGGGCCGCGTGGCTGTGCATGCCGTGCTGAGATGGTCCTGGCAGTGGCACCACAGAGGCTTTAGCAACTTCTCTAATTGGGCCAGCAGCATGTCCATCTTCAGAGCCATCAGAGATTGGCCCTGTCAGACATTGTGGAAGCTTCTAGTAGCTTCTCACAGAAACCACCTCTGTGGCTCTCCCCCCACCAAAAAAACAATGAGGCTGTGTTAAACCAACACAAATTTATTACATTGAAGTCAAATTAGGCATCTGTTGAAAAGCCTCACAAATTTTTAGTTTCCAGGGTGCTGTGGAGACGCAACTATTATTGAATAGTTGTGTTGAATTCTAAGCAATTGTTCTGTTGATAAAGATCTAGAATATCTCCTACTGTCCTATAGTCTCATAAAATCTTGTTGCTTTATTGGAACTAAAGGGTAGTACTCACTGAAGAAAAAACTGAATACACAAATAAAAATCAACTGCTGAGGGGACCTCATGCTTAGCAATCACTTCAAGTTTTGAACTATAAGCTTGGTTTCAAGCTCTGTACTGTATTTCCTGCTTAGAAGTATTAAATATAAGCTGCAAGTTTAGTTCTGTGGATTGTTCATAAATGAAATATTAGTAATGCTCTAAACCACCAATTAGGAAAGCTAATCCAAATACTAAGGTTTGCTAAGCAATAAAAGTCAAATAAATGTGAAAGGAAATAATGAAGAAGAAAGGCCACCCCAATGAATACAACTTCACACGTGAGAATAACCTTGAGACTACCTCTGTACCCAAAACTGGCCAGCAATGACAATAGTTTTGAGAGTTCATATTCATCTGCTTCTATAAATTGATGTAAAAATAAACTTGACATTCAAGTGTAATAAGAGTTCTGTTATATAATAGTGAATGAATGAACCACTTACAACATTAAAATTTGCATATAAAACAATTGCACACAGATGGCCTTTTTTGTTGTTGTTATAGCACCAAACAGAATTGGTACAGTACAAAAATACTGAAGGTAATTCCACTGCTGAAAACCATATCCGATTTGTCATGTCACAAAATTTTATAAAACCTATTCAGTTAGAAGGCAATAAACGAGCAATCAAATGATTTATACACTCTTGTCTCATAATTTTTTACACAATATTTTATTTTTAAATATATATATATGATGTATACTATTATGTTCATTCTCTGTGGTCTAATAACAGCATAAATCTACCTGATGAAAAATGGATTGTATTTCAATTGTATCACTGTATCACATAGAGCTGCTCTTATCATACCACTTACAAAGATCAATAGTAACTTGAAAATTATTTCATTCTATGCTACCTCTAATATATTAGCAATAAAAGGACTCTATTTAATTTAAAAGTCACATCAGCTGCTGTCCATCTTATTTTAAACTCTCTCAATTTCTGAAACTGACATACTTCAGGAGCAAAATGGCACCTGGTAACTACAGAGCTACTTCCTGTTTTTCCTTGTGAAAATAAGGTTACAGCTAGCTTAAGTGTCAATTCAGCCGAAATACAAAACTTTTTTCCTGACCTGCATTGCTGTGTATCACATCCTAATCCAGTTTCCTGATCTCCTTTAATAAAATATCATTTGGATCTTGCAGAATTTATACTGAAAGGTACACTAATTTGTAAGACTAGATAGGTAAGACAGTGACAATCAGCCTCCTTCAAGACATACAAACACTTCCACTGTGATGATGTTAATGTAAAATGTAACATATAATGTTAAGTGGCTATAAAGTACCACTTAAAGAATGAACAGCTGGCTTCCCTTCCCAAAGTCAGATGTTTTCTGAACAAGCAGCATACATTTTTCACACATTAAAACAAAAAATAGTAGTGAAGCATAAATTCTAAAGGCTCACTTTGAGAATAATCTTCCTAACTCTCAGGACATCTCTGCACAATGACAACAAAATCACTTTTATTTGGTAGCTGAAGAGGTGACAACAGTTATGCTGAAAACGCTGATGCTGTTTTTTCCAGATACACAAGACCATAGACACTCGAAACTTAATTACCTGAGTAATTAACTATGTTATGACATCAACTAATCTCTAAGTAAGTATCTACATTTCACTCATGTCAACAGCTGGAAAACTCTAACATGAAATTGTATTATGCGGTGGTCCATAACAGCATATTTACCAGATCTTCACTAATATTGCTGCCATGGGATTATTAATATTGCAAGTACTTTAGTAAACACTAAGTTTTTAAATGAAAACGTGAGGTAGGAATAATAGAAGTAAACCTCTTAGCCTAGCATCACCAATGTGATGATAATTGAGAAATTATCTAAGTCAGTTTTCAGCAAGATATGGTAATGGTTTATTTCCATCCTTCCAGAAGCTGTTTGGGAGCAAAGATCTCTGACAAATGTGGGCAACGTTAAGATGATACAATCTTAAAAGGGATGTCATGAAGGAGGTTCTTTGAAATCATACAACTCTCTATAAGATGCACTGTTATCCAAAGGCAAGCATTTTCAAAACTTAATATAAAAGCCTGCCATTTGTTATGTCTCTGACTGTACACATTCTTTTTAAAAGGACAAAAACTTTATTTGCTAAAGAGCAACTTTCACTGATGAAAATATTACAAAGGTACTAAAGAGTTAAGCTACAAATAAGGCACAGAACCCTAAGCTGACTGTTTTGTATTCATGCAAAAAATCTGCATTAACAACAAACTTTTTTAGTACTCCACTGCTTCTGTAACACTGATTTTTGGAAATCAGTATGTTACAAGGAAATGGACAAAGAAATATATTATAAATTGTAGTAAGAAAACATGTAATTGCAGCACAAGAGTTTTAACTGAAATAGTAAAAGAATGGATCATATAAGAAAAAAATACACGTCTATTAACTTAATTCATTTTTCTACTTCCATTAGAAATGCTTGAAGAACATAATGAGTTTAAATTTTGCTTTTTGTCAAATTCTGTAGTTCTTCCAGTCAATAAAAATTTATCTCATCAGTAGGAAATTCTATCTCATAGTAGTAGAAAATACAACTGTCATGAGAATTCACATTTTCTTCCTTCACTATCACACCTACTGCAACGGAACCTAAGATAAGGATGATACAAATGTTAAAAATAGCATAGAGAGAAAGACTAGAGCACAATAATTATATGGCATTAAAAACTGTTAAGTGTTTGAGTGGTTAAAATAAAATTACTGCTGAAATATTTCACAGAATTATAACCCACTACTAGAAAATAAAGGTAAGTTAAGCCACATTTCTTCCCAAATGCAACGACTTTCATTAGTATTTTGCACACAAATAAAATAATCTTTACCTGGAAGAATTCTTCTTTATTTTTTCATCAAGATCACTAAGGATTTGTTGAAATTCCAATTCTCCAGGGAGGACATTTAACAAACAGTCTAAATTGGAAGAATCAAAAGAATACTCTCCTCCCCATTCCATTTTTAGAATCTGTAAAACAAATACAGCAAAATGGTTAAATAATGGAAAGATGCAGACTAGAAGTACCAAAGTATACAACATCTTGTTCTTTGGAAATATTAGATTATATAATAATATAAATATTAGATTATTATGCTTCTGTGTGGTCTGCTACAGAGGGAAATCAGGAAAGCAAATGTTGAGATAAGTTTTATAGTATCATGCATTTCTTTAGTTTAAAGAAATCAGTTCCTTTACCTTAGTCACAGCAGTAGCATTTTTTCTTCTGAGAGAAAGAAAATTCTCACTACTATAAATGGAAACTATAAATAAACATATTATACGGTAAACTTATTTTCTGTATACTTTAATTTATGTCCAAGGATTAACTGCTTTCTGGAAAGTGAGCACATCATTGCAAATATATGCAAACACAAAAAATCCAGATGAAACCAAGCTGCATGTTGTTTTGTACTCATTTTGCTCAACACAGGTCAAACCCACCAGCCTATTCAAACTAATACACTACCTTTGTGTCTTTACATCTAAGCATTAGTAGGTTATTTTTCCTGTTTTCTATTTTTTTCTGACTCTTCTTTTGGAGGAAAAATGAAATTGATCAGTGATGACTTGCTACCAAAATTAAAGAAAAACATTATATAAAAACTGGAACCTTCTTAATAACCAGTATATATCATGTCTACTATTTAGTATGTCATATTTAATACTATCTACATTGCAGCAGCAGCATGAGGAACAAACATAATATTCAGATGCACACAGTTTGGGCAACAAAATATAATAAATACATTATTTTTCCTGCAAGCCATATTCTTTTACAAAGCAACTATAGTGTTGGTTATTATCTAGAGGCACTACTAGAAAAATAGATTGAATTTTTCTAAGTGAACTGTCTACAAAAAACATGCTTTAAAAGAACATCAGAGATTTAAGATTCAAGGTCAAAATGATTGGTTTTGGTCATCGGTGTAGACATAAAAGTAGCAGAAATGCACATTTCTGGGTTTGCTCTTCCAAAGCAATGCTAGAAAAATAAAAAAGGAAGTTCTCTAAAGCATAACATCTCGCACATCTCAATTAAAGCACACCACTAATAAAATAATTCATGGATAAAGTGTTTTCTTAAATTCTCAGAAGCTTCAGAATATGCCTTTGTGTATAATTCAAACACTTGCAACATTTTGGGATGTAGCTCAAACTCAATCACTTGCTGGTGAAAAAGCCTGGATGTAAACCAAATACATCTCTTAAAGCATCAAGGAAATGTCACTCTTTTAATATAAAACTTAACAGATGTTACTGCAATTAAAGACACTAATTAAAAGTAGAAGTTAAATGGAAACCATATAAACAGCACTTTACAGAACTGAGATAAAAGGAATACTGAAAATATAGCCCTTCAAGCATGATACTACTTACAATAGATTCAGTCACACACTCCCTTTTCTCTTATAAAGGGTTTACACAGAATGTGACTTTAACTCCATTCAACTGTCTTATAGAACAATCAATGATTGGTGTAAAATGAACTGTATAATAGATATATTTGCACATACTGAAAAAATACTAACAGTTTGGAATGAGTTAGAGTTTTCATAAAATAGCTGCACAATCAAAATTGTGTATCTATATTTAATCCTACCTCTTTTACTTAAAGGACAGCCAAAAGAAGCTTGTGTTTCTTGGAAAAAATATTAGACTAGTGACTGTTTGAAAAATTCATCAAATGAAAAAAATCACCTTGTAAACATGACAGCCTAGTTTTCATGCATGCATTCCTGTAAGACTTCTATGTCATACTTCTTTGGTTCACTTGTCAAAACAAAGCAATTATTCCTTTCAGTCTTGGTTTATGGAAGAAAAGCAACATTTGATTATTCTGTTTTTAAATACTGTTTTAGATGGCTAATACTAATTTCCCCTTCTGAAAATCTAAACCCAAAAATGTTTCAGAAGAAAAAAAAAAAAAAGAACATCAAGACATAAATTAGCACAACTGAGAAAAAGATTTTACTCTCATTTAGCATAACCAGAACCAGGGCCTTCAGCACACCAAAAGACTCTAACTGATGATCTGGACTCTAAGTGGAACTATACAACCAACTTGCTGCCTGCCCTCCTTGTCTCCCTTGGGAGCAGCAGCATGGGCATCAGCTAGCAAGGGCCCTACCCTGCCATTTGGGTTTTCCCCCTCCTCTCCTGTTGCTCCAAAGAGCAAACAGTCATTGATGCTCTCAAAGAACCAGTATGATGCAGCCCTCCTCTGACAGCAAAACCCTCAATGTTTGTTTCTTAAGAAAGAAATCCATTTCTTAAAATTCTTATCTGGAACAGTATGGGAGAGAACTCTTTTTTGAAACTCTAAATTCTCTCAAAGTATCTTAGCACTAGTAACCCACTCTTTTCTGTAAAGGAGATTAATTTAACCCTTGTTATTAAGCTGCATAAAAAACATCACTCCATCATATTTCAATTTACCAATATGACGAAATACTGTATGTTTTAAGACAAATGGTCTTAGAGAACCTGCTTCAGCAGCAAGTCTCTAAGTCCCTATCTTAATAGGCCCAGCTCTTTTCAAAACATATTAGAGGACTGTTCATCAACATTAAAACAATGTAGCTGTCAAACTTTTCAGTAGCTACTCAACAAACTTAACCTATGTACAGTTTAACTTAAAAATAAATAGCTTTTAGATATCCTATTTTAACCCATGGTATCAACAAAATTTAACCTCACTGTAATAATTTCCCACTTCTTACAAGTGTAAATTATGAAATTATTTTTACCAAAAATCATTAGGCCTATTTTAAAAAAAAACTACACAACACTCAAGTTAATATAACAGATACTTCTTGCTTTTAAAATTCATAGCGTTTACCATTGAAAAGCATTTTTTGTATGTGTGTTTTCTATTTCAATGTCAATGAAATGGAAGAAATCTATAAAAATTATATTTAGTTCTAATTGGGTATTTCTTCATTCTGATTAAACAATTAAATTAAACATAGCTGTAAAAACCTTCCAGTACAAACATACATGTGAAATTCCATGAGATTTCTAAGATGAATTTGTAATATTTATATTTACTATAATAAGCCTTTGCTCTCAGACATACAGTTTGTAAAAGCAACATTTAGCTAAATCGTGAACAGAATGTTTTATGAGCACATCTGTTGAATACGCACATCTCAAAGTACCCATAATTTGAGGGATATGTCAAACTGAATATGAAGCACTGGAAGTATAGAGAATTAGCCAAACCATTGAAGCTTTTTTCTGTTATTGCTTCTTATCTTACAGGAGATATCTCTTTATTACCCTAACATCCTTACAAAAATAAAAGCGGATGAGAGAATTGACAAGATTTTTCATCACTCAGCTTATGCTTTCAATGAGACCTTATCAATGATTTCCTTTATCTAGCCTTGGTTGCATAACTGTTTCCAGCCACTTTGCAGCACAGATGTCATCTGCAATAGCACAGCAGGCAGCAACAATGATGGCAGTGGCCTGAGATACCACTATTCAATGCCAAATTCCTACTGTTCTCTACATTTAAATAGTCTGAATATTAAAAATTATTTTGAAAACCACACAGAACAGACACAAGAAATCTCCTTAAAAACTATAATTTCTTGAGCTCTACTCTGACATAGTAAAA
Organism: Cyanoderma ruficeps; assembly: GCA_008694505.1. Lineage (NCBI taxonomy): Eukaryota > Metazoa > Chordata > Aves > Passeriformes > Timaliidae > Cyanoderma > Cyanoderma ruficeps. Next base: position 1,015,757 of record VZDJ01000117.1, on the reverse strand, counting down.
GCTTTTTACCCAATTTTCTGTGGTAAGAATTCTTTAAAATTGTTTACAATTTAAAATAGGTTCATAAAAGAAAAGGAAAATTAAAAATCCTCTTTATAAAATAATGTGACCCCTTTTTGTTTCTAGTCATATATATTGAAGATCTCTATTTAAATTTTCCAAATTGCCTTTCACCTATTTTGCACACTTTGCTGAAGCATACACAACATTTACAAAAAGAATACCATACTGTTCCAATAAAAAAGACATTTAATGCATAAAAAAAAAAACCCAACAAAACAGAAACACCAGTCTTCGTGATGGTTTTATTTACTAAATATTTTGAATGCCACAAATAACTTTGAAACAAATTTTACTAAAATCAACTTGCAATGTTCACCCCTGCAAACTTTCCACATTCACTGTTGTCTTAAACTTTTATGAAATACTTAATTAACATTTAAAATTAAATGTTAATTTTATATTCCTAAATTATTCTCCACCACACATTTAAACATATTCCTTTTTATTTTTTTAAGGAGAGACTCTAAGTATCTAAAATTAAATACTCATTTGTAACCCTTTTGAATAACTTTTCCTTCCAAATCCTGCCTTAAGACTCACCAAATAAGAGAATGGAATAAAATATAACTAAAGAAACAGTCTCCTCACTATGGATGAAATAGAAAGCTATGCCTTCCACCTAAATCTGTAATATCAGAATGCAGTGCTGTGATCTAAGGCAGCTATATCAGCCCTTAAATCATAATATTGTCAAAAAGGACTGTGAAAATGCACATTTCTGACAAATAGCATATGCTACTATTTATAATAGCTGTAGTTTTTTCAAACTATGTAGCTTAGGCCTGTATTGTAGGCATATGTACATGCCCGAATTTGTAACTAAAATCTGTGAGTTTTCCTTATTTTGCCTCCCCAGTTCTTTGAGCCACAGGAAGAGAAATGCTGAGAATAGAAAAGAATTAGCACTGCTTTTAAAGATTTGCTGCTACTTGGGACTGGTAAAAAATGTTCAAAGACAAGGAAAGAATTCTCATTTACATAAACTTAATCAAACACTATTGGTCAAAGGCAGTGACTTCAAAAGAGGAACATGCTGTCTGGAGTTACAAGGAAACTCCTGAGTAGTTATGTCAGAAGAAAGGAATAAAGGATAATGTGATTTCATAACCTTCAGCAAAGAAGAAATGGCCATTTTCTGAGTAGCTCTTGAGAGAAACAGTCTGGTATAATCTTCAGCTCTCAGCTGGTTATCCTGCAGCTGGAATCCCAGTATAATCCATGGTTCAACATCTATAAACAAGCCACCCTTACTCAAGAAGCCCACAAGCATTAAGAATCCTACCTCTAAATCCAGTAGCTTTCCCTACCTCCTTATTAGTCTATATGGCTACTAAAACCGTAAGTGTGCCAACACCAACACATAAGTGCATCAATATACAAGTGCAACTATTTTGTTTTCCTTCTCTGGTTTTCAAAATTCAAGGTGCTTCTTCTCAGCCCTTTTTTTTTTTTTTTCCTTTTGGTGCCTGCATTTCTGTTCTATTTAATAAGTTTGGGTTATTTTTTAAAAAAGGGTAAATCTGGTGCAAGGCTGTCTTCTTCATATATGGTATAAGGCCTTACAAAAAATAATTTACTAATTAACTTTTCTGCCAATGCCACATACAAACACAGGACAAAATTACTCTGGCATTGTCACCAATTAAGACTACATCAATCAATCTCATTGTCAAATTATTGTACTTTATGAATGATGGATGTTTTAAAATAATTTTCAGTTAAAACAATAATTACCAATAAGTAGACTAATCATTAATGCATAGAAAAGAGATTATTAGAAGCCTAATTAGAAATACCTACTCAATATTTTCTCATAATCTTTTTAGCCAAAAAACTGTACAATAAATAGAAGTTATAAGGGTTATAAGTATTAAGTAAATTTTGCATAGAGGTGTGAGAAAATGTCTAAGACCAATAATTACTTTTCCCATAAAGACTGAATGGCACTGTTTTTTGTCCTGAAGAATAAGAACATTATANATATATATATATTTATATATATATATGAGATTAACAGTGTATCATCTACAGAATTGTCTTTCTAATTGTGGCAATAAGAAGTGCTATTTAAGAATAATATTTTAGTTTCCTCATTTTGTAACAATTACAAACTCAGAAAGAAGAGGCAATACTTTATAAGATCCCCCCCCTAAATCCCTCAAAGAACTATGCTCTGAAAAGCATCTACTATGGCATTCCTATCTTGCTCATCATTAGTGTCTAAAACTGCACATATTTATAAGGACTATTCTGAAAGAACTTATCTTTTAGCACACTGGTAAAGAACCAAAAGTATACTATTTTCAACTAAAAACCTTACAAATACCTACTAGCTACTTCTAAAAGCCTTTTCTTTTCTTGTTGATTGGAAAAATCCTCCATAATACCACAAGTGTAACACAATACACTTTAAGGACAATGGAATTTTAACAGGAAATAGCCTTCCAATGAAACTATTATATTTAAAAATAATTACAAATAATGCCTGTGACTACAGCTTTTAAAAGGTTTCAGTCCCTTCATTCCTACACACTCCATTTTCTTTCATTACTACTCAATTTAAAACTGACAGCATGAGAGATGTCCACTTTATAAAAATGAAATACAGAAGCTCTCCACAGAGATGCCTCTTGAATTTGCCCAAGTCTATAGCCACATTCTTAAAAGTCTGTTTCGTAGTATGTAATGGATTTGGGATTCTTTTCCCAAATACTATTATTACTGCTGTTAGCAGTACTACACAGGGCCATGTGAAACATTTTACTAGCCATGAAATTTCCTTGTTTTTTCTTTTTTCCCCTTTTTTTAATGAAATGTTTACCTTTTCTGCTGCCATTACTCAGCTTGCAAAGCTTGATGTGATACTGCCTAATGCACAATGCATCACTGGGATTCCACAGCCCAACTCAGTCTCATATTCTTATTCAGCTATGTTTTCCACTTTCAAAAGCACTGCTAAGCATCAGTTTGCCTCTTCTTAAGAAGAATACCTCATAAGTAAAATAATTACAATCTAACTATTTTTACCATGTTGTTGTGATTTAGGAATCACTACTGAAAACCCTCCAAACCATGCACTGATTCGCTCACTCCCCCTTTCTCCTCACCCAATCCCTAAGGCAGGAGGGAGAGAAGAATTGTAAAAGGCAAAGCTTACAGGTTGAGAAAAGGATAATTTACTGGAAATAGCAATGAGATCAGAAACGTAACAGGAACAACATCACACAAAATACACAACAGTTGTACAAGAAAGGCGATTGATTCACACATGGAAAAGTCCACCACACAGAAACCTACCCTGAGCAAATGACCACCACATCCCCCACAACCAGAAGAAATGCCATCCCCTTGCCCCCAGCAATGATGTGAGGTGGTAGAGGATAACCTCCAGGTCCTAGCCATGACTCATCCTGGCCATTGCTAAAACTAACCCTGTCCTGGAAAGAACCAGAACATTATCCAGCCCTTATTATGCACCATATCATTTATGCCCAAATCCTACACTTTCCAACAATACACATAGAGCACATATACACACAGGTAGCACCATTTCCCTCATCAATGGCTGTCCCTCCAAGATGTTTGTTGAATTCATTGAGTCTGTGACCGTGAGTTCTATTTGCTCTGGATGTTTTCCAGAGCAGGAGGACTCATGTCCTGTCAAGTTGTTTCAAGCTGCATCACAAGCTCATGACCAGTGTATCTGGAGCAGTCCAGACTCACTGTCCATGGTAGTTATGTCATTCAGCTACTAATATTATACAGCGAAACATTACAGACTGCTGTCATCTAAATATCAAATGAACACATCATGTTTCCCCATCCAACTGCATTATGCAACAAGTGCACCCAGGTCCTTGAGCAAAAACAGTCCCACCAACAGGTTTGCCTTTGCTTAAAGCCAGACTAATCCAAACTGTCTCCCCTAACACATTCCTAATATACACCACAAAAACTTTATCCCCTTCTTTGGAATGAGATTTGATTGGGTAGGGCCAGGGCAATTCATGGTTAGCTGAACTGATTCTAGTGTCAACTAGCCAAGTGGCCTTTGCTAAGTGCAGACCTCAGTGTCTGAAGGTCTAACCACCCATTGCTTTCAATGTGGTTTTTAACAGCGCACTGTATCATTCAATTTTCCCAAAGGCTGGTGCATGGCAGGGAATATGATACCCACCCAATACCATGCTCTCCGTCACTGAGGTCTATGAGGCTGTTTTTGAAATGAGTCTCGTTGTACAACTCAGTTCTTTCTGAGGTGCTGTGTTGTCACAGGACTAGCTTTGCAAGGCCCAGGATGGTGTTCCAGGCAGTGGTGTGAGGCACAGGGCACATCTCCAGCCATCCAGTGGTGCTTTACACCACTGTCAGCACCCAGAGCCCACCTCGGTGGATTTGCAGGAGTGCAATGTAATTAACCTGCCAAATCACTCCATATTTATAGTTTGACCACTGTCCACCACACCACAGGGCCTTTATCCACCTGCTTGTTTAAATGCCGTACACATTTCACTTACAAATAACCTGGAAAATAGTACTCATCATTAAGTGCACCCCTTATCACGAGCCCATCTTTATGTTGCATCTCTTCCCTGATAACCTGATGCTTCCTGGGCCCACTGCTTGGAAATAATTCACCCTTATGCTGCCAGTCCAGGCCCACCCAAGATACTTTAATCTCAACGGCCCAATCCACCTGTCCGTTGTTGTGATGTTTTCCAGTAGCCCAACTCTTGGGGGTGTGTGGATCTACATGATGTACTTTTACAGCCAGCTTCTCTACCTGGGCAGTGGGATTCTGCCACAATTCAGCAGCACAGATCAGTTTACTGCTGTGCTGCCAATTGGTCTTTTTGCATTGGTTTAGCCATCCCCACAGGGCATTTGCTGCCATCCACAAGTCAGTGTAGAGGCAGAGCATTGGCCATTTCTGTCATTCAGCGATAGTACACTCTATTCCAGTGGATAAGTCCAAGGCAAATAGTGGGGCTGTATTTCCAGCCCTGGGGCAGTTGATTGCAGGTGTATTAGATATCCTCCAGGTGAAAGCAAACTATTGTAGGCAATCTGCTGCTAAAGGAATGGAGAAAAACACATTAAGCAATTCTAATAATGGCAGAACTTTGCTGCCTTGGACTCCAGTTCATACTGACGTTCCAACACATACAGCACAGCAGGACTCAGTGGTGGTCTGACTTCCTTCTGACCAAAACAATTCTGTCAGTCTCCACTCTCCACTGGACTTATGCACTGGCCATGTAGGGCTCTAAGGGGTGAAAGAGTCTTGCTGACCGCTCCTTGGTGCTGTGATTCATTAATCATCTCATGGATGGGGTCACTGAGCTCTGGTTGGTGCGATATTGCCAACACTGCATTGTTGTGGTAGTGACCATTACCTGCTATTCTTCAACCCTCAGCACTCCCATAGCAGAGGGTCCTCTGAAAGACCAGACAAAGTATTCAGCTATGTAATGTCCTCTGTTCCTACATTAGTGTGTGACTGATTGACACCAACTGGATGCCAGGCACCCACCAAAGCCCATCATTCCCCTTTGCAGCTGGACAGATGAGAGAAAATATAACAAAGGTTCATGAGGCAAGGACGAGAGAAGATCATTCACCAAACACCATCATGCGGCAAAACAGGCTCAAATTAGAGATATTAACTGAAGTTATTACTAACAAAATCAGAGCAGGATACTGAGAAGAATAAGATCTCAAAGAACACCTTTCCTGCACCCCTACCTGTCCCAGTTCTGCCCCACAGTGGCTCACAGGGAGACAAGGAATGAGGGTTATGGTCAGCTCATTATATATTGTTTCTCCCTCTGCTCAGAGAGAGGAGTCCTTCCACTATTTCGACAGGCAGTCCCTCTCACAGCAGCCACTTCTCCACAAACTTCTCAGAGGTGAGTCGATCCCATGGGCAACAGTCCTCCCCAGACTGCTGCAGTATGGGTCACTCTTGCACTGGGCTCAGCACTTCAGGCACAGGCTGCTCCAGTATGGGTCTCACATGGGGTCACAAGTCCTACCAGGAAACCTGCTCCAGCATGGGCTCTTCTCTTCACAGGTCTGTCTGCAGGTTCCTGCCAGGACCCTGCTCCAGCACAGGCCTCCCACAGAGTAAAAGCCTCTTTTGGGCACCCACCTGCTCCAGTGTGGGTCTTCTCCATGGGCTGCACGTGGATCTCTGCACCCCCATGGACCTCCAAGGGCTACAAGGGCACAGGCTGCTTCACCATGGTCTTCACCACAGGCTGCATCTCACAAGCTGCTCAGCTTAGGCACCTGAAGCACCTCTTCTGATCTTGGTGTCTGGAGAGTTGCTCCCCTCACATACTCTCATTCCACTCTTCTCTGGCTGCAATAAAAACTGTGCAATACTTTTCTTTCTGTTCTTCTTCTTAAATATGTTATCACTGAGGCATTACCACCATTTCTAACTGGCCCAGCCTTGGCCAGCAGCACATTCATATTTGGAGCTGCCAAAGATCAGCTCTTCCAGATGCTAAGGAAGCTTCTAGCAGCTTCTCGCAGAATCCACTCCCTATACCCCCTGCTTTCAAAAGCAGGTCATGCAAACCCAATACAATCAGCTTTTGTGGTGTGCATTTTGGATTTACCAAACTTCTGTACAATGGTTTGTCCCTTACCCCCATGTTAAATTCCTTTTTGGTTTTTCCTTAATTATGGGTCCTGTCCATCACTCTGCAACCTTGCCCAGATGACTAGAAAGTTCGGGGGGGGGGGGGCGAGTGATTGGCAGAGTCCCTGCCTTCCCACTCCTCCTTCTATGTATGGAATTGTTCTACTGATTATCCTTTTGTTCTGGGTCACTCCCCTCACTCCCCTACCCCCACCGCGGGATTGGTTCTAGGCTGTCCCCTGCCCCTTTCCAGACCCCTGTACTTAAGATGAGACCCAGAGGGAAAAACTCACTTGCGTGGGCTCTCCTCTGGGTAAATATAAACCCCAGTTGAAACCCAAGTGAGGTCCTCCTTTCTTCCTCACCATTGCCATGCTTCTTCCTGAGGCCAAGACTCACAAGATCGGAAAGGTACCGAGCTGTACCCTTAAATGCGAGCTCGGTGCAAGAGCTAGCTGGAAAGCAGCACCAAACCCTCGCAATCAGCTATCCTAGAATCCAGTGATGCCCTTTCGGATCCGTGAAATACCCTTTTCCTGAGGATGCACAGAGCTTCAGGGCCAGTCACAATGAGGTGTGTTTGCCACTCATTCCCAGTCAGAGTCACTTCAGCTTCCAATACAGTCAGCTGTCCAGCTCCCTGTCACCTCAAAAATAGAGATGGACTCTGCCCCTACATATCTTGATGGCATAAGGGTACACTGTGCACCTGTGTCAACTAAAGACTTAGGTTCTTGTGGGTTTGATGTGCCAAGCCATTGGATCCACACAGTCCAACAGATCTGATTGTTCACATGGATGGAGGCAGGGCCTCTCTAGTTCTGGTCATGGTACTTATTGCTATTTCTAGTAAATATCACCTGGACATCCTTTCAAGAGGATTGGAAATAATGTCAGCCCTTTGATTTTGTCTGAGGACTTGCGCACTTGAAACTGGACCTGCGTTTATCCTTGAGTTTCCTCTGATGTTTGTTCTTCCTCTCAACTCATGTACCTGTGCTGCCAGCACAGAGGCTGGTTTTCCATCCAACTTCCTCACATCTTCCCCGTGTTCACACAGCAAAAACCACACGCTACCTTGTGGTTTGCACCCTCTCTCTTGAGCAGGAGGGTATTTGCTCCCAAAAGCAGAAACTCTGGTCCATACTGGAGGTGCATGGGACATTTCCTCTCTCATCTGCTCAAGTCTTTTGAGCCTGTCCACAGTCTTGGACAGTCTTTCCACAGACAAGGTGCAGGTCAGCAGGGAGAAAAAAAATATGATCATATTTCTGTAGCTAGGTAATCACCTAAAGTACTTTGTTTGTTCTCCTCCTTTCATGGACATCAATGCCAATGAGTTGGTGCACGATGATCATGTGCTCCACACAAACTTCTGCCACCTGGATGGTGCACACTGGACCTCACCTGGATCTGCAGGGAACTGCACATTATTTGAATCCCTAGAGATTACCTCCAGCACAACCAGTTCTCTCAGGTACTGGGTACTTTCCTCTATGGTGTCACACCTGCCTGGGTGCACTACTAGATCATCCTTGAGAGAGTACCTTTCTCTCACACCTGACAGGAGTCATCTGCAAAGGCTGAGAGCTTCTGTCCTCTTCCCAATCCCCTTGTCAATGCCCACTTCCTGGGACAGGGATCCCAGCTGCTTGGCCTCATTACCATCTAGTTTCATATTGTGGGCTGTGATATTGCAGCACTGGTGCAGCCAGGTCAGACTGGTGGCTGAAATCTTCTTGCACACTCTGCAGCTGTCTCAGGGATAGGGATTGGTGATTATCTCTGGCCCTACCTCTTCCTCCTGTTCTATCAGCATAGGCTGTTCCTGCAGTTCAGACGCAATTTGAGTGACTACAGTGGCTGTTGGTCTGGTTTCCTCTTTCTTCCCCTGAGGCTGCTATCAAGTGATGAGCAGTGTCTGATAAACAATAGCCAGGGCCCAACTATAGACCACAGACCATCTACCTAGAACTTGTGAAATATTGAAATATTTTTTGCTGCACTGGTTGGTTTCATAAAGGAACAATTTCCTTTTTCAGAGTTAATTAAATGATCTGCAAAATACTTAAAGAATTTGGACTCCTCTGGAGTTTTTATTCTTTCCATAATTTTTAGCTACCATTTTCTGGTTCTATTTTCATTTCTAGTATCATGAACTAATAGTTAATGAGGTTACAATTGAAATTCTATTTAGTGAGGGCCAGAAGGACTGCTAGACACTAATGCTGTTTAGAGAAAAACGTAGGTGAAAGCGCAGATCTAAAAGTTTCTCTGCAAGGATAGCTGTATAATTTAAACTGATTGATTGAGACTCTCCAGGGAATACCATGTTGTAATGCAACACGGTAGGGGGTATTAGTGTACCCTTAGAAATTATGGCCCTGAAAAAATATTGCATTGCAGATAATATTTTGTAGAATTCTATGTATACTTTTGATTCCTCTCAAAGAGGCTGGTTTAACTTAGCACATTAAGAAAAGAAAACCTTACATAACCTGACACTTTAAATACTTCATATTAGATATTGGATAATCGGGGACTGTTTAAGTTTTAACTTACAGCTAGAAACCCAGCAGTGTAGCTCTTAAGTCAATAGACAGGAATTTCTGGTGTTAAAACTATAAATATTTTAAAGTAATTTATAGCACAGTACTGTCAGATTTAAAAACAATTCTTAGTAAGATATACTGCTGTAGTAAAATTCTGCTTACATCATACCCAAGTCTTTAAATGCCACATATCTAAAACACTACTTTCAGCTCAATAAAAAAATAGATTGATGATACATGTTGTCACAATGAGTCCCATATTTTTCTAAAACTTAATAGAAATTAACTGCCTTTGCATCAGACCTCTTCAACAGCAACTGTGTTGGCATGTTTGTCAACCCTCACCTTCTCCATAAAAGATGGGAGCTTACTCTGAGGACCTATCTTGGACATATGGGAGGCATGATTGTAGTACAGCTGGCTAGCGCATTCCTACATCCTGTCAAATTCTTAGGTGAGAATAAAGAATTGCCAATTTTGTAAATAATTTAAATCTTTGGCTCTTTTTCTGATCCTGTGGAGGGGGAAGATACATGCATGTGTCTGGTATCAATCTAACCTACCCTGTTCTACATAAAGAGAAACAAAACTCCAACTCATAATTTGTGTGCCCTCTGCTGAACCTTCACACATGGTTCCTGATTATCAATGCTCATTGCACACTTTTTTTTTTTTTGGTGAAGAATGACAAAACTGTGTTGGTAATGGATAAAGGGTCTGTGAGCAGCTGACTGTGGTTGCTTCTTGCCAAAGGGAAAAAGGACAGAGCTTTTTAACACAAGTTTGATGCATCATGTTTGGATTGGATTCCAGCACAGAGGTGGCTCTGTAAAGATCACAGCCTGTGTATAATGTCTACATTTAGGATTGTATTTTGAAACTTCTGCTGTTCTGACACACAGGGTGGTGACTGGGGGAAGGGAAAAAGTCAGCTTTGTAAATTTGATGTGCCATATGGTCACCCCTGCCTTCTCATGTCAGAAACCATTCTCCTTCCCAATCTAAGCTAAAGATGCTTTTATCCATATACTGCTACTTCAGAAATAGGTATCGGGCCTCCTTTCCTACATTAGTGGTTTGTAAAAACTCCTCTGGCCCCAAACATCTTGAATTTCATACTCAGATGGAAAAAAAAGAAAAAAAAAAAAAAGGAACAGAAAACAACAATTTCTTACAGTAGCAGGCAAATGGAGCCCTGTTTTTGCCAAAAGGAGAGCTGCAAGTTTAGCCATTCTTGAGTGAGAAGAGTACTGTGGTGAAGGCAAGTGGCATGTGCTCAAAAAAGGCAATTAAATCGGTGGGAAAAACTACTCATTAGGAATAAAAGCAAAGACTGAGCTCCACCATGTTTCCAAAACTCACACATAAATTTCAGAACACATATACAAAATATATTTTATCAGGCATGCTGTGCCTCAAATCCTACCCCTTCCTATGTCAGTCATTCTTTATGAACTTGCTGCAAGCAATTCAAAATTTTAGAAGTGACCAATCTTTCACAGGAGCTTGCTCTACACTCCCAGATTCAAAAAAGGCTTGGTCTTGCTATCTTGTAGAGGCATGAAGAAGTTAAACATTGCAGCTCTTCCCATTGGGGTATCACAATAACTCTTTTGGATTTAGTCCAGAAACAACATATGGGGAGATGAAGAGTACCAGCAGATGAGCAGAGAGACAAACTATATTGTTGAGACAGGAGGAAAGGGAAAAGATGAAGACAAAAGTAATGCTAAGTAAAATACAGAAATACAGTGGCAGCAGAGGAAAAAAGCCACAAAGGAAATCCCACTTCAGTAATAAATAAAGGAGAAAAGTGAATGGGAAAAAAACAGAAAACTATACGATAGCAGGAAGAATACATAGAGACTGAAATGTGTCCCAAGGGACAGTGTAAGCAGAAAACACTACATCCCAAAAAAAGGAAAATGGAAAAAAAAATTATGTCAGCATTCATGGGAAAATCAGGTTGACAGGTAAATGAATTGTTGAACATTGTTAGCTGTAAAATAAAAATAACACATTCATCAAGAACTATTCTTTCTTCCATTTCCATTACTAAACCAGGACTGGCAGCATGAAGCCGTTACACATACAAGATGAATCACAGCCTCTTTCTCTGATGAGCTTTTTATTTAATAAACCTGAAAGAAGCATAAGATGACAGAGACAACTATGGTTAGCATAAAAACAGTATCTGTTTTCCTCCTTCTTCTGTGTGTACACATACACTTCTGTCTCTGCATATTTAAAGGCTGCTGCTACAGGCTGCACTGAAGTTTCAATCCCTCAATGAGGTATTTCTTGTACCTCTTCTCCCTGCCTTCTGATCACTTTTAAACTCAGGAGCCAGATGCAGCTCTTGCCCAAGGACTTGCTCAGCAAGGTCTTGATATTGGAGAAGAATGTTTTAGATTTTTCCAGACAAAAACTTCCGCACCACACTTGCAGCTTGTGAGTTTCAATGATTCAAATGCAGCATTTTTAAAATTTTCTGATACAAAAACATCCTCTATATACAGATGACATCCACAACTTTAATTAGGCAAAGTAGCAACCTGATGCTGTAATTCCTTTTATGCTTTCTCTTCTATGACACCACCTAACTCAGCACAATCTCTATGGTAGCTCATATCTGCCTTTAAAAAACTTTTTTGTTGGTTTCTCCTTATGCAATGAAGGATATCAGTTTAAACCCTAATCAAGGACCTTCTTGAAATATGTTTCTTATCTTTTATCTGGCTTATAGGTGGCAATTTCTATTACAAACACTATATTTTATTGAACCTAAGCAGCAATAAAAAAATTGAATACACTCAATATGTCTTAATATTTTAGCTGATATCTAGTAAATACCTTATGGAGAGCTGAAGAGAACTTCAAAAAAAAACTCCAGTTATCTTTGCAACTCAAGTGTTTTTGAGTTTCAAGTGAGTTTTTGGTACACATCCATGTTTTTTAATCCCTGAATGAATGGTGGAATCAGTAAGCTTCTTCTGGTCCTTACAGACAAGCAGGCTTCTGGATCTCTCCATGCCACTCTTTTGCAACCTCTTTAGAACCCTCGACTTCTGTCATCCTTGTTTAGGTAACACTCTCTGGTGTTATCCTAATTATGCTAAATGGTGTAATTCATTCTATCTATCTATCTATCTATCTATNTTAAACCACGTACATATCTATCTATCTATCTATCTCTCTCCTATATGTCCCATTCTATCTCTAGTCTTCAGGAATTAAAACCCCCCAAATCAGAGCATTATAAATTAATCCATATACCCATCTTTGTTCCCCTGGCTAAAAGTCCTAAGAAGCTCACTTTCAAATGGCAAGCAAGGTCTTAATATATTTTGTTTAAAACATGTCTGCTGGCATTAATGCTCCCACAAATACTCTACCAGCTGGCTGATGGTGACTGAGCCAGCTCCTCTGCTGAGGAGCAGCATGACCTCTAGGTATTGAAGGCTCCAGCAGTATGCTTTTCACTGTGGTGAAAGAGAGTACTGGTTTAGCCCCCAGTGTGCTGGTAAAAGGCACTACCATAGACCTACAGTATCGAGCTGGGAGATACTCAACTACCCACTAATTAATTAATCCAACACATTAATTAATACTTTTAATAAATTAAACTAAAACATTTAATTAATTACTTACACTCACAATACCCAGTGATGGACTTAACTTAATGTGCCACTTTCAGCATCATTGCAAAGATTTATATAATGTGTCCCATAAATTGTACTTTGGGCTATCTAGTCTGATAATTTTTTCTCTCATACTACTCCTCTTTATTCCCTCCCCGATTGGTTATTACAGTGACTCATTCCTCTAATGGGCAGGACCTGGACACAGAAATGTAGAGCCTGACATAGCAAGTACTCAGTCCTGCTCCTGCTTTTGGTTAGGGCACATTCCAGGTAAGATGTGAACTGCAAGGGCATTTTGCACATTTCTTTGTTTTTAACAGAAAAAGGGATCACCCCTAGCTTAAGCTATGAAAGGACCATAATAACCAACAACCCCACTGCTTCCTCTAAAAGTAAAAACAATAGAAGCCCAGAAGTGTGTCATGAGGCAATCAAACGAGATCTTCTGTAAGGATGAAGAAGGTCCGCAATGACCCACACAGAAAAGTCCTGAGTTGTAAATCAACCTCTCTGCCGTGGTGAGGGAGGCAGAGTTGAGTGGGATCCAGCTAGGAGAGGTGATCCTAGCAATGGTCCCACATCCAGCTGCCACCAAGTTCCCCATTCAGCTGAGATGATGCTGAAGGTGCTGCTCTTGGAGTTTACAAGATATTGATTCTTCTATAAAATATGCAGGAGTGAAAGGCGGGGCTTTAAAACAATGATTTTCTCTCTACAATTAGAGAAATGCAGACACTCTCTTTAACCTCATCCTTATAACTAGAATGACAGGCATAAAGGGAAATTACTGGTAGAGAGGGGGCTGGCATGTTTGCTGGTAGTGCTGTGTAATAGGAAGGTGTACTTTAAAAAAAATAAATTAGCAGGAAAAGGTGTGTTTCAAAATATCTTAAATCTTCCACTGTTCTGGTAATAAATGATTAGAAAACACCAAGATAAAGATACATGTTTTTAAAGGTTTTGATTTGATAACAGCATCAGATATGCAGCAGCTTGAAAAAAACCAGAGACCATTGCTTCTTCATGTTCTATCTTTATTACACACATTCCAGTATTCATATATTTCTACTATGGGGAAGGTCAGAGAAAGCGTTGGGAAGCTGCAGAAGGAATGACAGAACAGCTGCAGCACCAAGCACCTGCAGGGCAGACGTTTCTGCCCTTATCAGTCATCCACTCAAACATGTCACCTCCCAGGTCTGGGTGGTAAGGGAAAACATTCACACCTGGTGTTTATGGCTGGAGTCAATCCCTTGATATGCACCATTCCCAAGAGATAAGACAGCCCTTATCAAAGTCAAGATAAGTATGACAGGCAGATGCTTCTACACATCAAGGTTGGGATGGCTGCAGCAGGCCTTCTACAATATATAGCAGATTGCTTTCATTCTAGTATGGACTAAAGAAACATGGATGACAGTCAAGAAGACGAAAGATTAGCGAATGAGGCTCAAAGTACCAAACAGTTCACACAGCAGCAGAAATAAAGATGGAAGTTTGTATGAAGGAAAAGCTGGCAAACAATAACCTCAGTGCCAGAGCTGGGAGATAAAAACCCAATAGAAATGTATCACAAGCCAAAGCAAGAGCACAGCAAGGATGGTAGAGACATGGCATCAGCACTATAACTGAAGAGGAAATACCTTCTATTTATTTCCTACTGTCCAAACACAGACAACATGTCATGGGGCAGACAAAAGGAATTAACATATAAATTTGTAAACTTAGTTTTAGATTTACCAAATTAACATATAAATTTGTAAACTTAGTTTTAGATTTACCACCTTTAGAAGGGCCTTCTGCTTTTGTTATCTTCCTACTGTTAGGACGTTTACATTTTTTGTGGAATCAGGGATCCTGCTAAATTTTCATCCAAAGGTTTCTGTCAATAGAAATGGGTGCAATTTTTTTTCTGGTTTGCACTGAAATGGACTTCTTTTCCTCCCTACCTGAAGCATACTTGCATAAAACCTTACCATGATGCTGATCAAAATACTTTCCTAAAGAATTTTTGCTTTTTAACAAGGCATGAAAAAAATCACAAACCTTACATATGAGTTACTTATTTCTGCCTATGAAGAATGAAACTGAAATCTCAAGGTGACACCATTAGTTAGACTGAAACTTACACTTTTGGTGGAAGTACCACCATGTATAAAAGTAATTGGCAAAGTAAAACACACAAATGTACCTATGAGGTTACAAAATGACATCTGTTATTAGCACTTAAGTGCAGGAGACAGGATAACAAACATATGGGCTGAAGAAGAAACACCAGAAAAGTTGAGTTTTAGGAATAATGTACCATATATAATCATAGATTTGTTAAGGTTGCAAAAGCCCTCTAAGATCATCAAGTACAACCATTAACCAGATGCAATATCTTCATACAAAAAAGGACTAATTCAAAGAGCACATCAAGATCTCAATTACCTTATTTCATTTCATGATCACTGAAAATTACTTTTTGCTTTTATGCTACAATTCTAGAGAATTGCAAATACCTGAAACTGCACTTTGTATTTTGATGATCGTGGAGGTCAACAGGACTTTTAGGCTGCCTTTGTCTATCCATGTCATCATCTCATAGCACCTAAATCCTATATGTTAATCGAGGATATTTTTATACACCGTGTTATATAGCTATCAGAATATTTTTAAATGCACTCAATACTTTTTATACACCTGCTGATTTTATGTTTTCTTTTTGAAATCATATGAATACTTACTAGTACACAAAATGAGAATAGCTCTGCACTGTCTGAAATACACACAATAGCCACCAGATGGCAATAAACCCTTAGCTAATGACCAAAGCTGTGGCTTAATATTCAAAATCACGTAATTGTTGCCAGCCTTCCTTACAGCCAATGGACACGTCAAAAAAAAAAAAAATCACTCACATAATTCAAGGGCTATTCAAAATTTATAAGTATCTGAAATGAAAACTGACTGTTTCAGCAATATTACCAGATTGCCTCAACATGAATGAGCTCAGTGAAACTGTAGTTTAATACAGTGCACCATAGATGAATATGGCCTGGAAATTACAAATACTAGGCATAGCTCCCATGAGTTGCCATAAAAACTTTGCACAGCATTTCCCATTTTCACCATGTCATCATTCACTTTCTTCTTCTGTCATTCTTCTCTAAGTATTTGCTGAAATGTAATTAAAATAATAACATGAATCATGGTGAGCTGAGACCAATTTACATGCTTCTTTTTCCACTATTTTGTAATTTCAGATGCTACCAAAGCAAGGGCTTGCATTGGGACCTACAAGAAATACTATCCTCTGCTTTAACCACTCTCCCTGAATAACAAGAATGTCATTATTTTAATATATAGTCAAACAACATACAAACATTTTTCTCTTCAAAGACAGATGCTTTTTCACCCTATTATTTGTAATAATATCAGACATGTTTCATTTTTGTTATTTAATGGTCTTACTCAGATACATATGCTAGAATCTATTCTTAGCGAATGTACTGTCATGTACATAAGAAATTTCCTTCAGATTAAAAAGAGGAAAAAAATCCATCTACAATAAACCTAAATGCTGATAAAATAGATTAAAAAACTCTAGAATTTTCTCAGACTCACTCACAATTGAGCCACAATTGCTAACAGTGCTTTATTTTCATGTAGAACTACACAGTAATGCATAAAACCAAAAGCGGTTGTGGTGGATGACAATAAATAGCTTTGTAGCTGAGAGATGATGTACATGAATTTTGCCAAAGATCTTGCCTTGGGACTTCTTGTTCTTCAGCAACTTTAAAAAACCCAAATGTTTCTTAAGCATTTTATAGCTCAGGGTTAGTTTCATAACAATTTATCGATGGTTGGGAAGGGTATTATGCTGAATTACCAAACGGTGTATTACATTAATCAAGCTTTTCCCCTTTTCTAATGCTTCATTATTTTGGACCTCTTCTTAGCTAATGCTTCCTGTACTCACGTAACTGTAGAATGCTAAGGGGGTTTACTCCTTTTCCAATTAAAAAAAAAAAAAGGAAATACAGAAAAAATGTTAAAGCCTCCTATCAGCTCTAACATTAGGAGACATAAAACTGTTGGTTGATTTGTGATTTTTTTTTTCCTCTGTTTCCTCAGCAGGAAATAGGCTTTCTCCCTTTGCAACCTTTCCTGAGGATCACTTCTGAGGTAACAGCATTAATTAATTTTAAAAACTACTTTACTGAAACCACTGACAAAACCTGCCAAGGAGCTTGGGCTTGAAGATCTGGGAGTAGTTTGGCCCTAATGAAGGAAAACATATGTCAACAACATTCATCATGTTTTGCATAATTTAGCTGTTTAATACAACCCTTAATAAGGCCCATACTACACCCTTATTCTCCCTAATGTTAGTTACTGCTCTGCTGCCTTCTTTGTGTGTCTCCTTCCCAAGAGATATTAATAGCAGTTTCAAAGATAAAAACTACTGACAACTCCATATGTTATACAGTAGCAAGATCCTTCCTTGACTGGTAGAGAAGTTGCAACAATTCCTAAATTGTTGTTGAAAGATAAATCAACACCCTCTACCAGTGAAGCACTATATCTTTTGGGACTCCTTCTGTGCATCGGCCTCAATCAATCCAAAAAATATATCTGTGTGTCTCTTTGCCAGAGTGCAAGGAATTTCTCTTGGCTAGCATGTAACATAGGATATTAAAAAGCAACATCTCTTTTCCTCTTTTAAATTGCTATTTTTAACCCTTACCCATGTTGGGTAAAAAGGCAGCAGGTAGCATACCTGTTATTCAGATTTAGTCATGCAGGTGACAGAAATCTAACATAATGCTAAGGCACACATCATCATGGTCTTAAGTAGTTTCAAATGAGATGTGTGTTATTTTCTGACTTCAGTATGTTCGTGATTTTAAATATCTCCAGCAGTCTAATGAAACAGCAACTAACACTGCTGGCAGAGCCCCATGTTCAAACCTGCTCAGCTACATTATATTTTTCAATAAATTTTGCCATGCTGCTGAAAAAGACTTGTCTTTTGCAACCTCCACAGGGTGCAAGATTAACTAATGGGAGATACTTAAATCCATGTGTGTTAACAATTTAGGTGTCAAATGAAGTTATTCATTTATACAGAAACTTCAGAGCAAAAAAGCAGACCTAATCTGCATCATATACATTGAGCATATGAATGTCATTACAAGTTTTGTCATCAAGTATTTTACTTCTTTATAATATCCATGTTCTGTATTCTACTTCATTGGTGACTTTCGAGAGTCATTCACAACTATATCTGGAAAGTTTAATCTCTTGGAATAAGAGGAAAACCTGAATCTTTTCTTCTATTCTGTAGTTGACATGTCACCATCACAGTCAAAAACGGAAGTGAAGGAGAATGCTACTAATTTCAGTGTATGAGTTCATCCACATAAGTATTGCACACATCATCTTGTGTCTTCCCCTGCACTTGGCACTTTCCCCTGTACTCAGCACTGGTGAGGGCACACCTTGAGTGCTGTGTCCAGTTCTGTCCCCTCAGTTTAGGAAGGACGTTGAGACGCTTGAGCGCATCCAGAGGAGGCAACAAGGCTGGTGAGGGGCTTGGAACACAAACCCTGTGAGGAATGACTGAGGGAGCTGGGGCTGTTTAGCCTGGAGAAAAGGGGGCTCAGGGGTGACCTTGTCACTCTCTACAACTTCCTGAAAGGTGGGTACAGTCAGGTGGGGGTTGGCCTCTTTCTCTGGGCAGCAACTGACAGAATGAGAGGACACAGTCTCAAGCTGCACCAACGGAAATACAGGTTGGATGTTAGGAAAAAGTTTTTTACTGATAGAATGGTAAAATACTGGGATCATCTGCCCAGGGAGGTGGCAGAGTCACAATCCCTGGATGCGTTTAAAAGAAGACTGGATGTGGCACTCAGTGCCATGGTTTCATTGAGGTGTTAGGGCATAGGTTGGACTCAATGATGTTAAATGTCTCTTCCAACCAAGTGATTCACAACACTAGCTATGTACCACTCATCAGCCTCACCTCATCCCCTTTAACCAGGCATAACATGCCTTGTTATAAATCTGATCAGTCAAGGAGATACGGATGTTCACAAAGATTCTCTGGTGAAGGTCAGAGGAGGAGGGAGGACACATAGTTATTCTACCTCCTCTATGAACTATAAATTCACCAAATCCTACTAAAAATATGTGATTATACCATGCTTCTGACTTTGGGGCAGATAAGAGTCAGGGGAAAAAAACACTTCTATCTGCTCAGGATTGGGTCAATGGACTGTGTATCTCCTTTCCTGAAGGGATGCCTTTACATGAGCTTTGAGATTCCAACTGCATTAAAACAGACCAAGAAATATTCATTTATCTACATAGATACTGTGATTAGATCTCTGTTACTGTACTTTCTGTATAGAAAAATACATTTGACCAATCTGGCAGCCTGCTTCCTGGAAAAGCAGAGAAAAACTCTAACTACATGTTTCTCCTAAATGCCTAGCTCCTTAATTAGATCCAGGCACCTCTTCTTGGTCCAGGCACTTCTGTTACACAGCACGTATGGAGAAGTAAACATCTGTGAATGAGATCCCCTAAGCAATGTTACTCTGCATCCCCAGCTATCTGTGGTAGCCCACAAACAGTCCTGAGGACAAAGAGAAGTCTTTTCTTGCTGATGCACAACTACTGATTTGATATGGCAGGGAAATGAATTTGCTTGCTTTGGATCCAAAGCCTGGAAAGGGGAAAATTTTAGATGAGGGAAAAAAAAAAAAAAAGGCGTTTTCTGGCATGTAAGATTTTATGAAAAGATGAGTTGCACACACATTCTACCACACAAATGGAACAGTACAAATATTGCTGCATAAATTATATTTGTTATGATTTTATTTGTCTGCCTAGACCCTCTCCTGTTGTTATATGATCTTTATATGAAAAGAATCTCATACATGTGCAAAAATGACCCAAAAACCAACACAAAAAAGCAACCCTATAAAACCCCCTAAAGCACTATAAAGGCTAGTCTCGTGTTTTAAAAGCAGAACACCTGAGAGGAGCTCAGAAGTAATTCTGTCAACTACAAAAGCCTACGGACATACAATCTTTCAGAAACAGCATGCAAAATTCCCTTCTGTGCATCACTGCACAGTGATGCCTGAACCCCATGACTACCCAGCACACTGCCAGGGACTGCCTGCTATGAGGAAAGCACTGATGAAGTGCCGTCATCTGCCAGACATTTGCTATGAATGCAGCAGAGTAGCCTTGCCTTGCAAACTGTCCCCAACAAATCTGACACGTGCCCATGGACATTCATGTCATACGAACAGAATGCCATCACAGCATAATTGTGATATGTTCAGGTTGGGTCCCATAGAGTTGGTTGGTAGCCAACACATGCCCAATGTCTGAATTCTAATTATACAGAATAAGGAAAAAGGGCCTTTTGACAAGGGCACGTAGTGATAGGCTTCAAATTAACATAGTGTAGGTTTAGACTGGATATTAAGAAGAAATTCTTCCCTGTGAATGTGATGAGGGTCTAACACTAAAGATTCTTAAAACAATCAGTAGACCACCTTGCACTGCACTTTTGTGTTTGAGCAACTTCACACCTGCTGTCACTCCTCCTGACATTTTGGTTTTGGTCTGGGCATGAAGGCTGATCTGAAGTACTGAGTACCCTGCATATCTCTGCATGCCATGTAAGCCACCCCCACACAGCCGCTGAGCAAAGAAGGCACCCATGTCCTCACCTTTAACAGCACACACCAGCAAAAAGGAGAGAGGCATTGCTTCCACTTTGTTTAAGGGGACAGGAATTAGGGAAGAAGCATGGTTATGCCGTCCATGTGACAATCACTCTTGTTGCTGAAACGCTTATCTCACTAATAAAGGCAGGTTAGATGTGCTTATAAGTTTATCTCAGAAAGAGGAACTAAAAGAGATGGTCTGAAACAGAACTGATCTTACTTCATAGTCACTCTATTTCTAAAAATACTGCTCTAATATAGGTTAGAAACCAAGCTAGGAGGAGCTGGTGTACTGAATGCTGATCTGTTCTTTTTCCAGACTACAAATTAGTCTAATAAATGATCTCAGCTCTCCAACAGCTCTTGCTTAGCAAAAAGAATAACAGCTTATTTCTGGATATAAATTGCTGTATATATCTTACCATTTTCAAATATAGAGCTAAAGGGTGTCCTTTAATAAACCAAAAGAAAGTATAATGAAATTATTCTTCGTTTTCTTTGAAAACTTCATTTCAAATACTTGAAACATCTTTCTAGTGTTTTTGATGGATCACAGAATCACAGAGTAGTATGAGTTGGAGGGGACACAGAAGGTTAATTGACTCCAACTCTTAAGTTAATGACCCATACGAGGATCGAACCCACTAACGTGACATTATTAGCACCATGCTGTGACCAACGGAGCCAATGTCATGGCATGTTGGAAAGATCCTGTGACCAAAATACACGCCTTGCATACAAAAGGGACTTTATAGAACCACAAATATCACAGGATTTCTCTGCAAGGAGAAGGAGAGATAAGAAGGAGAGATAAATGTGAAAAAAAGGGATGCAGAAGCAGAATTAATGACAGCATGGTCCTCAGTACCACTGCGACCCAAGCACAAAACCAAGTCCTTCTTCCTCTAGCAGGATATTGTCAAACCTTATCAGAAAAGCTATGTAACATGTTTTGCCCTTAGGCTCCCAGTACATTTCATGGTCTACTTTATTTTGTAGCTTAATGACTCCTAGGTTATTTGGATTTCATAATCCACTTTCTTGTAACCTTTACAAAGGCAGTGATGATCCCATGTTTTTATACATGACCATCTGCCTTAGCCAGGTATGGAGGCCTTGCAGCTATGGCATGGACTTAAATGCCACCTGGTTCCAAGACAGGTCTTGCCACTGCAAGGCCAAGCCTATCAGTGATGATGGTCCTGCCTCTGAGATAATGGATTCAAGGAGGAAAAAACTGCAATAGCCACTGCAGCCAGGGAGAGGAACAAGAATCTGAGAGAGAAACAGCCCTACAGAGACCAAGGTCAGTGAAGAAGTAAGAGGAGGTGCTCGAGATACTGATGTAGAGATTTCCCTCTATCCTATGATGAAGAACATGGTGAGGCAGACTGTGAGGCAAGAGGTCCATGGAGGTACACAGAAGAGCAGGGCGTGACCAAAGGAGGCTGACCCTGTGAGAAACCTGCAATGGAGCAGACTCCTAGCAGCACCAGTGGCCCTGTGGAGAAAGGAGGCAATGCTGGAGCAGGTTTGCTGGTGGGACTTGTGACCTCACAGGGGACCTGCAGTGGAGCAGCAATCCTGACGCAGTGGAAAGGACCCACACTGGAGCAGTTAATGAGGAACTGCAGCTCATGAGAAGGAATTACATTGGATAAGTTTATGGAGGACTGTCTCCCATGAGAAAGACCCTTTCAGTGAAGGGAGGAGTGTTAGGAGTCTTCACTCTGAGGAAGAAGGAGCAGAAGAGATGTTTCTTCAAGTCAAGTCTGTTTTGTCTGTGACAGTAATTGGTGTGTGATCCCACCCTATCCTTATGTTCACATGTGAGCCTTTTGTCATATTTTGTCTCCCCTGTCCAGCTGAAGAGTGATAGAGCGTCTTTGGTGGGCATCTGCTATCTGCTCAGGATCAACACTGCTGAATACTGAACGGCTTTGAATCAACTCAGACTGGCTTAGGCACACTCCTCAGCTTAGTCACAGTGCCAGCCAGCCTTTTTGGGACGAGATAAAGGAGCTGGCAGGAGCCAGCTGATGAAGTAGCTGTGAGGCAAGAAGGGGGAAAAGCCTTAAGAGGAGCAGGGAATGACAGGGACAACCAAACCCAGTGCATGGCCACATACCTCCTAAAATGTTTTAATCTCTGTTCCCTGTTTGAATGTCCATCATCATCTATGGGGCACATGCTTAGATATTACTGATTGCAACTTTAACTGGTCCTTTGTCATGTTGTCCAGGAGAGATTGCTTCAAGTATGTGTTTAACCGTTTTCTCAGTTTAAGAGCACTAGCAGTTATTTTTCAAACCAAACATTCAGTTCAACATGATTAATAGTTATGTGACATTCTGATTTTAATAATAAATATCTCAGAACTCAATTTAGTCTAAAATATTTTAAAGTTTAAAAAACAACCAAAAAACAAACTACTAAACATTTCAAACAAAAAGTTTGAGTGTTAAGACTGAATACTTTTTTCAGAATAATCAGAAATACAGCCCTTCCTTTCTCAATAATAAATGCTATGATTCAAGGATACAGATAATATCAGTAAAAGCTGTTCCCAAATCCTGGATCTTTCAAATTCAGGAACCAGTTTCACAAACTCCAAGTTTCTTTCCATCACTGATGATTTCTCCATTATAAAGGGAAGCCTATTTAGCAAAATTTTCTCTTGTATCTACAGCTCAGACAGCTGAACAGCTGTTCCAGTGGAGACAGTATCAAAAGGAAGGTCTATAGATATCCTTCTGAATCCAGGAGTTTTGGAAACAGCTCCTCAGCACATAGATCCACAGTATCATAAAACATCATTTTTATCTCGTCACTCTACATTTTAATGTGACAATATTTCACAAATATAGCCTCACAACATGTATGATGAGGGGAAATCTTATCTTATTTTTAGAAATGAATTTGGGATCAGACACAAGAAGGATGAATAGAAATGAGTCCATTAGGAGAACATTTCACACTTTCCATTCATTCACTGCATGAAATACAGAAATACAGAAACCACCCTGGAGCATGTGTTTATTTTTCAGGATTGTCCCTTTAATAAGGACACATTAACTTCCAGAAAACACATAGCTGACACTCTCTCTAGCCTATTGTCTGCTGTACAAGGAAACAGCTTCCCAGGGAGGGCAAACACTGTCTCCACACCAAACCAGGCCTAGTCTCAAACCAGGATGGTCTGTAAGAAGAAGGGATCAAAGTCTGGATCTTTCTACTAACATCAGTTTATTAATGAGTCAGGAGACGATTCCAAGCTTTTCTGGCTTTGCTTTTAGAAAAAAGTAATGACTGTTGTCAAAATCATTGTGCATCACACCCATCTTTGCAGATTTATCAAGTGCACAATGAGAAGACTGATTAGCACCTAAGATGCTAAATGGACCTAACCTCTGAATTTTGAATGGTCTTCAGCAAGAATTTACCATTAGGTCACATGGAAGTTGGGAGAGTTCTAGGCATGTTCAAAGGTCCAAAACTAGGCATGCAACAAACTTAAAAAATGTTTCTTTTTTTTTTTTAATAAGAAAATAATTT
>VZDJ01000117.1:967516-991487 GCA_008694505.1 Cyanoderma ruficeps | reverse complement strand
AAAAAAGGACAAAAGAAAAAAGAAAAAAAAAAACCAAAAAAACAACAAGGGAAAGCTTGCCAGTTTCAAGAAAGGATTTGTAAAGTAAGGTATAATCTTTATGCCTTTATGGAGGCTGGAATATTACCACTTTCCTTGGAGCTACTCACTCCAATAACAGATAGCATTATCGTCATGGGTTTTCCCAGTTTAAAAAAATGGATTTATTAATCAAATTAATAAATAATAATCAATTTTTAAAAAAATGTGGATTTTTATGTGGACTGCATCATGCATAAAGTTTGCAAAAGGTTAGTGAAGGCTCCTGATACTTTATATGTGTACAAAGTCTTCACTGCCTATTGTTGACCTAAGACCTGAACATCTTTGCAATCAATTTTTAAAATCCTGTGTCAGGATCTATAAAGCTTTTAATATTTAACTAGAGGGTAGTTCATTTGACAAATGCAAAAACGTAACTCCTGAAAAATTACTAATATTCGGTTAACTAAACATCTGAAAATAACTGCTACTTTTGGCTAAACCTCATAGTATATTCTCCACTTAAATAAAAGCAAAACTAACTTTTAAATTTTTTAATTTTTTTTTTTATTCCGACAAAAACGCTTCACAGAAAAAATGTCCGTTTTGCAGAAGTGCAGAGGCCAGAGACTGGTGAAAGGCAGCGTTGTTGGCACTTCACCATGTTTGCCACAAGGTGGCAAGAAGCGTACAATTTAGGAAGACAAAGTAAAATGAATACACTGAGACGTATCAAAGCAGCAGCGACTGAATGTGTATGTGCGACTTTTAGCGGGATGTGGGAAATGCATACATATACACACATAGATTCTTCTATGGAGCTGTTGTCAATCTAAAGCAGGCTCAACTAAATCATGTCAGCCTGTTCAGTGGTCCAGATTTAAATCCCATACAGCCATACACTATATGTGGTGATCTAGGAGATGGCTGGTGTGAGGTCTGCAGGATATATAGAGGGGATGACTTGCAGCACCTTAGCAAAGCATTTTATTTTTCTTCAACAAGTTTGGAATGGGCAAATGCAAGCAGTATACAAACCATGTTGCAGGTACCCCAACTATGTAGGATGATCCTCTTCCTTACCTATCTAGAGACAAAAAATATTTTAAAATCCAGATGAATATCCACTGGAATAGCAGATTCAGATCGTCAGCTTCCTGGGAAATGCAATCGCTATTTATCATGGCTGCAGATTCGTCCTTGGGCAGGTGTGCATCAAGAACCTGACCAGAATTGGCAGCACAGGAGGTATGACCCAAGCTCTGTGGATGAAAGCTACGTCCCACCTGGCTGCCAGATTTCACAAGTCCTACAGAAACTGGAGACTACAAAATTGTGGTTTCTATGACCCAGAGAGGACACAATTATCTTTGAAATTATAGAATAAAGGAAAAATGTGCAAATAAACACATGTAAGAGACCTGCCGAGTCTGAAGGCATCAGAGGAACAGGAAAACCAGTGTCAGGAGAGGAATTAAATTACCTCTGCTTCTCTTGCAAGTATCCTTTTTATTGTTGGACTTCAGGATTTGGAAGATCTTTTCCAGCCTCAAGGATTCTATGATTCTGTGAGCTAAGGAAGTATGAATACTTACCAAGAGATTGTGCAAAAGCATAGAAAGCCCTAATTTAGCCACAAGAGACTTGAACACTTTTGGCCACAAAAAAAGCAGGAAGATATCCACCAGGTGTCAGGCCAAGGAAAATGTGACTTCTTTTACTTGAAAAAAAGCAGTAAGAATAGGCAAACAAAACTTAACTGTTGGCATGAAATGTTAGCAGTGCATCTAGGTTTAGTCCCCTCAAAGCATGGTGTCTTGGGGGACATCATCCAGCATCACACTTCGCACTGAAAACTTTGTGTCAGTGGGGAAGTGTGCAAGAAGTAGCTAACGGAGCATTAAATAACTAAACCCAGATCATTTATCAAAGAAACAGCACTACCAAATAATGAAAAAAAAAAAAAAAATCAACAGTTGGAAAGGTTTCCAGGGAGGATTTGCAGCAGTGTAATTTGTATTACTGGGGCAGTCACTGATACTGGAATAGTTACACTCAGATGAATCAGTACTAATTTTCAAAAGTTTCCAGAGACGATTCTAGGTAGTGCAATATGTACTAACCCTGAAATCCAGGACTGCTTTTAATTTTCTTGTCATGGTTTTTCTCTCATTCCCTATCAAGCTTTGCTCGCTTCTTTCCCATCTTTAGACACAGGCACACACGAAAAGGAGGGGGAAAAAACCCCCACCAGAAAACAAAACCAAAAAAACCAACCCAAACCTAACCAAACAAACGCAAAAAAACCCTAAAGCAGCAAAATCCTACTAACTGACCAAAACCATACGAACCAAAACCAAAACTCAATGACCGACACAAGGGAGAATTTGTCAGTTTCAGAACAAGGTCTGTTAAGTGAGGTACAACTTTCAATTCTCCGTAGAGGCCGGCATACTGCCACCTTCCTCAGAGCCGCCACCGACGCGGCAGCGGCAGCAGCAGACCGCGAATCCCCGGCGCGGTGTCCACCGGCCGACGGACAGCGCGCCCCCCGACCCGCCCCGCCCTCGCCCCTCAGCGCGGCGTCGGGGCCGCTGGGCCGGCGCTGCCCCGGCGGGGAGGGGCGACGCATGCGCACTCGGGCTTGTTTGTCACACGGCTTATAAGGCGGGGCCGGCGGCGGCACGGCAGCGCCTTTGTGGGCAGACGCCGCGTCGGCACCAGCGCCGCCCGCGCCGGGGCCGGGGCTCCCCGCCGCCCCCATGAGCCGCCTGTAGGGTCCGCGCCGCAGCACCCCTGCGCCCCAGGGGCTCGGGGTTGGTTGTTTTTGGGTTTTCCCCCTTCCCTTCCTTTTTTTTTTTTCCTTACAGTCTATTTTTGTACACTTTGCTATAAAACCATGGTGCTGGGGAAGGTGAAGAGTCTGACGATAAGCTTTGACTGTCTGAATGACAGCAATGTCCCCGTGTACTCTAGCGGGGATACAGTCTCAGGAAGGGTCAATCTAGAAGTAACTGGGGAAATTAGAGTGAAATCCCTTAAAATCCATGCGAGGGGGCATGCTAAAGTGCGTTGGACTGAATCGAGGAATGCTGGATCCAACACTGCCTATACACAGAACTACACCGAAGAAGTGGAATATTTCAACCATAAAGACATCCTGATCGGCCACGAGAGAGGTAAGGGCTGCCCTTAACTGTGCCGCTTTGTTTTTTATGGAAAAAACGCACGTATCTTTGTATCACCCTGGTTTAACCCTTTCTTTTTTAATGGGTGCATTGGAGAGCAGGACATGCCCAGGGTCGTGTCTTGGCGATGGAGTTACAGGAAATGCATTTGCAAAGTACCTGCAGGCAGGAGGACTCCCTTGGACTACTTGCCCTTCTGCACGGCCATTTGTTAATAAGTTGTGGTTTTTTCTAGTGTTTTACCTTCTTTTTTTCCTTTTTCTTTTTTTTTTTCTCCTGGTAATATTTAGCAGGATTTTCCTTTCCGTGGGAAAAAAAAAAAAACAGCTGTAAAATCATAGCCAGATGGGTAGTGGACTTCACTGGCAGAATCCTAATAACAAATCTTGAAACACAATGAAAGCATAGAACCCATGCTTTCTGACACATGCCGAGTTCTGCTGATGCTGTTGGGGTGATAATACAATGAATTTTTCAGGATGGCTGATTACTGGCAAATGAAAGAGTCTTTCTACCTTATTTTGACGTATCATCACCCCACGTGTAGTTTTTTGGGGTTTTTTTTCCTCATTTCAGTATTACTCTCGTCCTGGTAAAAAAAGCTTTAATTTCCTTGGGCCGCCCATACACCTGGCTCGGCATTGGGGGTCACCCCGATGTAAAGATGTGTCCGAAAAGCCCTTGATGGGGAGCAAAAGGAGGGGGAGGAGAGAGAGGGGGGAAGTGGTGTTGCGTAATCGCAGCATCTCTCCCAAAACTGGGGAGATGAGGACCTCCTGCTCCCCGCTTCCCACTCGAGCTGCCGTGGTGTCCCCACGAAGTGCAGACCCCTTTCCAGGTGGGGGGGTTGAAGCGCCGTGGCCCAGGGATTGTATGTGGTTTTTTATTTCTTCCGAACTTCGCAGCCTTTGTTCGAAGCGGTTCAATCCTGTTTGGGACCGGCTTGGAGGAGGGGGGTGCGCCGCCCGCTCCGCGCAGATTGGCCGCACGCGTCAGGTGGTGGCGATGACTTAATTNTTTTTTTTTTTTTTTTTTTTCTTCATGCCTTCCGCACACCGCGCTAACGAGGTGACTTAGGTGACTTGCGGCTCCCACCCGTCTCCTGCCCCCGCCTCAGAAATCACTCGCCCGGGCATAACTTCCTGCACCTCTGGATAGGGGGTCCCAAGACCGTGACCACGGGGTTATGCAGCCACGCCGAGCCGCCCGTGGCGGCGGGGGGAGCACGGGTGGGACGGGGGTCTCGCGGAGCCGCTGCCGGCGCCCGCGTTTCAATGCCGTCCCCGAGCGCAGACCCGCGGCCCGGCCGCGCCCCCCGCCGCCCCTTGATTGGCCGGCCGCGGTTTGTTGCTCTGTTGCTAAGGCGATGCCCGCCACTGATTGGCCGGGCGCTCGCGGCGGGGGTGAGGGAGCAGGTTTCGCTGCCTGCCCCCAGCGAGCAGGGGACGTTTCCCGAGGCGCTGGCGCGGCACGAAGCCGGTCGGAGACGGAGGGCGGGGGGCCGCGCTGCCCTCAGTCACGTCCTCACAGCCGGTCGCCGGTCCCATCCCCTGAGGGGTCTCGGCGCGGGCGGCGGAAGGGTCCGCCCTCGGTGCGCCGCCGGCGGGCGCAGCGCACGCCGCGTGTGAGAGCGGCGGGGCTGGCGGCGCTCCGCGCGCGCCGGTTCAGGCCGGTCGGCTCCTGCTCCAGCCCGCGCTGATTGACAGCTCAGCACTTGTTTACCGCGGCGTGGCGGGACTGCTGAGCTGGCAGGAAGGGGGGGAGCCGGGCGGAGAGCAGCGGAGCCGCAGCCGAAAGCAGTGCTCCCTCACCCCCCGCCCCCCCCCCCGGAACAAAATTAAACAAAAATGAATAAATCATATTTACTGAAAAAACCCCAAACGCAAGCCAGCAGTATAAAAACCCACCGCCACGCCGACACATGGTCTCGCTCTTTCAGCAGATTTTCCTAAGTTGAGTAAA
This sequence comes from Cyanoderma ruficeps, assembly GCA_008694505.1. NCBI lineage: Eukaryota > Metazoa > Chordata > Aves > Passeriformes > Timaliidae > Cyanoderma > Cyanoderma ruficeps. The sequence goes on along the minus strand of VZDJ01000117.1, from coordinate 986,316 downwards.
GTTGCGTGCTGAAGATGCATTTATTTCTACATCTTGCTGCTGGCAGATGTTTGTTTGTTTGTTTGTTTGTTTGTTTGTTTGTTTNGTTTGTTTGTTTGTTTTTGAAATTTTCGGTATTCGCACTTCAGGAAATAGAGCACCGGTGCTTCTGTAGGACAATAGGAACTTAGAACCCTCCTTTGTGCCTCCATTAGCGCTTCAGACTATCGCAAATAAGCTGTTCCCTTTGACTTTGTCTCGCTGTATCCCCTTTTGTAATTCCAGCCCTTTTAACGTGCGAGGTGCTCATTTTTCGCCTAACTTTTATTTTGACCAAGTCAGCATTTTTCTGGTTTTATGTCAGAATAAACTGCAGTTCTCTTGTGGCATTTGAAGCTGGACAAGTAATCATGACCATAAACAAGGGTCAGCATTCCTGGCCTAAAACCGGCGAGTATTTGAGTCTTTCTGTCTGAGCAAGATCAAGTTAACCTATGAAAGAAAGAAAACCTATAGCTCTAGATAGCATTAATTGGGCAGCTTGCCATTTCCTATGGCCATGAATCTGTCTGGTACTTTCTGGGCGGTGCTCCTACACTATTACTCCTTTCTCACACTTTTTTTTTTTTTTTTTAATGTGTGTGTGTGTATGTGATTAATGTCTGGACACTGTTGCCAGGCAGGAGATACAAAGAAGCTGAATTTCTAATTTTAATCTTAAGCAGCAGACTTGGTACTGTTAATGCTGGTAAAAAGCCATCTCTAGTTCTTTCTAATTGCAATGGAAAAGCAGCATGATTTCATTTACAGACCTTGCATGGAGGCCTTGAAATTGCTGCAGTTGAAACTGTGTCACTGTTCTGAGGCAGGATTATATTAAAACAAATTAGTTTCTGCTTTTCGCTAAGCCCAAGCTACCAATCATGCCTACTTTTCTGCTAGGCAGAGGTGTCCCTGCGTTTCTGCAGTTAATAACTAATGGCCTGGAGACCGTTGTTTCTGGGATGTCACATTCTTTGAGTCTTGTAGTGTGTGAGGAAATGGCTTTTTTTCTGGAAGGGGAGCCGGTGCAAGGTGTGACATGTGCAGCTGGATTAGTGTGTTGGTTTTTTTCTCTTTCAGATGATGACAATTCAGAAGAAGGCCTTCACACCATCCATTCAGGAAGGCATGAATATGCATTCAGCTTTGAGCTTCCACAGACGTAAGTATTGACCCACAGTCTTCCACACAGGGCCCTGCTGCCCACCCACCTGACCAAAACTTCTGTTGTGGGTGGAGGGGGAAACCTTTTCAATGGTAGTTTTCAATTCCTTTTCAATGGAATTGTGCTCCAACATGCAGTAGAGAACATAATCTCATTAAACTGAAGAGGTTGCTTTTACACTGATGTACCCATCTTTTTTTTTTTTTTTTAAATTTCCACAAAGAAGGAGCTCACTGCTGCCTATTTGCATACTTTCTTTTTACCAAGTCTTATTGACTTACTAGATATTACGATTTATTACCCCTTCCCAAGAGGAGGGAGAGGAATTTGAACTGTCACTCCAGTCCTGCAGAGTGGCAGAGATGCCTTATAACTCAGCCATTTACTGGGGCTATGTAGACCAGCAGAACTAGAGATAAGATCACAGTGGAATTGTTCAGGCTCAAGTCTGGAACATATGTGGCAAGGTTACTTAGATTTCAACAAAAGAGGAGGTTGTTCTTACTCAGACAGGATATACGTACCCAGGGTGGCTATTTATGTAGAAAGCTGGGGTGGAAACAGATTTAAGAATGGGTGGATGAAGTAATAAGAATTCTCCTACCAAATCCCATTTGTTTTAGAAAATAAAGGCAAAGAAAGTGTAAGAGCAGAAGTTTGTTATGGTGAGGTAAAAATTGTTGCCCCATTCCTGTCTGAAATACTTAATTTAAACAACTGTGGATGTAACATTGGACATCATAAAGTTGCCAATATGGAAATGAGTTAAAAAGTTCAAGTTCCAGTAAAGTCACATACACAGGAAAAGAGGGACTATGAGTAAGGATGAAAAATGAGCTTTTTGCTGTAAAAGGCGGTCACTGAAAATTTGGCAGTTTTATGTGAATAAGTTCCGTGCCTAATGTTAAGGTTGTTTATTGGATGTGCTGCTTTTAGCAGAATGCACAAATGACAAACACAATTTCAAAGTCAGCAGCACAGGACTTCTACACTGTTTCAGTAAGATTTTCTGTGAAGACCTGTGAACGTGGAGATTTTAAAGGCAATATAGCATTCTGTGAAAATCTGAGCTACAAGTAGTAGTAAGGCTAGTACTGATTTTTTCCCTTGAGTTTAAAGGAGTGTTTAAAAACAACAAAAAAACCCCAAATGCATAACATTATAAACATGAAATGCTTGTGATGCCTGGAAGGCTGACCTGAAACAAAGACTGGACAGGGCTAGAGAATAAAATAGGTATTTATTGAAAGGCCTCCGGGTTCTACCTTGGGTTGAACAGGAGCTCGACCAAGACTGCACCCCGAGTCCATTACGAAACGCCACACCCCCAAGGCTGACCCCTCACGAGGTCCTACATTTTTATCAGTTTTGGTCCATTTGCATATTGGGGTTTAATTGTCCAATTACAGCTTCAGGTTGTGAGGTCTCATCCTTCTTGTTCCTCCCTCTGGTCCACTGTTGTTTATACTTTGGGCCTGGAAGCCGTCCTTGGTTCTCAGCAGAAAAGGGATTTGTTTTGTCTACTTACCCTGTGAAGAGAGCTTACTAGCACTTAATATGAGGCTCAGAACTACATCCTTAGGTAACAGAATCTGCAAGCTAAAGCTTAGGGCATCACTAAGTGTAACAGCCAGAGAGCAAGTATCACAAGCATTGGTCAAGTCGTAGGTTCTTTTTAAGTGCCATGAAGGAATAGCTGTTAACCCAGTTTTTAATAATACTGGAAACATGAAGGGTGATATTAAAAGCCTGAACTTTGACATTGCCTACTTACTTGCTATTTTGTGTCCATAGAATATTTCCAAAATTGATGTAAACTTCAGAGCAACAGTGGAAAGATGTGCATCATCCTTACTGATTTTTCCTTTACAGAATATGGGATAGAATGAAACACTTAAGTTGGATTAGAAAAGCCTTTTAATTTCATTATTAGGGAAAAAAACCTAAGCATTTCAAATATGCAGATAGAGAAGTCAAACCTGTAATGAAAGAATAATTCCAGTAAAGCACTAGCACAGCTAATATTACTCTCAGAAAATACAGAAATGTTACAAATATTTTATTTTAAAGTATATGTAACAGTATATTCAGAACATAGTAAAAATAGATAAAAAGACTTAGTTAAAAATAAAGAGAATAAGTTAGAAGAACTGCTGTTAATTTGAAATAATGGAACTGTGAAGATACTTTGTTTCATTTTATGATACTACATTAAAAAAAGCAATGCTCACAGGTCTCGAAAAGCTACCTTTTCTCCAGCTTCTAAAATAGACTTTCTTGATTTGACAAGTTTCAGAATAGTCTTAATGATTTTGTGTGTGTGTATGTGTAAATACATATATGCACATATATGTATTACAAATGTTTTAAGCTGTCCTGTCAGAGTAGAGAAAGATTAGAAGGTGCTCAAAATAGCCTCTCTTCAGAACTCCAAGTTGTAATATTTACTCCACTTAAGGTGAACCTAACTATGGATTTGCTGAGTTACAGCTAAAATTAACTTGTTGTTGAGCTACCAACATGGCAAATAATACACAATGGCTTACAAAATGGGGTATCCAAAACTATAATTGATTGATACTAGGGGTAATTTTAAATTGGTAGTTGAAAGGGCATGCTTTACCCTAGATGCGGAAGTGGCCTCTTAAGCTTAAAGAAAATCTGTGCTCTCCTGGCATTTTCTAGTACAGTTCTTCAATTGATTCTTAAAATCTATTCAAACCTATAGTAGGATAAATTGGAGATGATTTTTTCTCCCATCTTTAATCTTGAATTTTTCTGATATACGCTTCATTAAGTACTACAGTGCATTAAAAATGCAGTTCTATATACTAATCTCTGACTTAATCAATTGTATCACTATTAGACAGAAAGACTTTACTCAGTTTTGACCTTTGTGTCCTGCACAGACCACTTGCTACCTCATTCGAAGGCAGACATGGCAGTGTGCGCTATTGGGTGAAAGCCGAATTGCATAGGCCTTGGTTTCTACCAGTAAAATTAAAGAAGGAATTTACAGTCTTTGAACATATAGATATCAACACTCCTTCATTACTGGTAAGAATTGACAGAATTATTTATTTTTTGTTTCTGGCATTAAAAAATCTGAAGTTTAATAACTGAAACAATATCAATATCTAATTTTACCTAATACATTACTTAATACTTACTTGATTCTTAGTTCCAGCCACTATTCTAAGTATTACATTACTTTGCAACTCTGTAAGTGGTGGTATTTTGAAAGCTACATTTTCCTGTACTTGGAGTTGCTTCACTTCTAAGACAGGTAGAATGGTTTTGTCAATTTAAATTAATACTAAATTGTTAAATGTGAGTATGAAGGAAAAATTAGAGAGCTGTTCCTTTATGATTCTGAACAAAGAACAGTGAAACTTAAAAGAATTACTGTGACAGACTGCAAACTTAAAAATGCAAAGTAAATAATATAGTGGTGTGCATAAGTGATAATTTTCATATAGATTGTTTTCTACCAATGGGGAGAAATTATCACAGTGATCTATGATCTTTTTCTGAAACAACATTTCATTAAAATTATTCCAGTATCACAATTGCTTTCAATGAGGATTTGATTTCAATCAGGCCAAAAATTCCATTAATCTCCACTCTTCAAATTCATTCCCCATGAAGAGGAGAAAAAATTGCAAAATCCATTGAAATAGGTTTCTTGTGTGTATGGGTGAAAAAATCAGACTTGGAAGGGGATGCTGGCCTTGCACAAATTCCATTAAAATCCAAAGATTCTTATTTGACTTTAATGGGCTTTGGCTCAAGTCCTAAGTCCTGGTGTCATGTAAAATAATGAAGTATGTTCAATACAGATGAAACAGGATCATTTTGAAGCAGGAAATAGCAGGAGTCAAGGTTACAGTACTTTAGTTATTGTTTCTGAAATATTATACTGGATAGACATTTTAGTTTGTTGGTAAATTAAAAGCTCTTCAACAATAAGGTGGGATATGTAGGCTGTAAAGCCTTTCCTTAAGCTGTGCTGAATTTATTTATGTATAAAAGCTTGTTTTAAATGCAACTGTAGTATGAAGTGTAGCAAAAAAGCAGTTGAGTGTGGAATTAGAGTAAAGCTTACAGTTTGCATAGTGCAATTTGCTTGAGATTTCTCCTTCTAAATAAAACTAGATAATTCCTATCAAAATGCGTAGAAAGTATATAATCAAATTTTGTGTGTGTGTGTTGATTAGAACAGATTAAAAGATTCATGGAGCACTCTATTGAATGGAAAATACTCTTCTTTTCTTGCAGTCACCCCAAGCAGGCACAAAAGAAAAAACTCTCTGTTGTTGGTTTTGTACCTCAGGCCCAATATCCTTAAGTGCCAAAATTGAAAGGAAGGGCTACACTCCAGGTACGTAACAGAAGTAATTATAGGAGATGTTTTTCCTTGCCTTTCAAAATGTCAGTTTGTACTTAGCTGCTGTTATGTAAAAGAAATACTTGAACTATTCTTACCATTTTGATCTGCATTCATCTGACTGGCTGTTGTAAACTACTAATTTTGTTAGTTTGCTGTGTCTCCATATTGTTGAAGGACATCTGCTTTTATTGGGCCTGTGCATTTTTCTGTTAGAGTTACCCCATGAGGACATTATTCCTGCTGGCATCAGTGGATGTTGTTGAAAATGTGGAGCATTGCTAGCAATGTCCAGTCCCTTATTAATAATACTCAGTGCATGGCAGTTTGCTTCAGGTGCCTAGCACATACAGAGATAAAATGAAATTCTGCTTTGTTTCAGGTGAATCAATTCAGATCTTTGCTGAGATTGAGAACTGCTCTTCCCGTGTGGTGGTGCCAAAGGCAGCCATTTACCAAACACAGGCATTTTATGCCAAAGGGAAAATGAAGGAAGTCAAACAGCTTGTTGCCAACCTGCGTGGGGATTCCTTGTCATCTGGCAAAACAGAAACCTGGAATGGCAAGCAGTTGAAAATTCCACCTGTTTCTCCTTCAATCCTCGACTGTAGTATAATCCGTGTGGAGTATTCACTGATGGTATGTTGGGTTGTTTCCATGATTCCTTGCAAATTGTTAATAAAGCATTGTGAGCTGCTAACTAGTTATAAAAGAAATACATAGCCTAGCATTTGGTGTCCTGACAAGAATTCTCTGAAGTAAATTCAGTTTAAATATTGCATGTTTTAAGCAAATGTGTTATGAGTATGCGGGATTTCCATGTGAGGACTTGTGTCCTTAAGAACATAGAGCTGCCTCTGACTTGGAGGGCTTTTTGTCTCCATAGGGATGTTGGCTCTGAAACAAACAAAATGAAATTTCAGTTCCTTGTGAAAAATTCCATGGCTGAAGATTTTAGTCTAATAATTATGAAATGCTCATGCAAACTTATTTTTAATCTATATATACCTCTTTGTTTTTGTTTAGGTATATGTGGATATTCCTGGTGCCATGGATTTATTCCTTAACTTACCACTGGTCATTGGCACCATTCCTCTACACCCGTTTGGTAGCAGAACATCAAGTGTAAGCAGCCAGTGTAGCATGAACATGAATTGGCTTGGTCTGACGCTGCCTGAAAGACCAGAAGGTAACCTGTCCATTTTGATTTTTGTGTGTTTATTTTTATTCATTGTTGTCATGCAAACAAACATAAATTACATCCTTCATAATAAGGTCCATAGAAAATCCTTTGTGGATGTGTCCATGCTACCTGCTTGTGCCCTGTAGAAGGATGGAGTTCCCCTCTTTGCCTTCCTCTCTCAGGTGTAAAAGCAGTGGAATTCAGCTTCTTGGAAGCTGAGGCAGGTGAAAGCGCACAATGCCATTGTACCTGGGGGGAATTAATTTTGCCTCCAGTATCCCAGCCGAGTATCCTTGGTTGTAAGGCAGTGTAACCTGCCAGAGTAGCAGTGAAGGGCAACCTTTATTATCCTTAGTAGCCTTAGTATCTTCGTAAAAAGATAATGTAATCCATTTCAGTGGGAATCTCTTTTGTCAGAGGAGAAACTCTGTAGCTTCTTCCATCTTCTTGCATATAAACATCTGGCGGTTTTAATGTACAAATATCAGACTGATGATGGAGTCCAGAGGAATGCAGCGCTCTATAATTCCTGCTTGTAACAGAAATTCAATATTCTGAGTATGCTTTAAATTTGAAGATAATAATTAAGCCACAACAAATAGTCAGTCTGCTCTTGGATTTGAGCATAGTTTTAAAGTAAAATATAGCAGCCTACCTTCTTTTTAATGTTCAATAACTGTGGGAAAAATCATGGAAGTAATTTATCTACATGCTGGTGCATTTTACAATATAAAAGTTTAATATTTACCATGTTATATGTTTTGACATGCATAAGAACTTGTTGTTCGAACTGCGTGTGCCTTTTCCCTGCAGCACCTCCCAGCTATGCAGAAGTGGTTACAGAGGAACAACGACAGTCCAGCCTTGCACCCTTAGGTGCTTGTGATGACTTTGAGAGAGCGCTTCCAGGACCACTGTTTGCATACATCCAGGAGTTCCGTTTTCTGCCTCCACCCCTCTACTCAGAAGTAAGTACCTCAAAATATGATCACAAATGCATTGTTTCTCTGAATTCTGTCATGTGGAATAAATGTAAGAAACTGTTTCTACTTTTATGAAAACCAGGACAAATAGGCAAAAATATGGAAGGGGAAACAGGTAACTTAGTTTTTGCAAAGTGCAGGTAATCTGCATCAAAAATTTTCTGGGATTCTTTGCTATTCTAGTGCTTCATAGAGATTCTGAAACTGTTTTGCACCCTCTGGGCAACTTACTGCATTATACATACAATACATGACATTATTGAATACTAACATTTTGATTCTGTAGATGCACAACAAACTGTTTTTCACCTCTACTCTCTAAAAGTACTCTGCATTTTTAGATCTTTGTATGTATTACTTCCAGAATTTCCATGCAGAGAGATACAAAGGTGTTCCTTCTGGCTCAGGTTTCCCTAAACACACAGTTCAAACATTTCTGTCTGCAAGTTTAGTTCTATGAAAGTCACTCAATAACTGGGACACAAATTTAAACTTCAAAAGCCATGTTGATATCTTTCAAGGAAAAGCAGTGGTATAGGACAAAATAGAATACTGTCCTTTGGCCAAATCTTGCCTGGATTCACCCACTCTTGATTTTTTCTTTTCTTCTAGAAACACTTAATCTGCTAGTGAGTGAGTGGAATGTTCTTTTGTATCTTGTTTGAGGAATCTTCTATAACATAAACCAGGAGTATAACTTAGGGCCTTTTAATTTTAGGCACTGTAGATATTTAGAAATAAACTTCTCCTTTGTTCAAAAAAAAGTATTTTTAAAATAACTGACCAAACTATATAGTGTCCACTTAAACTTCCTATCGAGTTTTGGAGACATGAGTTAGAAACCATGTTCTTTACCTGTTGTTGAAAGGAAGAGGAGGTAATGTGTGAAATACATGAACTTCTGAAACATTTTTTCAGGATTTGTTACTTACAAATTAGTAGAAGAACTTTTTGCTAATAATTTTGTGCCTTTTTAAGTAAAATGTCTTCCGAAATTAGTTTAGTATTTTAAGTTACATGTTCAGTGATGAGTTAGGTTGTATTCTTACTACGCAATAAAAAATGTAGAACATTTGTGTTACTATGGCAGATTCTTTTCAACATTTTATTACATCTTTGTGCTTATTCTTAAGCTACCATCAATCTGTAGTTTAAAATGTTTCACTATACTTAGTAATTTTCAATTCAAAGTTTTATCATTTCTAGAGATACTTCAGTTACTTGAATAACCTTTGGATTGGGAATACCATTTAGACTGTCCGAGACTTAAAAATTTTGGTGTTTGGATTGATTTATTTTCTAGCAATCAGTTCTAAAAATTCCTTTGGTTGTTATGTTTTTTCTTCTTCTGTTTAGATTGATCCAAACCCAGATCAACCCACAGATGACAGACCATCTTGCCCTTCTCGTTGAAGGAACCTATAAGAAGCTGACTTGACTTGGGTTTGGAATCATACCTGCCATGTTGAAGGTCAAGGCATCATGGTGGAGACACACTTTCAAAGAAAGTGGGTTTGCTCTTGCCTATGTGGTGAATTAATGAAAACAACCTCTGATCATGCTTTGAAGCCTACAGTACCATTGTAGGACTGCTCCACATGCTTGAAGAACTGAGCTTTCCCCCCTCCCTCTTAAATACTGGCACATACTAGGAGCAGCCTTACTAACCTACAGTCATGTGTGTCCAAACACTCAAACCACATTAAGAGAGGTTTTGGCTTCCTCTTACAATTTGGAGATTTGCACATGCTTATTGCTTACATTGTGCGGTTCAGTGTCACTACAGCTTTTTCTCATTTATGCCGGACAGTTGTTACCCCTTTCTTTATTTCTTGTGGTCCGCACAATAAAGGAGCAAAAGAAAGCTTTGACAAAAAAAAAAGAAAGAAAGAAACAAAAAACCCAGCAGCAACAGACTTCAACAAATGCACTGACTTTTCTTTTTTTTTTTTTTTTTAATTTAATGTAGCCTGGACTTTACCTGCATATGCACATGCTCAGAATTGTCCTAGTAGGCTGATCATGTATCACCTCTTCAGCTTGGATCCTGTTGTGGATTTATTTACAAACATCAAATGCCTTCAAGCCAATCCTTCTTGCTGTATGTTTTGCAGCCTACTGTAGTAGATAAGCAACAGATATGGGGATAGGGTGGGAGGGTGAAGAGTTAATAGAAAGAAACTAATAGACTTCATCAAGATTGTATACTTTCTTGATTTCTTTTAAAAATTTGTTGCCTTTCTACTATTATAGCAAAGCAGCATTTTGTTACAGACTGCCTAAAAATCACTTAATCTCAGGTGAACTCATCACTTGCCAAACCGTTGGAATGCTATTCGTTTTTTACGTTGCACTGTTAAGTTAGTTCTTTTTTTGTTTTGTGTTTGTGTTTTGTTTTTGTTCTTTACTTGAGAGGGAGATCTGGAATAGGGACATACACAAAGTTACAAAACCCACCTCATTCCCATTTCTCTTTCTACATAATAAAAAAAGTTGTTCAGTTGTGAAGCTCTAAAAAGAAAGGCATAAATGAAAGCAGCACCAGCAGACCCCAGCTGTTCCTCAAAAGACTTTTAAAAGGAAGCAGTCATACGCTGTCTAGGACTCACAGATAGATCAATATCTCAAGTAATAGGGATAGGAAGGGAAAGTAAATTTATTTTTATATATAGCTACTTAGTCACCAAAAATTCTATATGTGATGAGTCTCGTAGAAAGTATATTTCAAACTGCAGGAAAAGCTTCTTTTATGCTAAGAGCTCAGTTTGTGCACTTTGTATTGCCTTCAGGGTTTATGATATTGTACAAGATTAGAAGTATAATTAAAGTGGGAAAGATCAGTGTTACCAGCGATCCTTAAATATGAGTTAGCGGGAAGTGCTTTGATGACTGCATCTTCTGTGGCACTCTCAAGAACTTTAAAACAAACAACACTGAATTATATACCATATATTCATACAGAATGCAAGAAACCGTGTGGAAAGAGCACTTGCCCTTGAGTGTGCCCCAGGAAATAGAGGGCAATGGAGCCGTTACCTGTGCTAACGAATAACAGCACTTACATGCTAGAGATGTACAATGGAAGTCAACTTTGCTCTTCAGAAACCATGAAAGACAGATCACTGACAAAGGGACACCGTTCTGGTCTTGACTGTTTGAACAAATCAAGATCTAATTCATCAAATACCTGTCTCCTTGTGCAATAAAAAATCTCAGACGAGAGTGGGAGAGGGGAGGCTGGTGTTTCTGCACGGTGCTCATTTTTAAAAACCTCTGCTTTGTTTTTAAGGCTTCATAAATGCAACAAAACAGGCTTTTCCATAAGTGGCCTTTATGAGAACATGAAAGATTCATGTTTCAAAAATGACAACAGGGTGATAAAATACAAATTATGAATCGCGTTTTAAGTGATTCAGTTAAAAGGTTTGGGCTTTGAGCGGGAATATTGGCAAGAAGGAAATTGGATGATGTTACTAGGCCAGTTTTGTGGATGTCCCTTCCCTCTACCCTCTCCAGCCATTTTTAAAGCTGATGGGATTGTTGGTATAAAAGGGCATTTGGTGGTTTTACTTTTTTTTCCTTTTTTGTTATTTTTACAGACTAGGGAACAATTGCTGATATACATAGCATTAAAGTACTTACCACAATACAATGGAAAATTGCATATGAGGCAGAATTGACCGATACAGTAATTGACTTGGCATCACAGCCTTTGTGATTAAAGTGAAAAATTGTATGAGCTTATCAAATAAAGACTGCCAGTTTAAATTACATTGTTACTCAGAGGCATTACTCTTCCACAAATATTGGTCAATTCTCAGCATTATAAAACTTGAGGTTCACAGTTTTAGCCCAGTATTTGATAGAGAATTCTGATCTGAATTAGGAAAAAGTAAGTAAAATCCAAACATTAGAGAAACAAAGTGCAATATTAAATGTTTGCTTTATAGATTATATTCTATGGCTGTTTGTATTTTTTTTTTGTTTGTTTTTAGTTTTGGTGCTGAATATGTCCTTGTAGACTCTTTGTTTTAAGAAAACAATATGTGGAAAACAGTTTAATTTTTCCTATTGCTCTTCCTTGTGGAAAATAAACTTTTGTAAAAAAAAGTTTTTAAATGTCGTATTTATGGATAAAATAAAAACCACAATTATCACATAATACAGAACTTACTGCAGGAAAACACGCATTCCCTTCTCAAAAAAGAGCAAGAACTATTTCTAGAACTGTATCAATGAAGTACCACAGGAGACTAGTTTTAGGATCCTGTCTCTTATTTACATCACTGAGCTCATGGTCCCAGATAGGAAATACCTTTTTAGGACTCTGTATCATATTACAGCTGCAATGACCCTACATTGAGGTGTCTGGTCCTTTTCCCTGGGGAGGTGGCACAGATTTTGGCAGGATAGGAGGACATTGGGGAATGACATCAAAGGTCTGGTTTGAAGATGGAGCTTTTGACATGAAGTTTGTTGACTTCGGGTGTAGAAGGTGTCCTTTGCTGTTCCCTTTGAAGTAAGGAGATATTGAAATGTCCACCTGTGCCCTGTGCAGCGTTGTTGAGTCTCTCCAGTGTGCCAGCCGTGGTGCTGGAGCACGTCCTGTATGCCACACATGAGCAAAATGAATTGTCATCATCCTTCAGGATCAGCATGTCATTTGACCTGTGAGATCAGGGGCTTGAGTGGCAGGCCTGTCCTGTGCACCTCTGTTGGTGTTTGAGCTACTGGGCCACTGTTCCCACGGAGCTGAATCTTCAGTGATGCAGCTGCTCATGTGGGTGACACAAACATTGATCCAGCGCCCTACATAATACAAACGAATAGGATCTCCCTCTCTGAACAGAGCATTTCAGCTTAATTTTGAGTTTGTTTTTGATGAAGAATGCAGAGAGTTAATTCCCTCCTTATTAATAACGCTGTTAATTTTTGCCTAAGTTCAGGTTAAAACCGGTAAGAAACATGAAGATTGTCATTTTGCTGATCTGCTCGGAGATCTGTTAGTGTTTAACCTCTACTAGCAAAAAAGGACTGTGCAGCTTCTCGTTAACTGCCCCACCAGTGGATTGGGGGAGAGAGTCAGAAGAGTCAAGTGAGAAGACTCGGGGTATCTCATGGGTTGAGATAAAGACTTATTAATAAAGCAAAAGCCACAGACATGAAGCAAACCAAGAAATTCATTCCCCATTTCCAGTGGACATTCTTGTGTTCAGCCATCTCTAGAAAAATGGGACTCCATCATGCCTTAATGGTGACCTGGGAAGACAAATTCTATCACTCTGAATGTCTTCCCACTTCCTTCTTCCCCCAGCTCTTTATGCTGAGCATGACACCATGTGTCCTAGAATATCCCTGGGATAAACTGGGGATCAGCTGCCCCAGCTGTGTCCCCTCCCAACTCCTTGTCTACCCCCAGCACACTCGCTGGTGGTGTGATTCAAGCAGAAAAGGCCTAGATGTCTTGTGAGCTCTGCCCAGCAGTAAGTAGAATATCTGTGTCTTGTCAATGCTGCTTTCTGTGCAAATCTGAAACACATCCCCATAATAGCCACTGTGACAGAAACTAACTACCCCAGTCAAAACCAGAAAAAGCTCCTTCATAGATAAGTGACTATACATATATATATATATATATAAATACATGCACAACCCTTCCTAGAGATTTCTAGAGCTACATGACAGAGTTAGAATTTAAATTAGCACCATTGAAGGGATGGACACTTTTCTAGCAGTTCTATGCAACATATTTTCAGATCAGCACCTCTACCTAACAAACTTAGCTGTATTGCCAGTGTTATTATAAATTTGGACGTTATCAAGTTTTATTATTTGAGACCTTGAAAATTTTTAAATGCAGATGTTTATTTCATTATATAAATAGTTTAAATGTAAATATATAAATACATTGCATCTGTTACAGCAGGATGTAAAACTTAGGGCTCTTTCACATCAGCCATCCATTAATGTGTACAGAACAGCAGCAAGTTACAATTGCTTAAGCACTTGAGCTTTGAGAGGCAATGCTGCAATGTGGATCAAAACATTTTCTGGTAATTAGCTAGTTAAAACATGTACCTAGTACTTTTTAACCCCTTGCTAGATTTAAGCCTTCCCTTGTTTTACAGTAATGAACCCTTACCTTGCCATGATCTTCATCTGCCTTATGTTTGTACAGCACAGCTGCAAAGTGCCAAGTCCAGCTGCCACAGCAACAAAGGGTCTCCAGAAGTCTCCAGCTTGTGAAGCTGGGCAGCAGCAACCCAGCAATGCTTTTCTGCAGGAAAATGTCTCTGCCTGGGCAGATGCTGCTGATCTGACCCAATACCTGTGACTAGGTACACAGCTATGGGCAACTCTTGCAGAGAGGTAAATGCCCAGGAGAGATTTTCCACAGGGTAGTACTGCAGGAAGATGGTAGTTCCTGGGGCCACAGAGGCCAGATATCCTGCATGTTGTGGATTTTGAGTGGAGTTCAGAGATCCGCAGACGTGTTAGGAGTTACCCAGAGTTGCACTATGTGACCATTACTGTGGATTTTAGCTCCTGGATTTTGATGCTATTAGTGAAAGTCACTTGCAAAGGCACGTTGTCAGGCACATTCTACCTTGATCTCCAGATTACATCCTGGAAATAGGAGAAAAGTAACCTATATCTTCTCGCAGCAGTCATTCACTCCTGGAACTCCACCTGGATACAGCATGCTATTTTTGGAGCTGGATCTCTGTATCTCCCAACCTAGTGGATCTTAGGACAGAGGAGTAGCTTCTGAGTAGAGTCCAAGTGCTACCATGAAATTCAAGCTGAACAGTGCACCTTTCACCTAGTACAGCTCCTAATGGGGGATTCAGAGCTCACAAGGACACTGCCTGTGGAGTTTTCTTCAGGCACCTTGCCTGAAATGTTTGTCATATTTGGATGAAAGACAATTACCTGGATCAGAGAAGGGGACAGTGCTAAATATAACATAAAAATTGAATTATTTAGATGAATTTTAAGGGGGAGAGGAACAATTAAAAAATTAAAAATCACATCCAGAAATTTGGCCTGGCACAATGCAATAATTCTCCTGTGTCTTACACAGGAAAAACTCAACTCTCTGTAAGACAGCGACATTCCATCTACCATGAGCAGCTTGCTGCAGGATCTGCTGGTGCATTTAGAGGAATAACCAAGCACACAATGCATCCTCTTGCTCCCACACGTCACTACCAGGAGTCTATCGCCTTTCATCCCAAGTCTCTCCAGGTTAAGCATGCCTTTGACTCACCAACTCTCCACCAAATGCTTTGTAATGGGGAGGCCACGACCTGTTACCTGTTTATTGGTGTAGTAAATGTTATTTCTAAACTGAACTGATAAATGTGATGCCATTCAATCTTTTTCAAAGGAGACATGATAGTTTTGTTTTCAGCTGAATAGTAGGTTGGAGCATAGGAGGAGGGGAAAAATTATTGCAAAACCTGGTTATTATTTATCTGGAAATAATGCAATTTCCCAGAGCTAAAAAAGGCATTGCTGTGATTGCACTGCCTTGAATTAAAATGAAACTCCCCACTGGGGATGGTCAATATTCAAGGCAAGTCTGTCATTGTTGCCCATCAGCTAAAAAACAGAATTTAAGAAACTGTAAAATGTGTCAGGTATTCAGCAGGTGATGACTTCTGATTAATGAATTGCTTTTTTATTATTTACACTCTTGATTGGGGTATCTACCCTAAGTTGGTGGAAGTCTGTTGAAACCAGTCCATTTCTCCTGTAAGTAGACCATTTTTCCTAGTTAAGAATTCCAAGAAAATAGATCATGATAACAACTGCAGCTTTAATTTAAAAAATTATTCCAATACTAAATATGCAATATAAACAAAGAGAAGCCTGCAGCAGCATTTTACAGCTGTATAATTATCTCCTATAAATTAAACTAAGTGGTTCCCTTCCATATCATTTAACCGGATAAGACAGGGAAGATAGTTTTACTGCTGTCCATTATTTTTTAGTCCATCAACACTGTTTATGGTGACAGAGTTGTACACCTCTAAAGTAGCAAAGCGATTCTTCAGTTGTACCATGTAAAACTGACCTCTCAAACAAAACAAAGGAAGAAAATGATACCTGGCCTTTGCAGAAGTAGAACAATGTAAATTAAGTGATCTTTAAAGCCTACTACTTTTTTTTCTGATTTTTCTGCTCATAGTTCAAAGTAATTCAAAGGAAGCAATATTCTACTCTTAATCAATTCTCTTAATTGTTGTCTTCCTCTTTCTATATTTTATGCACTTTTCAATGCTTAAAAATATCCTACTTCTTTTCTATGCATGCAACTTATGCTACTATAAAGCCTCATATTAGCCCGTATTTCCAAAGAGAACCCATTTCATCCAACTTTTTTTACCAAAATACCTTCTCAGAATAAGCTTGAAAATCACTATAGTCTTTCTCCCCCAGTCACATTTTATGAAACAAAAACCTGGGAGTACTGACTAGGGCTTTTGAATTCCTTGTATAAAACTCATTTTTTGTTCATGGTATGAAGTACTAAATAAATGGTTGCAATATGGGAACTATTTACAGGTATTTCAGCATTGTTATTATGAATTATTTCACAATGAATGCAAATTGATTTACCTTGAAGATGATTTTATCACAGATTTAAAGCATTCAGAGGAACCACTAATATTAGAGTACACTGCAGTGAACTTGTATCTTTTTACCTGGGAGATAACAGATCCTACCTCTGTCTCACAATTACTCCTCCATCCCAAAAAACCCCCAAAAAACTAAATTACAACAAACCACAAACAAATTAAGCTTTAAGAAGGTTTATAAGCAGCATTTTCATGTAGCTAACATAGGGAAACACTGTTCTAATGAAGGCTATACTACCCTACCCTTGTGCTTATAGTTTTTTGCTTTCCATATGCAATGAGAAAGTAATTTTAAGTTACATTAATTTATTTGGCATATATTTTGTACTCTTCTATGAATTTGCACAACTGAATACTAACTAGGTTTCTGGCACAACCAGAAGAAACAAGAAATATTACACTTGAGTGCATGGCTAGTGTTGAAACAGAGTACAAGCAATGTTTTATTTGCTACTGCAAAAGGCAAGCTTCGCTGTTCTAAACCTTATTCTCTTGGCAACTAGCTGATAAATACAAAATACTCCAACAAATCATTCTTTTACTCTTTGCTCAAAGTGAGCAGATCTGGAAAGGATGAAGAGTTGCTATTACTACAATTAGAGAGCAGTGCAGGGGGAAGGAAGAAACCCAAATTTTGCAACTGGTGACTGGCACCTCTACCCAGAGTGTCCAAGCAGCCACCAAGAGAGAAGCCAGACATCTCACCTCTGACGATTACACAGATATTTTTAGCACAGTAGTGCAATCTGCAATTTTTGAGTGCATTGCAACAGGAAAGTCCCTTGCTGAAAGCAGTGAGAAGCCCTTCAGGAGCCTCTGACAGAGCAAATTCCCCTTCAACATGCATCTACCTTCATCACCTGCGTGAGTCCACAGGGATAACATGCACAGCCCCAAACACAGGCAGATATGGACAAAAGGGACTGCGGGTAAGGACAGCTTTGATTTATGTGATCCAGAGATCTGTTGACTGATTACACAAAACAGAGATCTGTCCAGTTCAGACAAGGACAGTTTAGACTTGGACGTGCTGTTTTGTTTTCCAGCTTTATAAGAAGATATTCTTCTTCTGCAGCCCATAGATCTTTCTAGACATGGTGACAGTTTTAAAAAGGGGTTTCAAAACGCTGTTACGGGATTATTCTATGGTGGTCTGAATTGTACTCAGGAACTGAACCAAACACTTTTCTCCAGCCCTCTTGCAAGGAAAGTTGTTGACAGGAGGAGCAAGGACTCTTGTGACCTTTAAAAGGTTTCACATTCAGAAATTGCAACCCAGACCCCCAAGAAGCCTTAAGGCTGGCATTGTTACAAGAAGACAAAGAGTGGGAAAAACCTGACAGCAGTGGAGCATGCTGTCATGCTCCAAATCAAAAGCTACTGGGATTTGTCAGTGGAAGCCATGTGTGCCATGGACATAGCCAGCATGACATAGCAAGAAAACTTGTCGTGGTGCCTCTACTTAATTTCCTCAGAGGCAAGGGATCTGTTTGCTTTAAGTTTAGTCCTACATCACTCAGCAAGGTTTGAATGTCGTGGGTGAGCAAAGAACCCTCCACAATGAGTGATGTAAACATGGGCAACCACCTTAATAGGAGTGCTGTGGGAACACTAGGTCTTGTCAGCAGGATCCAGGCACCATCCTCTCCGAGCAGGGATAGCGAAAGTGCAGCCTCATCCTCAGCAAGGGCTGTCTGACTCTCAGGAGCAGCTGCAGGGAAAATCAGTCCCTTGGCTCCTGTCTCTAAAAGGTGCTGCTGACAACAGGCTGTCCGGGACGGGGAAGAGAGACCGTGTCACCATGTTCCTGGTGAGGGTCAGATCTGTCCACACATGCACGGGTTTTATATTCTTGGCTTCTCCTCCAGAATTCACAGCTGACACTAGTTATTTCTAGGAGTTGTTTCTCTCCAAAAGGAAAAAGCAATGGTGGGGGAGGAAGATGGTTGCCATTATTTAAATAAATAGCATATAAGCAATTGGTCTTATTAAAGAAATAGAAATAATAGGCTCAGCCTTTTCACATCTTGTGTGCTTATATGGATTATGACAAGCTCAGTTCTGTACAATTAATTTCATGAATGTACAATTTGCTTCTACATGATAGTACATATCATGTACTTTTTTTCCTTTTTTTTTTTTGAGGGCATTATATTACATAAGCACAGTATATAGAAAAGGCAAAAATTATCATCAAAAGTAGGATTTGTGGCTCACTGACTATGTTTACTGAGTTAAAAAAATGAAATTTCTTCCATTCTGTTGATTTCCTTGTAGTTCACAGATTTTAATTACTTTTGGCTCTTTAACTGAGTTCATCTAGCTCTGATTCATGACTGCTGCATCACTAAAGCTGCAGAAAAATAAATTTTCAACTTTCCCAGCCACCTTCCTTTTATGGAAAAAAAAAAAAAAA